>JBAKGM010000326.1:36984176-37017930 GCA_037177215.1 Asparagus racemosus
TATATATATGAGAAAATGAGTATGCTTGGTACTTGGTAGTTAAGGTGTATCAATTACATCCACTCCTCAAATGGGGGACCACAAGCACATAAGTTGAAGAGTGGATGTGATTGATACACCTCACTACCAAGCACTCAAAGTTGTGCTTGGTACCAAGCATACCCATATTTTTCTCTCTCTACATATATAGATACACACACAAAAGCAGTAGTCATACCAGATGTTGTCATAGAGCAAAAGACCACTGCATGAGTCACGAAGTGCCATCTCTCTTCCCAATGAAGGTGATGAAAATGCAGGCGGCAACAAGGCCAGATTATCCCGAAGATTGTTGCGCAGAGAAACAGAGTAATAACTCGGTTCGACAGAGTTGACGACCACGATGAAACTAGACGTTTGCGAAAAGAAACGATCTCTGATTTCACTCCACCAATATTTTGATGCGAACTGGAATCTGATAAGGGATTCAATGGGCAGTTTCGGGAGAATTTCTTCAGCGATTACGTCGTCGCAGATGACCGGAGAAGCAGCCATAGGAGGAGAGTTGAAAGGGAGACGATCCAAGAGAGAAATTGGAAGAAGAAGATTAACTGAAACTAGGTTGTTTTATATTAAAAGAGTACTTTATATTTAGATGATGTTTGCTCCGGAGAAAATTGAAACTGGAGCAAATTAGAGATGTCAAGTTATCCACCTACGTATCAAAATTTTAAATAGAAAACTTATTTGAACAATTGGGAGAGTAGATAGAGCCTTGGAGATCAAGAAGTATTTTAGAGGATTTATAATAATCATACTACGATTGGTAATTGTTTATCTGGCAATGAGTTCTAGATTAGGGGGAAAAAAGATAGCATACGTATTTTTAAGTAGTTGCGTTTGGTAAGATTAGAAGCATTTAATTGGCACTTATCTTGTTTGAAGGCAGTCTGCAAAGCGTAACCATATAACCAGTTTTTTATTATGGTGTAAAAAGATTGGCGCATAAATAAGATTCCAGTCAAATTTGGAGGGTGTGTTTTGCATCTTTTGAAACTTTTAGGGTGTCTTCTGCGAATTCAAAAACTTTCAGTAATCCGCTTGTAATAGCTATATTTTTAGTGTATTGGTTGTAGGTTTAAAACTCTCACGGTATTATTTATAAATTTTAAATTTTAGGTTGTTTTTTGCAACTTTTGAAAGTTTTAGGTTTTCAATGTACTGTTTTCGTTTTGAAATTTTCAGCCTTATTTTGTAAATTTCAAATTTTAGGGTGTTCTTTGCAATTTTTGAAAATTTTAGGATTTTTTTGCAAATCCTAAAAATTCTGGGGGGCAATTTGTAAGCTTTGAAAATTTAGTGTTATTTGTACGTTATGAATTTTGAGGGTCTTTTTGTAAAATTTTTATGAATTTTTTGATTTGAGAATGGAAGAGATTCGTTTGAGGTTAAAGTTAGGAAAAATTGTGTTAAAGCCCCAAAAATCAAAACTTGATGTGCCCAGCCCCCTAGTATTAATTCTATTGTGTATTAGCCCTAAAAATTATATTTTACCCGGGTTTCCCATTTTACCACTCTCCACCGATTAAAAAGCTCCACCTCTCTCCATTCTCTCTCCCTCATCGTCTCCCCATCCTCCCTCTCTCTAAATCCTCCTTTGACGTGAGTGTCGCCACTAACATTTCTGCTCCTTCCTCCTCTTTCTAACCCTAACCTTCATGGCTACTCCTCCCACCTCTCCTCCTACTCTCTCCACCATAAAAAAAGCACATGCTCATATCTCAAACCAAGACCCAACATCTCAAACCTATGTCCTCCTCCCCTAGCTCCATCGCCGGCGCCGGCGCTGCTGTTGCTCCTTCTCATCCTCCTTCCTTTCTTCAAACCCTAACATCGACGTGTTGCTAGCACCATTGTTACAAGTAGTGCCGCCAATAAGGGAGGTGAAGCCATGATGAGGGAGAATGAGACCGTTGGAGAACAGGAAAGAGAAGGAGGAAGAGTAGGCTTTGAGGAGAAGCTATTGGATCGGGTTTGGGATTGGGTTTGAAGCATGGAGCAGGAGAGGGAGAGCGCTTTGAATTTGGGAATGAATTTGATTGAGGATTTAGGCACAGATTTGATTAAACTGTTTGGGAATGATCTTGTGAAGAAACAAAATTTAGCATTCAGGCTAGTTCATGTCCAGGATATGTACTTCAAGTCTGGATGGTAATTGAATGCAAAAAAGTGTTTGATAAAATATCACATAAGAATATTTTTGCTTGGAGCTCTGCTATGCTATTGATGCCCGAATTCATCAAAAGAAGGAGCTCAGATTGCTATGGTTTTGTTATTTTATTTTGTTGGTTGTTCATAGGATACGAGAGATATTGTTAAAAGGATTAGTTTTTGTTTAAAATTATATTGTACAGAGGCCATTTTGTTGGCTTGAGAATAATCTGTAGTCTGTATATAATGCGTTGATAGTTGAGAAATAAAAACTTACATACAAAAATGTTCATTTGAATTAATGGATGTATGATGATTATTTATAAACATAAGAAATTTTATGTTTGGGTTGAAAATTAGGAATTTTAGGATGGTGGCATAAGAGTATGGTGTAATGTTATATGCTTTCTCCTTTTGTAGGGGATGTGTTAAACTTATTCGTAGATAGCTAAACATGTTAACTATATCATTTTTAATAACATTTTGAAATACCTGTTAAGTTTCTAGGATATCTATTATAGTTAGGCCATATTTGTTAACTATATCAAGTACATGTTAAGTTTATATTATAATTGTGAGGGCTAGGCAATACATGTTAAACTTACCACTTACCTGTTAAGGTTATGCCACACTTGTTAATTCTATGGTGTACATGTTAAGCTTATACTATATGTGTTAAGTTTATAAATTGTAGTGTATATTTTACTAATTTTAATTTAAATAGTTATAATTATAGTGTACATTTTACTAATTTTTTTTAATTGTTAAGTTCATTTTACTAACTGTACCGTTAAGCATTTAAAAAGAGTTATGATCGTGTCTTTTATCCCATCCCAGATTATGAGAAGCGTAGTGTACCAAAAGTTGAGATCGAGATACTACCACCAATTACTACTAAAAGAAAGTGGAGAAATAGAATAAGTTAATATCAAGTGTTGATGTAAAGAATTAGAATTGGTTGTCAGTGTTAAAGCTTGGATGCTAACTATATCAGCTTGGATGTAAGACTAATCAATATCTATTGAGTATACTTTATATCTGATAACTATATCCAGTATCTGTTAATTATATCAAGTATCTATTAACTATATCTAGCATCTGTGAATTATATCAAGTATCTGATAACTATTTCCAATATTAGTTAATATTCAGTCTCATGTTAACTATATCATGTACCTGTTAAACTTTATTTGTTCTTGTTTAATATCAAGGAATTGTTAATATTTGTCTATTAAAATTCACGGAGAATTCATATATCTAACACCTATTTGTTAAAGGTAACTGGTAATGTATGTAGTTAATATCCAATGGGTAAACTTAACAACCAATGGGTAAACTTAACAATAAATGGGTAGACTTAACACTTAACGTTCAGAATTAACATTCATTGAATTGAAATACGTTTATATAATTTTAGTTGTTAAAATTAAAGAATAATGTTTAAATGCTAAAATAAAGTAATTTGTTGATGTTTTAACTTATTTGACTATTAGTGAATAATTGTTGAATAATTAGGTATTTAAGCAAAATGAATTCTCTCCTTTCTCAATTGTCACTGTCTCCCTCTGTTAAAGATGTCATTCATCAAAGACACGCCGAATTTAACAATTAATAGCTAAGGGTGGCATATTCAACACAAATGTAAAACATAATAGCTAAAGATGATAATATAATATTAAAAATAAGTTAAACATTAAAAATAAGTTAAACACGAAGGTAATTGATCATGGCTAAAGTCCAAAATTTGTTACCTTATGTATTAGCTTTGTTACCTTTGTGCAGTGACGGACCTATGTAGGTGCGAACGGGGCCTCGGCCCCACCTTGAAAAATACAAATACTTAAGGAGGGTAATTGGATAGCAGCTCCATAAATCTAAAATGTAAGATCACTTTCTCAAAATCTCTTCCTAATGAAGGAGAATCACCAACATTGGACATTAGATCAAAGGTAATTTTGAGGGTCCCCCCCCCCCGCCACAAAAGAATGAGAATTGAGAGTTGATTTGAGTTCTCGGGACTAGGGTTCAAAGGAGGAGAATTTTTTGACCCATTTATAACTGTATTCACCAAAATCAACCCATTTTAAACATATTCACAAAAACCGACCCAGTTTTAACCACGTCAAAAAATTTCTTTCTAACTAGTCGAGGTTGCCAATTGCGACTAATTAGTAACCTGGTTAATTAACCTTCTAAATAGTCGGGGTTGGCAATCGTGACTTTTTTGAACTACATTTTCAGCACATACTACTAACTCATGTAATTAAACCAGTGTCTAATTAGTCGGGGTTGGCAACCCCGACTAATTAAAAAGAAGCATTTTTTTTTTAAAATCGACCCAGTTTCAGCCCGCGCTGCTGACGTGGCTGAGACTGGATCAATTTTTGTAAATAAATTTGAAATGAGTCGATTTTAAAGAATAAAATTGTAAATGGGTCTATTTTAAAAATATTTCCTTCAGAGAAACTAGAAGATGGAGAACACTCTTATTTTTGGGATTTTGAGCTATTTTTCATCCTGTGAAGAGTATGGATGATTGGTGCTTTGGGGCAATAATGTTTAGTGTTTTGTCGATGGAAATGAGCACCAACCACTCACGGGCCATTTGGAAATCTTAGGTTTCTTTAGGATTATTTAGATATTAGTCCGTTTCTTTAGGATTATTTAGAAATTAGTCCGTTTCTTTAGGATTATTTAGATAATAGTCCCTCACTTCTTTAATAATTCCATACTATTCCCTCAAAATTTTGGAATTGCTCACAAGTCCCTCAAATCCTAATAGAGCTTGCAATTTGGTGTTAGAAGTTTTCACCAAATTAACCCATGTGTTAAATGACAAATAATAGAATTAATGGCATATTAAAAGAGAATAAATTGGCTCTTAATGTGATATTATTCAGGGCTGTTAATGGTCATTATTCTGATTAATGGGTGAATTAATTTGGTTTCTCATAAAATCTTATGAAAATTTGCCTTCTGGTGAGTGATAGAATTTGCTTATGAACCAATCACCTTCAAAGGCTTTCTCAGAATCTCTAAGTTATCTCATGTAAGATTCATTTTGAACTAACTATTGCATGTGAAACCATTGCAGATATTGGGGTCTTGAGGCTACTTTATGCTGATTAGATTTACCTGATTTCGTCTCTAAAGTGAGATATACCCAGTTCCTGATTTTGTCTTTTCTGTTAGAAAGTGGCTCTACTGAAAAGAATAGCATTCACACGTAATCATAGCGATAGCTAATGACTTGTGCAAATAGTGAAGGCTCTATTACAAAAGCTGAGAATTTAACTATAGGACTTTCTGCTTTTTATGATGTTAACCTAGTCTAGTTTGGCATAATGTAAATTCAAAGACGTGTGGAATTTAGTATTATGATAATACAGACACATTTTATCATCTATAATACAAAACCCTTTCACTCTTGATACAGATACAAATATGTCTATTAGAAAAGAAAAAAAAATAAAAAGCAAAAATAACGATTGAGTCATCTAGTCATGCTTTCGAGGTGGGTTGGCATGTGTTAGTCAGCAGTGGACTGAATGCTTCTATGTCATTGGTTAACTACCGGCATGAATAAACTCATAAAGACTAATCTTCGGCCAGCTTGTTATCTGAAAAACCAATATAAGCAAGTCATGATACAGACTTTCTTTTGACTAAAAATACCATTCTGAAAAAAAGCTACTTCTCCATTAATTATTAACCAAGGGGTACCTTTTGTGTGCTCTAATAACATATAATATTTCATATTACCTAATGTTGAATGATTGAACAGACATAGTCCTCTAAGATTACCAGCATGAAGAAAGATTTTTCTTTGACTAGCCTATTATTTGAGAAATTTCAGAAGCGTGTAACTGAATAATGCAAACTTTGAACTGACATGTTGTATTAGTTTATTATCGATGCTATCTAAAATTTTACAGCATTTTGAATCTTTTAAGCGGCTTTCTGACTTCAGTTGCATGGATAATTCATTTATTTATTCTGGTGTTGTTCTCTTGAAGCTGTTAATAATTGTAATGATACATTCTTTGCAGGGTGGTATAAATGCTGCCTTGGGTAATATGACGGAAGATGATTGGAGGTGGCATATGTATGATACCGTCAAAGGAAGTGATTGGTTAGGTAAACTTTTCAGACCAAATTTTGAACTCAGTTTGTTCAATGTATAAGCACATACCCTTGTACTTATTTTGCTTGCTGGTTGGAGACTGAAACATTCTCAGCAAGAACTCTTCCTTGTTTTACATAAGTCAAAACTAAAAGTTTATTATTCCTCTGTCATTTCTGATATCTGTGAATAACAAGCTTTTAGTATACCTCATGTTTGCAAGTGTTTTCTGGAACAGACACAAGTCAAATCGAAATGTAAAAACTGCTGGAAGTCTGTCTTAGTTTGAAGCTAACAATGTCAAATGATGAGAGTGTTTATCTTTTAAGTGAATCAATATTCTTTGGCTGTTCAATTTGTGTGGTCTCATTGTTTGTGACCTGCGTGTTAATGTGTCATCAGGTGATCAAGATGCTATCCAATATATGTGCAGAGAGGCACCCAAAGCAGTTATCGAACTGGAAAATTACGGATTACCATTCTCTAGAACAGATGATGGAAAAATATATCAACGTGCTTTTGGAGGGCAAAGTTTGAACTTTGGAAAAGGTAGAGGTTCATATTTTTTGATATAGCATTCCCTGTTAGGTGGTTATGTATACCTATTTATTATTTTCTGTTCTTATGTGAACTTGTTCTGCATCTTTAGGAGGTCAGGCCTATCGTTGTGCATGTGCTGCTGATAGAACCGGTCATGCATTGCTGCATACGCTTTACGGGCAAGCAATGAAGCACAATACTCAGTTTTTTGTGGAATACTTCGCTTTGGATCTGATAATGGATAATACTGGTAAGCTATTAAATAAACTTCATCTATTTGTTTATATAAAGGCTTGCCCTTTGTGATCAGAGAAAAGACCTGCATGGCTTTGCATGTACCAAGTTGTTTTAGAAATTAGTACATCTATATGACCTGTGCCTTTTCATTTGCTTACAACTAATATGTGTATGCATTTCTATTTTATATGAATTCGATTTGTCTCTTTGCTGGATCCTGAAGTAGCATTTGTAACTGCTCTTTGTTAATTTTACATCGTATAAAACTTGTTTATATTTGGCAAAGAAGTTAAGATGCTGCATGATGAGATTTGCTGTTTCCTTGATACATATTAACCCTTAACAATGGTAGTCTGTTGCTTGCAATGTACTATCCTTCTTCTATGCTGTTTAGCACATGATGTATATGCATAGCAGTCTAGTAGTCAATACTTTGCATTTGAAAATTTTCCCTTTCTTCTCTGGTTGGTTTCCCATGGTATTCGTGTTGTAATTATTTATGTGTTTTGTTTTATATTTTTCAATTATGCATAGGCACTTGTCAGGGAGTGATTGCTCTCAACATGGAGGATGGGACACTTCATCGCTTCCGTGCTGCATCAACAATTTTGGCCACTGGGGTAGCTATGTTTTCTATTTTTCCATTAGAGCTTGATTGGGATTCAACATCCAGTACAACATCTTTCAAGTTAATACTTTTATAACCTTGTTAGGGTTATGGAAGAGCTTATTTCTCTGCAACTTCAGCTCATACATGCACAGGAGATGGCAATGCTATGGTTGCACGTGCTGGATTACCACTTCAGGTCTTTTGGTTATGTAGAATTTTTTTTTGGAGGAAACACCACTAAGCATTATACTCAAGTTTGGCTTGTAATTTTTCTCTGTAGGATCTTGAATTTGTACAGTTCCACCCGACTGGGATATATGGCGCTGGTTGTCTCATTACTGAAGGTCCTTACTACTAGTTAGCATTTTGTAGTTCTGTATCATGCGATTTAGCAAAATGTGGATGCTGATATGTTATTTTTCTCCCTGCAGTCTAGTTATAGACCAATGTCTACCTTCTTAACATTATATATTATTCATAATTGCCATAATTTTGTTGGTTTACTCTTGTTATTCCTCTTTATAATTTTATTAGGATCTCGAGGTGAAGGTGGTATCCTTCGGAACAGTGAAGGAGAGCGTTTTATGGAAAGATATGCTCCTACTGCAAAAGATCTTGCATCTCGGGATGTTGTTTCAAGGTCTATGACAATGGAAATCAGAGAAGGTCGTGGTGTAGGTATGGAATCAAAATAATGAAAGCTCATCTTTGACACAATTTATTTGCTTTCTGTTGGTCTAATGTTTCTCATGATTAATTGGACTACCATGCCTCTTGTTTAATTTAGAGTGTATTCTTCTATCAGTCTTGATTGTCTAGTATGATATTTCTAGTTTTTATGACTTAGATGAGGAAACCCAGGAGCATTTTACTTCCTTGGCTACCATATACATTTTTACCTTGAGTTTTTCTTTTCTTTTTTAGTGCACGATCATTCATATAGGAACTTGATAATTGTTCCCATCTTGTTCAGGACCACTGTAAGGATCATATTACCTGTATTTACTTAGGCTCTGATAGTTGTTCTGATCTTCTTCAGGACCACTGAAGGATCATATTTATCTGCACTTGAATCATTTACCTCCCGAGGTTCTTAAGGAAAGACTTCCTGGTATATCAGAAACTGCTGCTATTTTTGCTGGTGTTGATGTCACCAAGGAGCCAATTCCTGTCTTACCTACAGTTCACTACAACATGGGAGGGATCCCCACAAATTACCATGGGGAGGTATGCTGAACAATCTCATAATCTGAGTAATTATTATTATTTTTGGCATAATAAATTTGCTGCTTGCTATATTCTTTTAGCCTGTTTGGTCTTCAGGTTGTAACTATGAAAGGAAATGACCCAGATGCAGTAGTTCCAGGATTAATGGCTGCTGGGGAGGCAGCATGTGCCTCTGTTCATGGTGCTAATCGGCTCGGTGCAAATTCCCTTCTTGATATAGTTGTTTTTGGCAGAGCTTGTGCAAACAGGGTTGCTGAGATTCACAAGCCAGGCATGTCATTTTGGTGTCATCTCTCATGTTACATATCTTATGTGTAAAAAATAGTCCCTTATGTAACAGATATATTATATACAATCTTGTAGGAGAGAAGCAAAAACCTCTTGATAAAGATGCTGGGGAGGGGACTGTTGCTTGGTTAGATAAGTTAAGAAACTCAAATGGGTCATTGCCAACTTCAAAGATTCGTCTCAATATGCAAAGGGTGATGCAAAATAATGCTGCTGTGTTCCGAACTCAAGATACTTTAGAAGAAGGTACTATCTACACCCACTAAGGAAAGTTTTCCTAGCTGTTTATTTTCTACACATCCTTGTAAGTACCATCTAGAGCTTAAAATTGGCTCAAGGCAATATCTGTTTGAATGTTGCTGTCTGGATAAGCTGATCACCGTTTCTGGAATTTATATAGGCTGTCAGTTGATTGACAAGGCGTGGGAGAGTTTTCGTGAGGTCCAAATCCGTGATCGGTCATTGATATGGTAGTTCTTTTCTCTTCACACATTATTTGTTGAAATTCCAGTTTTTAGATACTATTAATTGAAACATGTTTCTCATAACAATTGTAGGAATTCTGACTTAATAGAGACTATTGAACTGGAAAATCTTTTAATAAATGCATGTATAACCATGCATTCGGCTGAAGCAAGAAAAGAGAGTAGAGGAGCACATGCCCGTGAAGACTTTACAGTTAGATCCTTTCCCCAGCTTTCTTATTTTTGTTTCCCCACCGTTTGAGTTGTTTTCTTTAACATTGTGTATCATTTGTTATCTGCAGAAAAGAGATGATGAGAACTGGATGAAGCACACACTAGGGTTAGTATTCATATTCTTTTATTTTCAGTTTTGTCTGCAATTGTAATAATAAGATCTACTTCGTTCTACATTTCATGTGCTTCAGTCTCCACCGGGAATTCTTTTGTAGTGTGCGCATGTGTATAGTGGGCATACTGGATATGAGCAGTCGCCTTATTTAGCAAAATAAGCAACCAAAAGATAGGAGTGGAATGGTCCACACCTTCCAATATGACTAGCAGAATGGAGCTCATAACTATATATATCTCTTGGTAGCTTATTTAGCAAAATGAGTTGCCACCTCATACACATTTCTTCCCTATGTAATAGATTATAAGTTGCTATTGCTCAAAGTCTCCAGCTGATTAGGAGAGAGTTTTCCTACCACATATGAAGGAGTAATAGCTCCAGTCAAACTTCTATGCCGACGTCTTTCTCAGCAAAGAATGAAAAGGAAGAACATGGGTAACTCGTATTTCACTTATGAAAGATGAGAATGTTTGTTCTAGAAATACTTTCATAAGGTGAAATATAGTTTTTATGAGTTACTATTCTATCTTCCAATTCGAACTTATTATATATAGTCAGTCATAACCCACATATGATGTTTTGAAGCCGGTACGGTAAGTGAATGAGTAGACTTACATGGACATACAGTAATGGAGGTTCTCAGTTGAGGCTCTGATATGGGCAGTGCAATATGTCATCATATTATTCACTACATGAACTCTGATACATAAGTTTTTTCTCTGTTCCTTTCTAATTAGCTGTTTAATGTACATCTCCTCTGTATACAGGTACTGGGAGGAGGAGAAAGTTAGGCTAGCATATAGACCCGTCCATATGAATACTCTGGACAGTGAAATTGAAACATTCCCTCCAAAAGCGCGTGTTTATTGAAACCTGAAGGTCTTGGGTTTTGTTGGACTTTTGAAATGACCTGATTATTACTAAAGGCTTTGAAGTTCAAATGAACGGAATAACAACGCTCGCTTCCTGAGAATAGGAGAACCCCAACTTATGTTTGGCGGAAAAGTTAATGCCATTTGTCTTGTATTCTGATTATATACTTTCTCATAACAAATAAGAAAGTTTTCATTGGTTCTCCTATTTGTTATCTGTCTAAATGTAAATTCTGTTTCTCTGATATTGCTCGATACATCTTTATGGCAAATGTGGTGGTTTTTTTTTTATAATTCTTAAAGTGTTATCTGTAATACGATGTTTATTGTCTTGGGGAATTTTGTTTCCCCTTCTGTTTCGTTATAACACAAATGCATTTCGATCCAATTATTTTGATACAAAAATATTGACAATATCGGTCATTTGGGCTTCTCCAAGAAAATTCTAAAAATAATAGATAAAGTGGAGCTTAATAAATATTCTAAAAATAGATAAAGTGGAACTTAATAAATATTCTGCACAAATTATTTTTTGAAACATATTGGACAAATTCATTATTTATAAAAAAATATTTTCCCAAATTTTGAAAATAAAACAAAATTCAACTTATTTTTGTTAAAAATATTTTTTGAAATATAATTTAAGAAACTTTCTAGTTGTTTGCAAAAGCATTATATTTTCTAATTTATATCGGGAAGAATCCATTATTTTTGCAGTTGTGCATTTACAACTCCACGCAACGAAACATCGATTTTATAACACACATAGCTGAACCAACATTTCAACCAGACAATAGAATGCAACTCCAACAGATGTAGTTGGAACAACATATTGCTATAAGCTCACTTGTAGTTCTAACTACACCAAACCAAACGCACCCATAGTGTAAGAGTAGCGTAGAAAATATAATTTAGTTATCATTTTCCATCATTTTAAGCAGGCATTCACTTTATTGTTATTGGCACCCATGCTCTTGGTATGCGCATCTTCAAAACTTCTAATGTGATTCATAAGCTCTTCGAATATATCATGCAAGGATATCAGTTCGATACGTGCGAAAGGTATTTCGAAAAGGCCTCTTTCTCTTGCCTGCTCTTCTCAGTTCATAATAGTGTAAATGTAAACAACAATCTCCTCTCCTTCGTATTTGCAGACATGTATATAATTTTTGTAGATATATGAAGCACTGGAGACATCGTAAACAAGCCATTGTTGTCACCTTTTATTCTCTGTGATGGTTGTTGCTGAAGATCGTCCTCACAGCATAAATACTTTGGCGGATGCAGAGCAGTGAATCTACGATGGTTTGTGCTTATAGCTCAATATTCTTTACATTGTGTTTCTTAGTTACCATTTACCAACATTTTGATTCATAAAGCATTGGGGCTTCATAAGCATCCCTTAGATTTTTTGTGAAACTTTATCTGACATATAGTACTCTAGAAGTGTTCCTCCACTTTAACCATCCTAAATTAATTCAATGAATCATATTATTCTCAACCTCACTATCTTGGCGAATAATCAATCAAAGTACCCAACATAATTACCTCAAATATTATGTACACTTATCCCTCTTCATGGGTTACTAAAACTACATACATTTTGTTTATGTTCTGCTAATTCTGCTTAGATTTGAAAGCTACACTCCACCTTTCCCCTTTTAGAATTAGCTTTCACCCAAGCTTATTGACGGATACAATGTCATCATTGAGATAATTCCATAACGAATGCTAATATGTGAGGAAACAATAATCATAGCATAGAATATAATGATGTTACACGTCCACAAAAACCTGGATCAGAACTTTGCAAAAGAGAATAAAAAACTGAACCATATCAATTTTACAACTTCCAAATCAAGCGCTAATAACTACGTACACTTAAATATCAGCAATAAAAGCCTGCCTCAGCCCCTCTTTGCATAAAGGGAAAAATGATCACAACACACAATAAAAACTGAAGAAACTAAAAACTAAAACTAACAACTTTGTGCAATGTTTTGATAGTTCTGAAACATAGTCTCCCTGCCATTATGCAGCTGTCCAGAACATTCAAAATGTCTATATAATATCTAAAATACCAGATGAACAGATGGATTTAACTCATGATATTGGTTTACAAGTAGAAATATGCAAAATGGTTGCATCATTTTACCCAATTACAGCGGAGATGGAACTATTATCACCAAACCAAGTTATGCTCAAATGCTCAAGCAATATTCAAAACACTGATACCACCAAAAACAACCAGTTAAAATTTTTCTCAATAGTCTTTGTAAGTTCATTTGCCTCCAAACCAACAAAAGGCTCTCGATTATGAGTTCACCAAAATAGCCAGTATATATCAATCACAAAGGTAAGGCACGCCCTGTATCAAGCAATAAAAAAGATATGTCAGGGACTCAGGATGAATTCAAAACCAGAAAACATTGTCAGTTGACTCCACTTGCATTCAGCTCACTATTAGAACAGGGGTAGTTTAGATATCTACCCATCAAATGTTAAATAAAATTACCCCTCAAAGTCTTGCTATTTGGCAACTAAATCCAAAATTATTGTCGAACAAAAAAAGTTCATATTCCACCTTTTCTTAACAGTGACAGTTTAAAAATATATATGTGCAAATAAATAAACTTGATCATGTTGCTCCTACAAAGAAGACTACCCCTACATGCATGCACGTCCCTTGTGCATAAAACTGAATTTAAAAAAAAAACAAGATACTACCACAAAAAAGGGAGAGATGTAAAATTTAATTTTGTAAGTGCACTCATGTTGAGGGTGGAAAGTGCACAACACATCTTCCAATATCACTTAAGCTATTAACACGTGACAAACAAAAAGTTAAAGATATGAACTAAAAAATATAATATGAGTGATTGACTACATAGTTGACTATATATGTTAAACAAAAGAACTAAGATTTTTTTTAATGAAACAAGAAAAAAGTTATTAAAACCATAATATATTCGTCCTTATCTTAATTCTCAATTTCCAAGTAGTCTGAACACTAAAAGTAATCTTTATTGTAGAAGATTATAATCCTCAAATACCCAAAGGTTCTAAATACTCTAAGCTAAATATGTCATACTCTACGCGATCATCCAAGGATCCCACATACGTTAAAAAAATATATACAATAAAATCTAAATCACAACTAAGACCCATAATTATCTCCATCTTACCCACTTACCTCGACTGCATTAGTCCAGTGGTGGAGCCAAAAATTCATGACAGTGGTGTCACAATAATAAATGAATATGAAAATGATCAATTATGTTATCACCATAATATGCATTTACATACATTTAAATACATAGCCTATTTTTTAATATTTTATCAAACAAATAAAGTTACTTTGAATCACACGTTAATATCATAAAATAAATGTCCACAAATAAGTCATGACTCATGAGCTGGTGCAAAGCCAGAAATTTATAATAGTGGTGTCCCACAAACACGTGCCCGCGCGCGCACACAAACATAAGCGCTCACGAGCGCACTAATTTTTCTATATAATCAGAACTTTAATGAAACACAAAAAATAAATTTAACTCAACATAATTATAATTTACCATTCGTTGCATAATAGTCTCATTCGAAATACTGCTAAATACATCCATTTCAATGAAAGTTACTAATTAAGTTGTGGTTCATCCACTGTCATGTTTTTACTTTTTAAAAAATTGATGCTAGCTCTTTGACATATGGTATCTCGGATCGAGCCTTTTAAATTGACCAACTTTATACAAGATCACTTTATTTAGGCTTCGGCTATCAAAAGCTAATGGGCTACTCATTTATTTAAATGGTGTTACTTTTGTAATTAAAGTCATGAAGTAACCTATGTAATTAAGTCATGAGTAGCCCAATAACCTCCAAGCCCAAATAACAAGAAAACGATAAATTAATAAGCTATATAAAAAAAACAACCATCAAATTAAATAATTAAATAATAGAATGAAGTTAAAAAAAAGGTGATGTTTACCTTTATAATGAAACTGGGTGATGATCCAAACTAAATTGCAAAGCCGAAAGAGAGCACGTTGGACATCACCCCATGGTCCCCATCTTCTTTTTCTTTCTTTTTGTTTTGTAAAATTGTTGTCTTCTTCTATACTTCAATGACCTAATTTTTTTCCCTTTCATTACTTTGTAGAATAATGTGTGTGTGTGTGAGAGAGAGAGAGAGGATCGCTCTATCTCATACCACACAATCAAAGGGTGAGACACACACCCACTTGTTATTTCTCCTCTCTATTTTGAAAATGCTTTAGTGTCCTTCGAGAATGCTTCGCCTCCCTCTCTCCCAATTTTATAGAAAAGCTCTAGTAGTTATTACAGATTCTACCACAACTAGTGGGACCTAATTCTACTCCCATCTCTCTCTACAATTTAATTATGTTCTAAAGGCTTTTCTCCTAAGTTAACTCACATAATTTCCTTTCATCTTTAGTTTTTTTCTTTTTCTTTTTCTTTTTCTTTTATTTTGTTTCATCATAAGGAGTAAAAACTAAGGCAAAGATTGGAAGAAAGAGACTTACTGAAGTTGCAACTATCCTGATTGTCACACTTGGGGAAGGATCAAATGTCACTATATCTCAAAGGAAATTTGAGGCAGGCGCAAGTGGTGTTTCTATTCTATTTCTCACGATCTCCAAGATGGTACAATTCCTACTAACACTACTTGCTGTAGCAGCTAGCTCAAAAAAAAAGAGTGAAGGTCACTCAAAGACACTGAAACCAAAGTCAAAGGAAAAAAGACCTAATGTCGTTCTCCCTAAGTACAGGAAAATGAGTGATAGTTTTTGACCGGCTCTCCTTTCCTTCAAAATCAACCAAGCACAAGGTCAAGATATTCAAAGCTGGCATCGCGAAGGGCTCCTTCATTGTTGCTAAAGAGCAATCAACTACTTCAAAACCACATTGCAATAGTGTACTTAACAGACTATCGGCACCAAAGCTTTCAAATCAAAGCAGATTGATAAAAAATAAGACAACAAATGCTCCACTGTCGAGCCAACAAAAGGAAGAGAAGCTTCGGCGCAACAAAATATTAGCCATCCCAAAAGCCTAAGGTGGTTATAAGTTCAAGGATTTCATTATACAATTCTTTTGACTTGCTCCACAAAGTCAAAAGAAATGTGGCTAGAGCCTGCTTATAAAAAGGGTGCCCAAAAAAAAAGGGGTGCTGAAGAAAGACGATCTAAAGAACAACAAACTTCAAGAGAGAAATCATTAACCCCTTCTTCTCTTGATATCTACAAGGGCTATGAAATAGTCATAACTAGAAATCTTCAACTACTTGACCCGTACAAGCAAAATGGAGAGGGAAGAATGACAAACAGAAGATTAATGTTCATACAAGCTATATCGTTAGTCACTTGATAGATAATCCACGCAACACGTCTTCAAGATCTCCAAGCCCTCCTACTAAAAAGAGCAATGCTAGGGAAGCTGGCAATAAGGCCAGAAGTATGAGACTTGAAGGGGTAGCCTTACATAAGTGAGCAATATGTTGGCTCGCATTCCCACGCCGCTAAACTTTTTTAACTTTAGGACCACGTAGCCAAGAGGGTACTTGACTTGGTCATAAGTCGCTTGATATGACCTCCTTTTGTTGGCACATAACTTCTGTGTTCACCTCAGCGACAATAGGTTTTACCTTATCGATGACAACATCCATCACTTCATTTTTGGTGATGACTCCCTCACCCTCGACCAGCCTAGATTGTTTTCAGCCTTCTTGGGGAGGAAGGAGTACCACGTATTTCAACATCTAAATGATATTGTTCTCATCCAGCTGCTTCAATTCAGTATAGCTGGTATGAACAATAATCTTCATTTACAAGGGAAGAGTCGGTCAAAATATGTGGTACTTGTCCCAATGCTATAATTCGATATTGTTCTCGTCTAGATGCTTCAATTCATTCTTTGTTGATTTCAAAGGAAAGGAGAGTCAGGCCGAAAAAATGACATTCGTTTTCCTTCATTTAGGAGAACAACATTAGGTATCTTCCCCATTGACTTTGATTTCAGTGTTTGTGAGCGGCCGCCACTCATTGTTCTTGAACTAGCTACAACAGCAAGCAACACCGACAGAAATTGTACCACCTCGAAGATCGTGCGAAGTTGAATAGAAGCACTATCTACTCCTACTCGAGTTTCCTCGACGTCATAGTGACCTTTGATCCTTCCCTAAGTGAGAAGATCAATGGAATAGTTGCAACTTCAGGGAACCTTTTTCTTTCAGTATTTATCACAGTTTTAACTTCTTCCGTTGAAATAACAATACGAAAAGAAAAGGAAAAGCTAAACATGAAAGGAAAACATGTGAGTTAACTTAAAAAGAAAAATCTTTAGAAAATAAATACATTGTAGACTAGATGGGAGAAGAAATGGGTCCCACCAAGTGTGGAACAATTTGTAGTAATTACTAGAGCTTTCTTGCAAAATGGGATGGGTATCGAAGCATTCTCGAAGGGCACCAAAGCATTCCCAAAATAGAGGAGAAAAGAGTTTGAGAAAAATATATCTGCTTGCTGATGATCGCCGGTTGTTGTGGTTTGAAGTTTGTTGGTGCCTTGCAAAACTGAATTAGTTGGGATTTGAGAGCTAAGGTTTACTGGTATTTTTAGAAAATGAGCATTGGGACTAGAAGACAATTTCTATAAATGTTTGTTTAATTGTTTTGAGTTGTCAGCAGGATGCAAAGAGATCATATATGACATATCCCATATTCGTATCCGCTTAATAATTATGAATACAGATATAGATATATTTCTGTAAGAATAACTCATAAATATCTGCTATATCTAGAAATGGATACAAAAATCAGATATGTTTTAAGCGTATATGGAAACAAATACGGATATGATATGTGATAGGAGTATAAGCACAAAATAAACATTAACTTTGTTGTTTAGCATTCAATGGATAGTGAAACGCAACTTAAAAATTCCAAAAGACTTTCAATTACTGATTTGCTTAAAGATATTAATGAAATATAAATATTAAAATTAAGTCTGATCATCCCGTGTGATCTATGATAGATTATTCAACCATTAAGCCCACATGATCATACTTATGAAGCTATATTACTAACAAATATGAAAATTGCTCTCGAAATCTTTTATCTCTTGAGCTAACAAAGAGAGAGCAAGGGAGAAAATATGGGAGAGAGGGTGTGATAGAAAATATACAGTGAACAATAGTAGTCTTTGCCGGTTAACTAAGAAAAGAACTCTGACTAGAGGTGGAAAACAAGACAGATATTATGAAAATACATTTCTTAACCTATAAAAGAAATTAAGATTTTAATCTATCATATTTCTTGGATTGGGAATCTTAAAAGGGATGCAATGGTCTTGTGATGGGGACAGGTAACTAGTACAAGTCACATAAGTTTGCTTGGATAGCAAGTACGAGTTCTTTTGCAACTAAAGAAACATGTTCACAGTTTCACTCATGGACTAACCGGATATCCGAATTTATTATCAGTATCTGCATTGGAATTGCATAGGAAATTCAAATTTGTATCTGGGCAGTTCAGATTTTTAATATTTGAATATGATTCGAATAGGATATGGAAGTGGATCGCTTCAAACATATACAAATCGTTTTGCATCCCTAGTGGGTAGTGTTGGGAAGTTTTGGAGGTCTGGTTGCTTCAGGAGTTTGAATTGGTAGAGGATTGGGATGAATTGTTTTGAGGATCCTCTCTCCGATTGAGGAGTAGACTTCATGGAGGATGAGGAGATTGTCATGGGTTAAGGCAGTTTGTTGAGGGATTAGTGGGAAGTGTATTAATGCGGATGAGTTCGTTGAGGTTTATGTTACCTGGGTACTTCTAATATGAACCGTACCCATACCTAGCACGTACCCGCACCCAAACTCCTTGGACACTCCTTGCATATATGCTATATTTATTCGAGCATGTACTCAGTTATACAATACATGTTTTAATTTAAAACATTTATCATAAATTTTCGAGACATATATCCTATACTTCACATCCACTTCTTGAAACTCATTGGACATAGGTCAGCTTTCGAATTTTAGTTTGAAGGGTTGTTAAGATGTTTAGTTCAAAAACTAGTGACTTTCCAATTTATAATCCACATAATAAAAGAAACACAAAATTGTTATAGGAATTTTAATTTTCATCCTTATTCTCATATAAATTATTAATTTCAATATATAATATGTGTGTATAAATATTTATATACCTGTGTTCTCATACCCTACCTTTAACAAATTTACCATTATCCGTACCCGTATCGGTACCCGCCCCCGTACCCATGCAACATAGGTTGGGTAAGTGGGTAAGATGGAGATAATGAGGGGTGTTAGTTATGATCTAAGATTATATTATATATACTTTTAGGCGTGTGATGGATCCCTAGATGATCCGCGTGGAGTATGAAAACTATCACTTAGAGTATTCAGAACTTTTAGGTATTTGTGAATTATTAATCTTATACAATAAATATTGCTTTTAGTGTTTGGAGTATTTAGAAATTGAGAATTAAGATAATGATGAAAATATTATGGTCTGATATAAGTTATATCTTTTTATTAACACATATCAGCTAATTACGTAGTCAACCACTCGTAGTATCTTTTTTTAACCCAGACCTATATTTTTTGTTTGTCATACATTAATAGCTTTACTAGTATAGGAAGATTGTGTTGTGCACTTTCCACCCTCAATATGAGACCAATTACAAATTTTACATCTCTCTCCCCTTTCATGATAATATTTGAAACGAGAACAGAGAGGACTAAAAACATAGGTCTTCCAGCATATATCAAACCACAAGATGGGATTTTTCGCCCAAAGTTCAGTAGGAAAAAAGCTAAATATTGGAGTGGAGTTCATTCAACGCTTCTGATATCCAATCTCATTTCCTCCCCTTCATCAAATATCTCAATCTTGTATTCTTTCTTCCCTTGCTTTCTCTTTCAGTGTAAAAGAATTTCCATTAAACCCTTTGTCTCAAATAAATAATCACTTAAAACCATCTACTATTAATCTATCGACAGATGACAAAACAATGGATTGTGGAAAGGAATTTGAGATTTTCAAGTATTGAACTTAGTGATTCCCCTTCCACAAAGGTTATATAACATGAAAAGTGATAGACACAAACAACCATTTATCATAGTTTTAGGAAGTGCTAGGCACTTCTAAGCGCTAGACCATGCGCTTAGCGCCTAGTGGGCGCTTAAGCGGCACTAGGTGTTTTCAACATCAAAAGAGTAAAGATTCATTTCGAAGCTTCAAAATCATATACTCACTGTTTACCTAAGATGAACTCGGATATAGAATTTTGATTTGATCTATTTGGACTCAGCCCATTCTCTTCACCAGTTACTATACCTAAGCGAGTAATATATCCCTTTTTAATGCAGTGCAATCCGTGTAAGCGGCTTATGCTCCCCTAAATGCTGTCAAGACTTAGGCAGACAGCCTAAGTACGACTTACGCCTCAGCGAACATCCAGACCACTTTGTAAAACAATAACACTTATATAGTTAAAGTAGATTTTTGTTTCCAGCATTGGTCCCTTAAATCTTTAATAATTTGAAATTAGTCCCTCAAATCAATGAAAATGCTAATAAATTCCCAAATTCCTATTAGTTACTTCATATTAGACCCTAAAGTTAGCTAGCATTTGATTTGGGAGGAATATTTCATTAAACTTCTTTTTTTGTCATAAGATTCCTGTTATACCCTTCCTTTTTACCTCAAAACCTAACTCCATCTTGTTCAAATCTCAAACTTGTTTTATTCTTCATTCTTCTCCAAGGGTTATTTCTTCCCAAACCCATTTTAAATGACTCTCATCTCAAATCAACAAAATCCCCTAAAGGCCTTCCATAAATCCATTCCAAATATTAAATCTTTAGATAGAGTAAAAATCTAACATGTTGGATTAATCAGTAACCAACTTGAGTTAGAGCATTGGATAGAAAAACTCCTATTTAATTTTATAATCATTCACATCTAAAAATATTTTCATCTAAAAATCCAAAGTTTTACACCAATTTACTATTAAACCTGAGTTAGAGCACTGGCCGGAAAAACTAACAGAGAGACTAATTTGAAGGGCATTGGACGGGAACATTAACAGTCTAACAGACAGACTAATTTGGAAAATTTGATAGGAATTGGGGGATCAAATAGCAATTACAATGATTTGAGGGATCTACTTGAAATTATAAAAGATTTAAGGGACCAATATAGAAAAAACATGTTAAAATAAAGTAATTGGAAACAATCAGAGATGTCGTTATTCCCTAATTTCCCAACCTGCACGACTTCACCTCTTTCCACCGAGATCTATCCTTCTCTACTAATTTTTCTTCTTCATAATATGTATTCACTTAAATTTTTGCATTTTCTTTGTTTCTTCATTTTTTTCTCCTCCTAGGAAAGAATCAAATCTTCAGAATGTGATATCTTTGCTTTCCAAATCTTTCATATTGCCTTTATCTTTATTTAAAGTCCTAATTTTATGCTTCCTAACCCACTACCAACCATCAATAATTCCACAACATTTTTCTTGTTATGCAAAAAAAAACTTCTTTGATTATATTATGCAATTCGATTGACCAACGACAACTACAACAAAGTCTTTCTCCTAATTGTTTGGGGTTGACTACACACATCATACTCTTCCATTCAGTTCTATCACGGATCATCTCCTCTGTGAAGTTATTATTATCATGTCCTTCTAAACTGCTTCCAACCCAGTTGTATCAGATGTATCTCTATTCCTCTTTGTCCCATGAACTATAGTCTTATAACTTCCTAACTGGCGCGTTAACAGACCTCCATTGTACATGACCAAACAATCTCAATCGATTACTTCTCAATTTATCTTGAGCAACGCTTTATCTCCCAAAAAGGATTCGTTCCTTATCATATCTTTCAGCGTTTTGCCCATAAGAAAACCGTAACATTCTCATTTCTCCTACACTTAATACTGTGTATGTTGTAATTTGATTGGCCACCTTATGTAATTTGATAATTATCACAAGGATTTCAATATCGATAACGCAAAGACAGCACAAATTACAAATTTCCAAACAAGCAGACCTAAATTTACCTTGAGAGAGGCAAGTCCAGCATGTGGAATCAACGCCGATGCTCGATCTAAGACGGGACGACGCAATGGCGCTATGGAGAGGCATCAACGACTCAATGGCTCCAATCGCCGGCACAATAGACCTCAACAAGAAAAATAAATAAATAAGAGAATATAACTAGGTTAAGGTCCATCGCAAGGAAAAAGTTAGGGTTTTTAAATCACCTTGAAGAGACAAGAGAGAATCTTCTCGAAGGTCCTACGGTCGGAAATAGGGTTTTGGAGCGGACCGCGGCGGTTCTCACGGCGGCGACGGCGGCGGATCTGCACAACGACGCCATTGGCTCTTCTGGATTTGTGGTGACGGGTCGAGAATGAGCGCGGTCGATGGGGACGAAGGGGAACTGGAGCTGGGGTTTGTAATGGAGTAAAGTAAAGCCCAGGTAGGGCCCAATTAAAACTCTGTTGGGCTTCAGCCCAGAGTTCAACACAGAAATGGTTCAGCTCTGCTATTGGCCCGCTGCCTTTTTTTTTTATTTGTGGTTTTTCTTTATTGTTCTTATTCTCGGGGGGTTTTCCTTTTCTTATTAGGGTGTTTCTTCCATTTTTCTGAGAGTTTTGAATTTTTTTTTTAAATGCTCTAAAGTGCGTTTGTAGATTATGGCTTCAGAACCAGGTTAGTTGCAGTTTTGACACTCTAAATAATTGACAGTTGGATAGTGTTCCCATTTAGCATAATCCTCATTATTGTACGGTGACTCATACGCCTTTTTGGCGACTCAAATCTTTTTGGTCTTATGTAGCAGAGTTGCATAGTACCCAGTAGAGTCACATGACACCAAGTATAGTTTAGATCTCAATTTAACTAAAAAAATAACCGCATAGTTTAGCTGATATGTGACCTTAATAATTTTTTTAAACTTCCATTTTAACATATATAACATCAACCAAATCTGTAGCTGTGACCCTTTCACATTTAGATAAAATTTGAAAGGACCTCTTATCTGCCGGATTTTATTTCAGTTCGTTAAATTTCAAATTACATGTAGTAAAAGAACAAAAGTAAGGAAATAAACCGCAGCGAGCCCGAACTAACAAAACACATACATAAACTTTTTAACTATTCAAAAAGAAAACCATAGTGAGTCTGGAACACGATCCTGGGAAAAGACTTGATATGAGAAATTGGCAACTAATCGTCCCACATTAAACTCAATCCATCCACCATATGCAAACTTTGTGATAAGTTAAAATTCCATAATCTTTGACGAATTTTAAGGAAATTGGTGAAATTTAGGGTTTAGACAAACAAAAGGAACCTGCTATATAACCCTCAATACAAGATGCTGGAGTAATAAGCCACCCATCAGAAATTTATTCAAGAAACAGGCTAAAGTTCACTGATGAAAGGGCTATACACAACCATACTAAGCTCCAAATCTACAGATATGCTTACTCAAAATACATAGTACCCCAGTTGCATTTGGAGACATCTAAGATGCATAAACACTAACTGTACATAAGCTCTTGAAGACTAGTTTATGTGAGTTAGAGTTCATTAGAGTATAGGCACTCATCCACAAGTTGGCGAAGGTTGGGGTTTTCAAGTGCAGCAGCAACTCTCTCTTTATCATTCAACTGCTTGTTAACTGCAATTCCATATCCAATGTCAATGAAGATCATGCCAAAGTAGTTATTGCACATTGTATCAGTTTAGTATACAGTTGACGAATATAATCATTTATAGCTACTGGGTTGAAGGAAGTAACTACTAAATAAAAGAATTGAGTTACCCGCTTTGTTTAGTGCACCATTAGTATTCCAAGGCACACGATGCGTGCATGACACAGAACGTTGGAGTCAAATTCTTGAGGGAATGAACAATTTATTAGATTTTCTTTGGATTTTTCAAAGTGTGAGGTCATTTCTGTAATTGTTTTCAAGTGTGATGGCAGTTTTGTAGTTTTTTCCAAGTGTAAGTTCATTTTTGGCATTCTAAAATTGTGGCTCACACAAACAAAATGGAAGGCTTCTCTTAATATGCAGTATACATGGAACTAGAACGATTCGTATAGAACTACGAACACCAATCAAACAGTAACATATTTTGATTGATGAAAAAATGTATCAACAGCCTATGTAAAAGCATCATCTGTATCAGACACCCTGAGAGACTCCACATAAGTGCACTTCAAGAAACCTAGAATATGAAGATTCAAGTGTCAGGGTGAGCCTACTATTTATATATGACATATTTTTAAGGCCAGTTTTGTTTGTCTTGTGATACCATGGAAGCTCATAAAACTTAAATCTGTAATGAAAGTTCAATAATCAAAAGCATACCTCGGAGTCCCAGATCAGTAACAACTTACTTTTTTTTTAATCCTTTCTAGAAGTGAAGCAAGGTTCAGTAAGTCAGTTGAGATATTAATAGAAAGTATTTTAAGGATTCACGGTCACCTAAACTATATGCATGCCACGTCCTATCTCTATCCTGTTCCCCAACCTTTGCGACCTAGAGTAACAAGCCCTACTATCTGAAATTTCCATCAGAGGCAAGCCTAGTCAGTATTCATTATGTATGGTGGAGTAGAAATTCTATTAGGCCTCTCATACGAGAAGCCTTCCAACGGCCACCAATTTAGAGTGCTGAGATTCCTACTGCCCACCAATTAATCATTTGATTGGTTAGGATCTGTGTCCTCGAGGGAAACTGATATAATTTGTAATTTTATACCATATATTAAGAGAAGCCCCTCTTTTGGTTCGTGTGAGCCACATTTGTAGAATGTCAAAAATGCCCTTGCACTCGAAAATAACTACAGAGATATCCTCACACCTGGAAAAAAGATACGGAAATGTCCTCGCGCTTGAAAAAAAAAACCAAAAAAGCCTCAACAAATAATTCATTCCCTTGACAATTCAACTACAGCACTTCTCCACATTCTGTGTCATGTACGCATCGCCTGCACAGGCATACTATTTTATATATGAGAGGGACTTTCGCTTCAAATTTTCTCCAGCAAGCCAAATTCTATTTGGGAAATGTTTAACAGAGGGCTTCAATGAAAATAAATAGTCCTAAGAACATTGTCATTCACTAAGCGACCAATAAATGCAGCGATATGCCTGGTTTCAGAATCTCTGACATCAAAATGATGGAGAACGCTAAAGTATTTTAAGGTTGCTACAGGTATTTGAAACTGTAATTATGTAAATAAAAAAATCATATTTGTACTACAGATTCCAAACAACTTTTGTAGTACGAGAAACATAAGTGTGGGAGTTCTTCATGGCTCATATTTTTTATAGCAACTTTGAAGAACCACAAATTTGTCTATTGAACTACAAAATTAGTTTTTTGTACTTTAGTTATCACTATAATATAAAGCATCTTCCAGGAGGTGCTGAAGGGCTCTGGTGAAGAACCACTATCTCCCTAAAGTTTCAATATGTGCTCATTATTTAGGGTTTAAATTTCCGAGGACAAAATTCTATCAACCAATTAGTTATTTGGTAAGCTAACACTATATGGATTTTTTTACTATTAGGAATCGTTGCATTTGAAACTTTGGTATTACTTAGGACGGTAATAGTCTTTCCTCCATTATCCAACTCATTAAGACGGCCCCATATCCTTGAACAAGCCAACTATCAGGGAGAAAGTATTTTACATGATATCACGCCCAAGCTACCAAAGTATGCAGCCAAATCAACTTTATGAAATAAAAAATTTTGATGCAGTAAACCCCCTAAATACAGAAGTTGGAAGAGAGAGCTCAGGTTTGGGGGACACTATCATTCTGCTGTCTTGATTCATGTGCCCAGGCGTCATGCTTACACATAAGAGTTTGGATTAGATATTCGAATTTATCTAGTTCCTAGTTCATTTGTGAAGTAATCACTGCATTCAATTTTCACAAGAATCATTGTTAACTCCAAAGGACACAATTCCTCAGGACATTTATTAGTTAGTTTCAACGCTGTACTCCTACGCTAAGAAAACTTTCATGCTCTCATATTTTAATTTATTAATCCGCCTACCTGTAACATATCACTCAATATTAATGGCAATGTCTGTGTCAGAAATTAAGAGGTAGAGGGGCTTCCGGGTACAAAGGAGGTCACATGATGTAGAACACATAGTGGAGGAGTTCATAGAATGGTAACACCGTCAGATGCCCAGGTGGGGTCCTGATTGGATTTTGACTTGCACATGAAGATCGGCCCCTACCTACCAATCCGTAGGTCAGAATCATACATATAATAAATGAAAATCACTTTTTTTTGCGATGGAGCCAACCAAACTGACCTAAGTTCAGTTTGCGATGATCAGATTCACGAAATTCCCTCCAAATTCAAAGAAGTCTGACTTGTGTTCACCTTTTGTTGTTTTTAATAATGACGTTAGAGTTTGTTCTGATTGAGAAATGAATCCGGTTTGATCTCAAATTTCACCAAATAGCTTCCTCACTATTAGCCTTTCTGCGGTAGTTTTGATATTTTCTATTTCTGGCAATTTCATTCCTATTAGGAGTCTATTGTATTTCTATTCAAGCAAAAGATTGTAATCACTAGAGGTATTATTTTTTTGAGTAATACTATTCTTCTTTACATAATTCTTCTCGGGTTCAATGGTTATTTCTTCATAGATTCAGAGAGCCCCTTGGTGGATTCTGCATCGTCGCATGTGTGAAGCAGTTCCAAATTTGATTATACTAAAACAAAGAAAAAAAATGATTACTTCAGAGGAGCCAATTACGACATAGGCACACGAGTCTTTATGACACAATCACAACAATTCAATTCTTTCCAAGTGAACAGAGCTGAACTTTAGAAAAGTTAGAAGGGGGTCATCGAATTTAATTTTCATCTAATACATACCAGGTGATGGAACACAATTAATCCTGACATTCATTAGTCAATTACTTGGTATATATGTAAAATTCTGAAAAACTGGTTATTTGTTTTTGCCGTCTAGATGGTCAAGACAACGAAAAAGTCTATCTGGTGGGTTATATTTAGATCAGAAACCCTACAAGACTGACACAAGTCTCATTCTATCTTAGAGTACTCAACAGCCAAACTGCATGAGATTTATCTCCAGATTTCATCAAATTAGTGACTAATGACTATCATCAGACAGGAAAAAGAACCACCTTAAATCATCACTCATTAAGTGAAAAAATAGAGTATCAGATTTGTAGAATTCATATGAGAACCTGATTTTTCATCTGCATGAGATCCTGGAGATACCTTGATGTCAACCTGCAGAAACAGCAGATAGTTGATGAGAGGTAAACTTTATGATCACCTTAAACTAATAATGACAAAATGCAGACTTGCAAGCATATACATAAGCTAGAAAGGGAGTTTCAGCAAGTAAAACTGTAACAATGTTCCATACATCACGTTAGATGCAATACAATGAGTTACACTAGTCAAAGGATATTGATCATAATATCAACACTGCAAATTCTCAAGTTCTTCAAATTCGATGTATAAATGATATGACCTATCACCCATGGACAAACCCAAGTGAGTATAATAATATATCTCAAAAGAGCAAGCAGGTCCATTTTAAAATAGAGTTAAACTGATCAATACATTTCATCACACAAAATCGGTTCCAATATCCACTCTATAAATTCGGTGAGGCTGGAGTCACCAGAAAAGCATCGGTATTGGGTAATGGGAGGTTCTCCAACCCCTTAAAAAAATTCACTCTACACAAGTATGTAATGCACAAATCTGGGAAGGAAAAAAAATCATTTTGTACTCAGAGAGCTCTAACAGCCAAGGAATAAACTGCAACGAAACAGAAAACCCAAAATTTTGACATTGAGAACGCAACCAACAGGAAATAGGATAAGTGGAAATTTTAGGTTACATGCAGAAAGGATGCTCCCCTTAAGCTGTCTGCGAGGACAGAAATAAGGCACTACAATTCTACAGTGTCATTATCGCTTGACATATTATTACAGACGAAGACCAAGAAAGCAAGATAGCTTAATAACCATGTTCTCAACCACTTACTGCAGTAGTGATTGATGTCTTTGATACCTTTACATTACAATAAGCACAATATTACAACAAATATCCGTTCAACTAATTTCAACTATCGTTGATAGGTAAGGTATTCTGCCCGTATCATCAAATCCAAGCAGGACCACTGCAAAGGATTGACCAAGTTTGATCCATTTAGTGCTATAACCATAACTTCTTACAAAATTTTCATGAATACTGAAATTTAATAAGTCCACTAGAAAAAACAGCATCACGAAGCTCTTATGTCTGTCAACATTCAGGAAGACATCATCCAACAATTATTTCAATTTATACACAACTCTAAATTTTTTGGAAGATATTATCCTTTTAAGCTATTATGTTACCAGTGTCTTTTTTATGATGGAATTTGAAAACTAACCTTGTAATGTGGAGGGAAGCATCGCATTAGCTTAACTCTCAAGCACAAGCCAATAACTGTTGCCATACTGCAGTGCTGAACAGTTGGAGTAAAAGTTATCCTAAATACAATTTATTAGTTATTAGTATTATCACTATTAAAAATGAAATGCAGATTATCATGCTTCAAAATCGTGAATGCAATTGTAGCTTATACAAAAACAACTCACTAGGCAATAGATATTATAATATTTCAGCGAAAGTTTGTCACAGAGGCATAACATTCATTGAAATTATCATCGTGGTTAAATATTGATTCAAAGACAACTTATAAGGTTTTCTTAGCACAATCATCGTGCTTGTCTGGTCTCTATGAGAAAAGTGTATCGTGTTCTGCGAAGTGGACGGTAAGTGTGGAGTGCTCTAGAGAAATAGTTTTTTTTAAAGTGCGCCAAACATTGCCACACACATGTATTTTAGAAAACCTATAATTATTTTTTCTTCTAAATGACATTTTAGCTTTTCAAGAAATAGGAGCCAAAGTCAGATGAGTTTTCTTTACAAGTTGCGTAACTACTGGAAGAGGAATAGGTGTCCTAAAAGCGTAATATGTGTCTGATGAATACTGAAATTATTTCCTATAGTTTTGGATTATGGCACACTATACAAACAGTTTTTTTCCCCAGATGTTTGGTGTCCCACTGTATATGTAGTGCAAAGTAACCTCACTATATATAGGGCACAGTAACTAAGGTAGCATTGAGCTCTTAAACACTCCATTTACTATAAGAAACTTGTAAGTGAAAAAGTATGAAGGACTATGATAAACAAACATGGTAACGGTATCATACTCACCTAGAATTTCAGTTAACCTACATATATCTTCTACTTCTAAAAAGTTCTTGCGAGATTACATGCTATCATGCCTTCTTTTTTCCCTTTTTGATAAATTTATTGACATATTTATATTTGCAGTACCAAAATTGTTCTCAACCTCGTACCGGAACCAAAATGACTCATTGAATGAAAGTCGCACACAACCTTTAGTCGACATACAACTCATTCAGTTACCGTTCCTAGCTTAGTTGATGAGAACATAATCTGCACATATAAAGTCCACCGAAATTTACACAACCAGCAACATCTCCTACAGAGAGTTCGAACAATTTTAAAAGTTTCAAGTCATCATAGCTTCTTCCAGCTTCAAGTCCATCTCAAACTTCTGTGTTTCGAATTCAGTTCCTCTAAGTTCCCTAACCTTCCAATGCCAGTCTAGCGCACACTATTACACAAATTTGAAAATCTTAATAAAAATTTCATTCTCCTTTCCTAGTCTAAACATTTTTTCCCAAATACGCCTCAAAAAGCCAAATTTAACTGAAATCTCAAACTTAAAGGGTGTTAAAGATCCACTCACATGATGCGGCCGAGCTTCTCATCAACAGTAATCGACTCCTCGGACAAGACGCTGAGCTGCTCCAACGAGTAAGGATGCTCCGGATCCCTAATATCCCTAACGAAATCTGTTGAACTGAGTCAAAGGAACCCCCAAATCCCCTCTGCAAGAACAAAAATAAACGGGAAAAAAAAGAAGAAAACGAAAGGAAAAGGATGGATCGAAAAGGATATCAAAGACGTCGAGGGCGTCGACGGCGGATTCGCCGGGGTGAGGATCGTCGGCGCTGCGGGAAGTCCGCTCCCTGACCTCGTGGACGATGGGGTTGGCGTTTATTAGCCCTAGAGTCATCGCTCGCTGCGATCGATTTGCTGCCTCCCTCTCTCTCTCTCTCTCTCCCCCCCCTATTGTTTCTCTCTCTAGAGTCAATCAAACTGGAGTGAGGAAATTTGGGGGCTGGGAACGTGGTATCTCCAATGCCGTGGGCTTTGTCTTCATACCGCTCTCTCTCTCACGAATGCGAAGTACAGTGTACATGTTGACTACAGAGAGAGGCGAATATTAAAAACGGAGAAAGGAGGGAGAGCTCCGTGTTTGGCAGCTGGGCACTTTGACCCACTTTGGATAAGGGTTATTTATTTTGTTAGTCCCTCAAATCTTTGAAATTGCTCATCAGTCACTTGATCCTAAGGGTCTTGCAATTTGGTCCTCAATGCCCAAATTAACTCTGACACTTCGATGCCCCAAAGTTTACACCTTATTTAACTCTGACACCCAAAAGTTAAAAGAGTCAAAAGGGAAAATAATATATTGAGATGAAGCTTAAAATTTCGGTACAGGATCGTAGGTCATTAAACTACATAAATGGTAATATCTTTTTCGTGTGAGAATTGCAATAGGACCGAATTAAGTCTTTGGTTCTATCTTTTTCGTGTAAGAAATACAATTGGATCAAATCAAGTCTTTCTAAGAAAGTAATCTGAGCAACAAGTTGAGGGAATATAGACCAAAGCTACAGTCAGATATGATTATACATATCAGAAATGGGATAACCTAGCTTGCAAATATAGAGTCCCAAATTAGGGATCATAACTACCATATAAAGATATATCAGCCCTAGATTCTGAGAGAACATGCAAAAATATTACTAGAGGAAGAGAGGACGAGATATGTTAATCCCTATTAGTAATCATACGGCAGAAAAATAGATCAGCTTTCATTACAAGAGAGGATTCTCTTTCACGAGCAGGCCATCTCTCAGCTAGAAACTGGACACAAAAAGTTACTCAAATATGATGCGATACATCATACTCAGTTGCCAAATTCCACATTTTACATAAATAAAATCAAAGCCACAATCGAAACGGCGTAAATGCTACCTATAAACTGGAACCTCTTCGTCCTCTTCCCTGCAGAATTAGTGAAACACGACCGTGTAGGTAGCAACATGATAACAGTGGGATACTGGAAGCATCTTTTACATAATTATAAGATGTCGACCACGCGACATTTTTCACTAAGCCAGAAAAGTTCAGCCCAAAAATTTCTTACTTCCTTTCAACATCAATTACATGGATGATAAAAAAAGCATAGTACAATAAATAAAGGGGCAATGTTCAGCAAACTGGAGATGGATTATCATACAAAACCAAAATATCCTACAAAAATAACTGAATATTATAGACAAAAAACCTGTCGCCCAAAACTTTAGGAGACTTTTACAATCACCGACTAGTTCTTATAGCTGCAGCGCCGTGACGTCTCTCTTTCTTATATCTATATTGGTCCGGATCAAACCCACCTTCATCTGCGCCATAGACAGCCCATGAAGGGGTGACAGCCATGTAATCTTCAGTTTTAAACGGTTTTCCAGAAGCCACCTTTATGCCAACATGAACTAATCAGTTTTAGATCTCGCTAACATTTTTAAAGGGATAATTGTGGATAGACCCCCTTTAGCATCGCTGTTTTGAACTTACTACCTCCCTAGTTTTGTTTCTGCAGACAGAAAACCTCACCCCCCCCCCCCCCCCCGTCCAAAAAAAAAACAATCTCAAGTGAAACTTCTTTGACTATTTTACCCTTGGAGGGTCTCTTTCTTTTTTTAAAAATTCTCTTTCTCTAGGACAAAAGAGTCAAATTGGGGGTCTATCTGCAAAAATAACACTAGGAGGGTAGAGTTCAAAACAACCAGACTACAGAGGTAATTCACGATTATCCCTCTTATAAACCTAAGAAGCTTGGGAGAAACATTACCAGCTCATGAAACTTTTCATAGTCTATCCACGTATGCCATTGACCATTGACCTTGAACTTATCTACGTTTGCAAGAAGAACACAACAGGAGTGGACGTGTTCACAAGCAACTTCATATCGGCCATTGCTTTTGGCAGCCAAAGCTTCTGAAAATTCTTTAACATCAGAATGCCAGGGAACATTCTCCATTGTAAGCTTCGAAGTTGCAGACCTGTAAAATAAACAGGCAAAAGGCTATCAAACAAAGAGATGACAATAAGTAGTTATTCGTACGAAAGCAAGTATGTTACGCACGATCCACAGTATGTGACACCCTTGATTTCAACTAGATCTGGTTTTCCAAGGTCAAACAGGTTAGCATACTGATCGATATCTTCTGCATTCCATCCTTTAACCAGAGTTAGACGATATACCGTTCGCTGTTCTTTGTGGTGTAAAGCTTTCAGAGAATCCTGTCAGAAATGTTGCAAATACCATGTTAAAGCCGTTTCAAAGAGACGACTAAGCCCTTGATTTCCGCAGCGTAGATATCGCACCAAAAATAAAAGATGTAATCTAATGCAATGAAAGAATAATCGATTGGAATGAAAAACGACTTCAATGTTCATCAATTTGCAACTCAAGTTTTTTATTATGATAATAATCCTACTGTAGACAATGTGCAACCCACTTTTTCAGTTATGATAACAAGCAATCTGTAGAATGATGTAACCACTGTGAAATATCAGAAGCATGATAAAACATGAGCAGGGCATGAAATATTTTCATTTCTTGCTTGGATAAAGAATATTTGTAGCAGTCTGGAAGGCTGGAATAGAAATAAGAACAGAGAAAAGGAAGAAGAACCGAAGAATATATGACCTAGAGAAGAGGGTAACAGGACTTTAATCCAAAAATACTTGTCATCTTTCATAGTAGAATATGGGTCAAAGTTTTGTGCAAACTGAAGATAGTTAGTGAGCAAAATATACATGATATTAAGGATATCCAAAGAACACTCAGAAAACACAAATGATGAAAGTGGTAGAAGACTAGTTAGGATGATGCTCACCAATTTGCAGTAACCAAGAGTTTCTAGATTAAAAGAATAAGGGTTTTAGGGGCGGATTCGCGTCTTTTTAGGGGAAGGATAAGGGTGAATATAGTTTAGAATTCAGAGATTTGAAGAAAGGTACAGTTTGTTTTATTTTATATGTATACTCCGAGTTTGGTTATCTCCTCTCTATAATTCTTCTTCTCTACAGTTCCAAAATTCTTCTTCTCTACAGTTCCAATACTCTTTTCTCTGGATTACTTAAATTCAACTTCAGAAAGCAAGAAACTCCTTCTGAAATCCAACTTTTCGCCACAATCAGCCACTGTTCGACCTTTTTCTTCCACTGATAATAGCACAGTAATCAAACAACTCTAAAAACTGCTTTGTAAATTAAAACGCTTATGTTACAGTAATTTGTCTTTGTCACTGACACCCCTCTGGGCTTGCTTTCAACAAAATTTTCAATTATATACATGAGAAACATGCACTTTGAAATGGAAAATTCAGATTTTTAATGCCTTCTGGTTACATACTGCCACTAATAAAATTGACAAAATCAGCCTGAAGAAAAATATATAACCTGAGGTGCTTATACATGTTTGGTGCTTGGGTGGGGGGGGGGGGGGGGGGTTGGTCTATACCCCCCAAAAAAAAAAAAAACACCCCCT
>JBAKGM010000326.1:37020650-37051046 GCA_037177215.1 Asparagus racemosus
CCCCCCCCCCCCCCCCCCCCCCCCCCCCCCCCCCCCCCCCCCCCCCCCCCCTCCATACATCCACCTAAAAGTAAAAATATTAATTATAAAACTATAGTACTTGATGCGAATGCACTCAATATACTTTATCGGTTGGGTTGCATCATATTTTGCTTGCAATGTGATAGATAAACAAATATGAGTATTTTCATTCATGATTCACTAATGAAATCAAAAAAATGTATACATACTTGCTAGTTTAAATACTCCACAAAATCCAACAATGTGATTACAAAATTCTAACATATTTGTTATGTAACATAAACAAATATATATCTCAAAATCTAATTCATAAAACAAACACATGAAGTGCATCAAGTAATTGTTAAAGTATTGTCTTATAAATATATAATATCAAAAGACATAAGGAGCATGCTGGCAATTAGCTTTACAACAAAATAGAAAAAGACATATTAAATATTGTCATGTTCACTCCGTTGCTTCGCTTTGTACTCAGTTGTAAATTCTCAAAGGTTTTTAAAAATGGAGTAGTTGATGGTTGCTCTTACTCCATTTGGGTGTTTCTTTTGATGAATTTATCCATAACTAAAAAAAATTAGCAAGATAATCAACGTCTAAGTACAATTCTATTTACTCAATGACTAATTTTACATGACTCTCAGTCTCAATATAACGTGCATAGTCAAATGAAATAGTAAAGTCTAATCTTATGGAATATTGAATCGAGATACACAACTAAACAAGATTCAAATTCAATTAAGTATTTCCATGTAAATGAATACATCAATACTAGTAGAGGAGATAAACTTATTGATTAAGGTATAACCTCCTGAGGTATTGCCCATAACAGTGCAGGAAAATTTTTGTCATTCTAAAGCAAACACAGAAATTTTTATGATAACGAAACACTGAAAAGCAGAGGAACATTAACTATTGTGTAATTGTAGATGTAAGTGATCTTCACGGACAAAATTAAACTAAGAATATCACTTACTAGAGACTAAAGAGGGTATTAACTATTTGTAGGTGATATTTACAAATGAATTACTACTCAAGAAAAAGGTTAATGTAAACTATTTCCTTCCTCCTACTGAACTATTTGCATAAACAAAATTTTTTTAATCCACACCTCATGAAAGGGATAAAAAGAAAAACAAAGACCAATGCTTAAACAAATTTTTTTTTGGGTGACAAAACAAGCAGCAATATATTCAAAGCATCATCTACCCTAAACTATTTAAGCAAGTGAAAAAAAGTGAAATCAGTAAGTCACTCACCCATTGCGGTAGTGCCCGCAGCCGGAAGAGAAGGGAAGGTAAGGAGTAAGAGGAGGTCGGATGTTCAGAGGTGGTCGGGTCAGCAGCATGGCGACGGGACACACGGTGATGGAGAAGCAGTAGCAATCTAGGTATTAGGGTTTGAGTCGCGTTTGGTGGGAATTGGGATTGGCCATTGGAGGATCTAGAGAGATAACAAATAGAGTTTTTACTTTTCTTAATGGGTTTTGGGTTAATGTATGTTTAGGCTTTTGGGTTTGAGGTAGTGTTTGGGCTTGGGCCTATTAAATTTCTCATGAGTTATCTAATGGACTATTGGACAAATTTGGGGGTGTAAATTATTTTATTTTTTTATTTTGTATTCTTATATGTGCGTGCGTGCGTGTGTGTGTGTGTGTGTGTGTGTGTGTGTGTGTGTGTGTGTATTCAGAGTTTTAATTTTACAAGGGGCATAATGATAAAAATCAACATTTCAGGGGTGCAGCTGCCCACCTCGTGCACCATGTAGATCCACCCCTGTTTATAGTGTTATATATTCATAATAAACAGATCAAATCAGATAGTTTATGGAAACATAGATACTGGAAATGTGCGTTTGGCAAATTTCATGCTTGTATTTGTATCTTCATCAATGCAATCCATGTTTTTCTTTATCTTGTTTTTATATTAATGTCAAAGAATTTTGAAGATCCTTTTGAGAAGATCTAATACAATTGTTGAGGGGTTTTCATGTTAAAGATGTTCAGGTTTTCTCAGTTTACTTGATGTTTTTGAGTTTCTATTGATGTTAATTTGAACCATACTGTTAAGAATAGGCTTGAATGGTGATAGTGATTGACTCTCTCATTTTATGATATTCCAGATACTTCACTTTCTGGGAAATGAAGGGCCAAAGACCTCAGACCCGAGTAAATATATAAGGTACATCTATAATCGGGTTATACTTGAGAATTCAACCATACGAGCCTCTGCAGTGAGTACCTTGGCAAAGTTTGGTGCCTTGGTTGACCCATTGAAGGTATTGAAAACACCACTTAAACAAGATTGTTTATGCTATAACTGTAAAATTATTTTTGATATTGAAATTTTGGATTCTTTTTCAGTCCCGTATATTTGTCCTTCTAAGACGCTGCCTATTTGATATTGACGATGAGGTGAGATGTACATTGCGTTATGCTATTTTTTAAAAATATAATTTTGGAGTAAGGTGTGAATTGTCTCATTATCCAGATTTAGCTGTTGAGAATTTCCTGTCCTCTTCTTGCTGAAACTATTTTATAGGTTTGAATTGTCTCATTATCCAGATTTAGCAGTTAAAAATTTCCCTATCCTCATCTTGCTAGGTGTATCGGTGATTCAGATGCTTGTATCTTCTGTATATATCAGGGTTTGGCAACCAATAAGAATGTTTTTTTATTAATATATTGTCACTTTGGCCTTTCTCTGAACACCCCACCATTGGTTCGAGAGTTCTCGTTAATATGACCTAAGACCGTGGGTGTTTAGGCCATCATGTCTTAAGGCTTATTATTTCAACGTGAAAATGAAAAATGCCTCCCTTTTTTCCCTTTCTTTACCTTCTGTTTTCCATGCAGGTCCGTGATCGTGCAACACTTTATCTCAGTACACTCGGGGCTAATGGTTCAGTTACTGAAACCATAAAAGATGTTAAAGAGTTCCTTTTCGGCTCATTGGATGTGCCGCTGGTTAACTTGGAGAAAAGTTTACGCAACTATGTATGTCTTTAAATTGAAGCCTTGATATTTGCAATAGTGCTACCCCTTACATCTGTTTAATGTCATTAACAGGAGGCTTCTGAAGAACCTTTTGATATTTCTACGGTTCCCCGGGAAGTCAAGTCGCAGCTTCTTGCTGAGAAAAAGGCCCCAGGGAAAAAGCCTTCTGGTTTTGGTGCTCCTCCCAGTGTTCCAACATCTGCTGTTGATGCATATGAGAAGTTGCTTTCATCCATTCCTGAATTCTCCAGCTTTGGGAAACTGTTCAAGGTTCTTACTTTATGCCTCTAGCAATAGCGTAACTCATCTTCTTGGCAAACATACATCTTATTTTAAATTTCCCCTCCTTTTCAGTCATCTGCGCCTGTAGAGTTGACAGAAGCTGAAACTGAATATGCGGTTAATGTCGTCAAGCATATTTATGATGACCATGTTGTATTCCAGTACAACTGTACTAACACCATACCTGAGCAGCTACTGGAAAATGTAAGTAGCACTCTATGGGAGTAGCACCTGTTACTATTATGTAAAACCTGTTGCTATCTTTAAAATTTGGAATTGCTTCCAGGTCACCATTTTTATTGATACTTCCGAAGCTGAGGAATTTTCAGAAGTTGCATCAAAACCTTTAAGGACTCTACCTTATGATTCATCAGGCCGGACTTTTGTGGCTTTTGAGAAACCAGCTGGAGTTCCGACCGTCGGAAAATTCTCAAACATGTTAAAGTTCATCGTTAGAGAGGTACTTCTGATAGTATATCTTTGTGCAGATTTGAAACTCACATTATTCTCCTGTATCCTAATCTTGTCCCGCCAACACTTACTGTTTGTGATATTTCACTAATGTTTTGGGAACTAGGTATATGCTATAATAGGTGCTACATAGTTCGAGTAATAAAGGGCATAACTATATCACAGGATATTTTGATTTGTTTTCATTGTCTGTGCCTGAATGCATGCCAAGTGTTGGTTGTTATGGTTATTTGTCGAAATGCTTTTACTTCTTCAAGACAGGTGTTGGCTATAACTAATAGCCCTTTCTCAAACCTCTAAACAGGTCCACTATAGACATGTAAAACCTTTGTTTTTCATATGTGAAAGTCATGATGATGTCCAGTAGCAAAGTTACTCATTGTGTCCAAATTTACGATGGAGATTCTTTCTGTTTTGCTGGATATTTGTATAGGTAGTCCAGTAATATTGTTCAGGAGATCTATTATACTTTCAGTTCTTATTGAATTCTATTTTAATGTATTTCCTTCGTCATTCAGTACCATCACTTAGTCTGGCTGAAACTGCATGACTGATATTTTCTGTTTCTGCCACTTGGCTTCTAGCAGCATCTTCTGGCATTAACATAATGCATCTGTGCATCTTTTATTATCCCGTTATAATCTTGTTATAGGTTTACCAATATATTTATGATATGATAGTCATGCATTTTGTCTTTGATATCAATGGCTATCTTTTTTTAATCCCACTATAATCTTGTTATAGGTTTACCAATATGTTTATGTGACGGCGTTTTGTGTTGATATCAATGGTTATTTACCTTCCAACAGGTAGATCCATCTACCGGGGAAGTGGAGGATGAGGGTGTCGAAGATGAATACCAGCTAGAAGATTTTGATGTAATGGCTTCAGATTACATGCTAAAAGTGGGAGTATCCAATTTCAAGAATGCCTGGGACAACATGAATCCCGAGGGTGAACGTGTAGATGAGTACGGGCTCGGTACGAGGGAGAGCTTGGCTGAGGCTGTGAATGCCGTCGTTAACATTCTCGGCATGCAGCCCTGCGAGGTTAGTTGCTTTGTTTAGTTTATAGATAGTTACAATATCAGCAGATCTTAACCAAATATTTGGAACCAAAGTGGTTTTTGTTCTTTAGAATCTACTGGAGAATTCCAATCTTAGTAAAACTGGGTTGGAATTTAGATTCATGCAGATTGCAGAATATGTGTACCAAATTAGAGGATATTGTTCCTTGACCGATTATAGATTTGCTTTAAATGGGAGAATGTAAGGCTTGGAATTTGCCTGCAATCTGTATTTGAATTCATCTAACCCATTACTCATATTCTCCTCCCAAGTATTATTTTCCATTTAGATCAATCTGGCTCTGACCTAACCCTTAGTGTTATATATACCAGGCAGGGATCTTATTTTTAAGATCCACCAATATCTCCCTTGGATCGAGATTCTACCAAGTAAAGTAGAATGCGATATTGGTTTTAGGCAGATTAAACCAAGGTTCCGATAGTTTATATATTATTTGGCTTGTAAAATATGCAGAAGCTTTCCTTTTGTATGGTTGTATATTTGTCTTTGTTTTTTTGGGGTTTTACAGGATTGGTCCCTTAATTTTTTATAAAATATTTTGGAAGAGTCCCTCAAATCATTGAAATTGCTATTAGGTCCTCCAATTCATAAAAGTTGTCTCATAATTAACCCCTCCATTCAGCAAATCGCTCTAAGTCTCCCAATTCTTTTAAGTTGTTTCAAATTTATCCTTCCAATCAAGAGTAGTGGTAGCAAGATATAAAATTAGAGTGCCTTATAGCAATTTCAAAATTAAAGATTATTTCGGTTCCGTCGTAAGTGTTGCTGTACTAGTGACATATGTTTGCTTCTTGGCAGGGAACTGAGGTCGTGCCAAGCGATGCGAGGTCGCACACTTGCCTATTGTCAGGAGTCTTTATAGGCAACGTGAAAGTGCTCGTCAGACTATCATTTGGGATCGATGGGCCTAAGCAAGTTGCTATGAAGCTTGCGGTCAGATCCGATGACCCAGCAGTCAGTGAGGCAATCCATGAAATTGTTAACGGCTAAGGTTTGCTGCTGTTATTCTTTCGTGAATGCAAGTGGAAATTTTGTTCAGCTTAGGAGCGTTAGTCTATCTATACATATTGACAGAGAAAGTTGCAGTTTACGATACAGATTAGGTTTGAGATTTTTCTTTAAATTTAGAAAATAGTTTTTGTTCTTTCATATCCATAAATTGCCATTCCATGTTGAAGAACGAGAAAAAATTTTGCCGGTGAACCTTGTAAAAGTCTGCACTCGGCATACAACCTCACATCATAGTATCAACAAACTCGTATTTTGTAATTTGAGATAGTTTTCATTGTATTTTTTTTTCTTATATCTTTTGTTTTGTAGCTCTTCGATAGCGGTTTTGAATCATCTGTACGTGCTCTGTTGGTTTGTTAGATGTGTTTGAATCTTGTCGATCCGAACAGAATAATATTGATATCACTCTAATTCTTTAAGAAATTTTAAAGAAGTAGAAATTATGCATGAATCCAAGTTCATACTGAAGGTTTGACGACTCATCATAAACAATGATAATTATTGAATAATGTTTCGTTTCTTAATAGCAGGCATAGGATACTTCAACCTGGAAAATTCCAGAGGACTACGTTTAAATCCATCAAATTCCTCATCACAGCATCTTTGACACTATCATTACCACATGAAATACTCGCACCTTCAATAAACCAACGAAGTCAGGGGAACTACATACAAGAGTACTCAATTGTCTCTTAACATCCCAATGGAATCCTAAAACACATTCAAAGTACCAAAACTCCACTGCATGATTTCGCTTCCAAGACAAAATCACCGAGTGATTCCAATCACCATTCAAACCCCAGTCGATCCAAACCCTCCGTCGCCCCTAACGGTAGAATCCAAATCCTCAACCTCAACAACATCAGGCGTCGTAATCCTCTCAACGATCAACTGAGCAATCCTATCACCAAGCTCCACCTCAAAATCCACATCCGAGAAATTGAACAAAATGACACCCACAGGCCCTCGGTAGTCTGCGTCGATAACCCCAGCTCCGACGTCGATCGAATGCTTCCATGCTAACCCAGATCTTGGCGCTAAAAAAACACAATTTTACGACAAGAATAGGTTTAGAATTTTATTGGAGGCATTTTGTAGAACAGTTGGTAGATGCTCACCTATGCGAGCGTAGGTTCCGGTTGGTATTGAAATGCTGAGATCGGTTGGGACGAGAGCTTTGCCTGTGGTTGCTACGGCGCTTTTAAGATAAAATTTCACAAACTCATAATTTGGTTTATTCGAGAAAAGGATCAATATTTAAAATAAAAAAAAAACCCTTAACTTTGGACGATCATCAGAAAACCCTCCTTAACTTTCAACCTCGCTTAAGTTTAGTGTTTATCAAAAAGCCTCTTTTAATTTTGAGATTTTATTTAGGTTTTATCAGAAAATCTCTTTTAACTTTGAGATTTTATTTAGGTTTTATCAGAAAATCTCTTTCAACTTTTGAGATTTTACCAGAAAAACCCCCTAATTTTCGATGGTTTTTTGATAAATCTCAAAGTTAAAAGAAATTTTCTTATAAAATCTGAAAGTTGGAAGGGGAGTTTTGTGATAATCTCTAAACTTAAAACGGGTTTCATGATATTTTGAAAGCCAAGGGGGGGTTTTCCGTTAATCAACGAAAGTTAAGGGAGGTTTTCTGATACTTACCAGAGAGTTTCAAAAATGTCAAAAAAGGAAAAAAAAAATCATGAATAATTGCAAAATTGCGCTAATCATGAAAACTATGAGAAATTTCCACTTCAATTTTAACTCATTGGAGAGAGATAAAAGGCCTGGACAGATGGCGGAGAGAGGAGAGGCGCGAGAAGGCAACACGGCGTTCTCGGAGAGCTTCTTGATCTTCAGAGGAAATTGTTTTAGACGGGGGATCATGAAAACTATGAGAAATTTCCATTTTGATTTTTGAGGTTAACGGGGGAGAGATTTTGGGGTGTCTTAGACGGCCAAAGGGCGGGAAATTGTTGGGGGGAGGTGTTCCCGCCAGAAAAATTAGCATATTTGGAAAAGAAAAGTCTACGGCGAATTTTTACTTTAGTTTGGGATGCTTGTTTGCAGTTAGGTAAATTGCGCGTAACACCCACCTCTAGTAGCACTTAGCCCCTCTTAACTAACCTATTACCACTTGACGCTTGTGGATTGTCATTTTTAGACGGTAGGGATGCTATCAGAACCGTTAAGAATGGAGTGATTTACACCATTGATTCAATAGCCATAATTTCTAAGCTAATCGTTTAACCCCCCACGAATAATATGGATGACCCTATTCTATAGGGTATTCTCATAGTATCCTCACTCTTGTTTAGAATGATTAAGTTGTGGATAACATTTTATTTCCTCAAGAATTGAAGGAGGCTAAGTGCTAACAAATTAGCTGAAAAGATGTTGAGTGCAATGAGAGGTACAAATGAGGGGTTGTGTAAATTACCCTTTATAATTTTAGAGAAATAACTAGAAGTCAAGTTCATGAGATTAAATGAAATCTTTTTTTTCTTTCTAAATTCTACTTAAAAATTAAAGTCAAGTGAAAAAAGGCATTCATTTTAGGCTAAATATTACAAAAACCCCCTTAACTTTCGATGATCAGAAAACCCCTCTTTAACTTTTGAAATATTAGAAAATCCCCCTTAACTTCGGGATATTATTAGAAACTCCCCCTATTTTGGGGGGAGGGGGAGGGAGGGGGGATTAGGGAGGTTTTCTGATAAAATCTTAAAGTTAAAGGGGGTTTTCTGTTAAAATCTAAAAGTTAGGGGGGGGGGTGCTTGTAATAATCCATATACTTAATGGGGGTTTTTTGATAATCGTCTAAAGTTAAGGTTTTTTTAAAAAAAAATATTCACCTTACATTTTATTCATAGTTGGTCCCGTACTTTTATTTCTAAAATAAAATTTTAATGATCTAAGGGATATTTGAACTTTCAATCAATTTGCATAGATCTTTTGGTTCAAACAATTAGGTGTTTGAATACTCAAACCGGGCATATGATGCGCACTCAATTTCATTTATAGGTATAAAAGAAAAGTCCGTCACATTTGAGCAAATAACAATGAATAGGATTCGAAAAAAATTGTTGTATATAAAGAAATAGGCATAGATTACATAGAGCAACACTTTTTCTTGCACGTCTACTATCTAAACAGTATCATTAGGAGCGGATACATGAGAAAATACGAATACAAGCCTTAACACAAGTAATAATGTGATAAAATACTTTTATGCTTGGTTAAGCTTCCTGCAACAGTATAAAGTAAGTTTTGTTGTGGAATATTAATCAGAGTTCCTAGTCTTTAGCTAATTAACTATCATAGACCTTTCTCTTTCCTGCACTCATCAGGAGGCAACCTCGCACCTTCACAGTAATTAAGCTATATGATAAACAAGTCCTCTGTACTACAACACAAAGAAAAATAACAACCAAAAACATGAAACACCTTTTCTTTCTCTAACTCCTTGAATTAAAACACCTCAAGGATTTGCAGCCTCCAAATTTAAAAAATAATCCCACTACTTCAGACCTCCCCCTACCCCTCTCAGAACCAAATGGAAGCCATTACCTCAATACCTTCCCACTACTAGAAAGAAGAAAACCTCTGATCTCATCCGAAGCTTACCGTTAGCAATGGCGACTGATAGAAAACAGCACAAGAGGAATTGGTGGTTTTTGGCTTTGATTATTCTTCTATGGAGTCCACTGACATCTTCTGCTCTCGAAACATTCAGTAGTATCGTTACCCGTGATGAGATTACTGATGAAAACTTGCGAAGTGTCCTTACATCTCGCCTTCGTTCCTTCTTCGATCCTGGAGAGTCTCCCAGCACTCGAGTTTGGCCAGTAGGATGCATTTCATTTCCATTGCGTTCATCTTTGTTTTGTTTTGTTTTTTTGTTTTTGTTTTTTGAAGTAGCATTTATTTTATGAAATTGAATTGATTTGGTGGGTAATCGAGCAGGATATGGAGTTCGGATGGAGAGTTGTGCTTGGTTCTGTCATTGGATTCCTTGGTGCTGCTCTGGGAAGCATTGGAGGTGTTGGTGGTGGTGGAATCTTCGTTCCTATGCTCACTTTGATCATTGGCTTTGATCCTAAGACCTCAACAGCCATCTCCAAATGTAAGAAAAAAAATTATTTTCAGGGTTAATTGAAATATATATTCTCTGTATTATGAGGGCGTCGCTGCTTATGAGCACATACACATTGTGGACTTGTGATGATAATATTTCCCCGTCTAACTTTGATCGTCAAGTGATTCTCACAGGAGTTTAAAAACCAGCGGAAAGAACATCTGTCATAAGCCTATGAAGTAAGAGGGTGATAAATAGCTACACCCCATATTATAGAGAACAGATCTGCAAATAATTTGATAGATTGTAAGGATTTAAAACCGTCGTTTTTACAGTTCTATACTGGTTGCAGGTATGATAATGGGTGCAGCAGGATCAACAGTTTACTACAATTTGAGACTGAGACATCCATCGCTTGATCTGCCAATTATTGACTATGATCTTGCATTGTTATTTCAACCTATGCTTATGTTAGGAATCAGCATTGGAGTTGCCTTCAATGTTATTTTTCCAGCTTGGATGGTCACTGTCTTGCTCATTATCCTCTTCCTAGGTAAACTATTTTATGTTCCTGTGATTTTTCCTTTCAAACAACAATTTTCTCAGACATAGTACCTTGTGTTTTCAAGTCATTCTATAATTGAGACACAACAATTTGTCGAAATTGCCACAATATGTTATATATGATTTAGAAATTCTCCATTTTCATATAATCAGAGCGTTACGCATCAACTCTCTCCTGTACAGATCAACAGAAAATAGTTCACAACTCTGTCGTCTGACATATCCTTGGAAATATTTACTTCCATGTGCAAAGTTCATCATATAGGACTGTACTAACTCTTTTCTTCTACCCATATCCACCTTTTCTGGTTCTCATATGATATCTAAATCTGCTGATATCTCCTTCAAATATAATGTGCTTCTGTTCATTCATTCTGCGTTTCAAATCTAGATATCTGATCTAAATAATGGAGTTGCATAATCGGTGACTGCAGGTACATCAACTAAAGCACTCTTCAAAGGTATAGAAACATGGAAGAAAGAATCCATAATGAAAAAGGTTATTTCCTTACCTCTGCTCATAAGGCTGTTTAGATTTTCCAGGCATTCAACTTCACTAGAATCTCATGAGATATGATTCTCCAGGAAGCAGCAAGGCTGATGGCATCTTCAGCTATGACTGGTTAGTCAAGGGAACCCCACTTCTTAGCATTCTTTAGATTTCAGTCATCAAAATAATTAGACGCATCTGTCAATCTTTGTTCAAGTTATAACACCATGAGAGCAATTTTAAAGAAATCCTGGTTATCATTACAAGACAACATAATGGGATATAACGCTGACACAAACACAAGATATCAGTTTCAAAAAATATGGGACATGTATTCATGAGTGTTCACCTCTACTTATACGTATACGTAAATTATATAAATATCTTGTAACTATAGTAGAGAAAATTGAATAAATAGATACCTTGGTTTTGAACTCAGAGAGCCCAGAGCTAGAATATAAGCCAATTCCGAGTGGTTCAACGGCCAATATGCAACTCAAGGCTTCATCAGATGAAGAGGCAAGTTTTAAGAAATACCCATTAATTTTCAGTTAACTTACTCAAAAATTACATCTAACAGGCAGCATGATGGTTTTCAGGTACCAGTCAAAGACAATATCTATTGGAAAGAGCTGACAGTGCTCTTATCTGTGTGGATAGCTTTCCTTGCTGTTCAAGTAGTTAAGGTGGGATTTCATTGTTTTTATGATGTTCAAGTAAAAAAGAACAGTCAATGCACAAGCTTTAGATTCTTTTTATGATCTGTCTTCAACTGCCTTACAAAGATGATGAGTTTTTTCCCCCTTGCGTATGTCTGCAGACTTATGCCACAAATTGCTCCATTGAGTATTGGGTTCTAAATGCCCTGCAGGTAAGTTCTCTAATATCAACTGATTTCGATGTTCTCTAGGATATGATATGATTTCCTTAGAGAATGTGAGAAATAATAGTATCAAAGTGATGCTATTACCAAGAAGCAATAGATATCTTAATGACGCAAGTTGTAGAAGGTTGGATGTGTGATACGTAACATTGTACCAACCAGATACCTATACAGGGGATATTGGATGTGAACCGACAAATCATTTGCCAAAATGAGCTGTCAAAAGATAGAATGCGATGCACCCTCTCCAATATGATTAACAGGGACCTATTATACCAATTATTTCTCTCTTGATAGTTTATTTATAGGAATGAACTATTAACTCATACCTATCCGTCAATTGATATTTATATGCAAAAGGGAATTAACAGAAGATAAATTAAGCATTATAATCAGATGGACTTCATTAGCACGGGAAGAAATGAATGGATAAATTCGAAACTGTTAGCTATCCGAATCTTTTTCGCTGCTCAAAATTCTAAGACTTCTACTAATATCAACCACAAAGTCAGATCCAAAAACAACCCCAATCAAAACCTCCATTATTGGATGCTCTAATTTCTAATTTAATAATGTTTGTAATAGTTGTATGAAGTTCGCACTAAGTGGCAAGGCTCCAAAAGATATGTTAGACATTGTAAAGAAAAAAAAACAAGTTTCTACCAAGGATCAAACTGCAATTTCTTAAAACTGTATAATCATGCAGGTGCCTATTGCTCTTGGTGTGACCATTTATGAAGCTTATTGCCTTTGCAAAGGGAAAAGAGCTATTGCATCTAGAGGAAACCAAGAAGTGAACTGGAAAGTACACCAGCTTACTCTTTACTGTTGCTTTGGAGTATTAGCCGGTATCGTTGGAGGCTTGCTAGGCCTTGGAGGAGGTTTTATCTTGGGTCCATTGTTCCTTGAAATGGGTGTTCCTCCTCAGGTACTTCCTCAGCAAATATTACAATAAACACCCTCATTTACGCCTAATTTTTCATGAGACATGCATCTTTTCTTGAACACGACAAAAGAGCTCAACCATAAACCATGCTGTTAAGTTTTAACAGAAAGACTGGTTACTTGATAGTCATGTGCTGCCATGTTGTACATAGTTCAATATTTTCCTTGCCTGAGATGACATGAACGAACATATGACTTTAATATAGATCAGCACATTCTCTACTGAGTCTAACTGATGATACAGTTTTCGTGGAAAACAGAATATTGATGCTCTTTCGTTTGTCAAAGAAAAGTTCTGAAAAATATCGATAACTACACCCAAAAACTATACCATATGGATCATTGTAAGCAAGAGTTACCAAAGTTCTTCCGTAAATATCTATTACAAAACTCTTGCAGGTTGCAAGCGCAACATCAACATTTGCAATGACATTCTCATCATCCATGTCAGTGATACAATATTACCTCTTAGACCGCTTCCCTGTTCCATATGGTAAGTAAATTTCACCAACTGAATTTATGGAAAATCCTGCAAAACTCGTCTTCTAATCCCCATCAGAGATATCTAACTCTTTGCTATTGCAGCTGGTTACTTTGTATTTCTAGCTACGGTTGCTGCCTTCACTGGCCAGCATATTGTGAGGAGGTTGATAATTTTACTAGGCCGAGCATCACTGATCATCTTCATTCTGGCATTGACCATCTTCGTCAGTGCAATCAGTTTAGGTATCACTTGTCGTAATTTTCAAATTGATTAGAAGGTTTATGCCCAACATTTCTTAGTATGATTATGTTGTTTTCATAATGATGGTAGGTGGTGTTGGTATCGCAAATATGGTAGAGAAGCTGGAGAGGAAGGAATATATGGGATTCGAGAATCTCTGCTACCACTCTTAGTACACGTCGTCACTAATAGATAATTCGACTTATGTGATAATCAGTGAAAAATAGCGAAGATTTTTGTGAGTTATGGAGCTTCAGTTTTGTAGAAATGGCAGCCGAGTTTGAAACTTCTCATCTTTTGTCAAAGAGGGTGACAGAAGGTCTTTATGTACAGAGCTAGACTCTATTTACTATCGAATGGTAAGTGCAATCGCGTCTTATGAAACTACGAGAGAACAGAATGTGGGGAGGATACAGAAAGAATAACGACACTTTACATATTCCAGAATTATCGGTTAAAAAGAACATCCGCTTTTCGTACCCCCACGTAATCTCTTTGATACTGTAAGATAACTGCATCCCTCTACAAAGGAGTCTGTCATATCTCTCTGCTAAACACAGTGATTCATCTCTTCTCCAAGTACCTTCTATATGTGTGTTAGAAATATATCCATCTAAATGAAGATTATCCCTGACTTTTAGCTGAGTTTCCAATGTAAACATATATTTCGTCAAAGCTTTCCTTATATGGTTTACAGTTACACACATCAGCTCTGTTTAGGACCAGAAGATCCTTGAATCTGCATTAGCTTCGTTCACTTTAACTCCCAATAAAATCATAAATCAGTTTCCTATTCCAACAGCTGTTCATGCACTATTTTCCACTGACTAAGGGCTTCCATGCTTATTGGGACTATCGAGCTAGATCAAGTGGTTAGCAAGTGACTGATAGATATAGCTCGATGTTGCATGAGGCGTATATATCAAGGGGTAAACAAGCTTTTATATCATGACCAAACAAAATATGTAAAAGGGGAAGGGTTCACAGATATAGACCGTGCCGCCACTGTATACACACTTTCATTGGTCCTTTCTTAGAAAAGCGACTGAATTAGTTACGAAAGCTGTTCTCAGTATCCAACTAGAAGAGGGCAGCATTATTTCTTAATTTAGCAAAAATTCAATAATAATGATTTATCATTACCAAGATTGCAAACAGCTGCAGTAGTACATACGTGGGTACAAGGAAATAAATTTGATGATGATAGCTGTTTAAGACATCAGAATTGCAAGATGGTTCACAAGAAAAAGGTTGTAGATTTCAAATGATACAAATTAAAGCAGCAAGTATGATGATGTAACAAGATTTGGTTTGCCGTCCATCTTCAGAACAGTCTTTGTGCTGGAGAATTGGTACATGAAAGATTGGTTGTGCGAACCCGGCTGTAATTTCGCTCGAGACTGGACAAAGTGGGAACTAAATTTTACACACAGAACATATTAACAACAGCAATGAGATTTTTATATCACCTTCCTGTGTCCTCCAAAGGCCCAAATCTGCCAAAAACAAAAGGAAATAGAAATTAAAAAATTGGAATCATATTTAAAAAATTATTAGCCGTAGAACTTAAAGTTCTATTTTCATCACCCTGATGTTAAGATTTTATGAAGTTTGATGAAACTGAGTTAATGTGGTTTAATGCAAATCTGGTTCAACTTGGATGAAAGAAATTACATAGCATGCAAGCAGATTACCCAAGAATTCAAAATATCTAAAAGGCTCCCAATGAAACCAAGGAATGCTTCCAGTCAAACCAGACCAAACTTCAACTGAAACTGTTTCCGAAATTTGAAAAGGTAAATGGGACTCCTGAGCTTCCAAATCTTTAATTTAAAGATAATAAGTTGATACATTAAGCCATTTAGTTTGTTTTGTAAGCACACAAAAAGCAATGGATCTAGAAGTCGGATGAGCCTCTAAAGGTGAAGGTTTATTAATGGTGGTTTAGGTGTGCGTTAGGGGAGGGTGATGAGGGGTAATTTGCTAATGGGAGATAAAAGAAAATGTAAAAAGAAATACAGCCTTTACTTTTGTGTTCAGGATTAATCTCCAAGTAATATGCTCCGGATATACTAATTACTACATGGAGAAATTAATGAGTGGAATGCTATTGAAACAGCTTAAATGATATAGATTTATAGTATGAACATTTAGATTTGAGTTTTAAATTATATTACCTTCATTAATGTCTACTTTATAGTTTTGACAGGACAATCTTCTCATATTCTTAGTCTCTTATTTACAAGGACTTGCTATTGCGATATATTTTGACTCCCTTTTTATATCTTTGTTTCATTACTTCTTTTTTAAAATAAATTGTATTCAGGTGACTGTAGAAGTACTATTTATAGTGGAAGTAATGAGAAGTGGCAACGTAGTAGAACTCAATACTAAGGGTAAATGAGGAATGTTGTTTCCATCATTAGCTGACTCGATTTATATCTTTATAGTGTGGAAAACTTTGACAAGTGGAGGAGAGTTAAACAATATATTTTCTTATATTGAAGTCAGCTATAAAAGTTTAGCATGAGACTGGCAACATGGATCTAAGAGATAGAGCATTTGGTTATACTCTCAACGATTTTGATAAGTGCGTTGTTTATTGTTTTTTTATTTTTTAATCAATCAGGGTGTTATTAATCATTAGCTTCATGTTGTTGTTTTTCATTAAGATTGAATGATTTTTGATATTTTCAGGCATCTCTTAGCTATCTACTCGGAAAAAGAGCGAATAAAGAAAGGCATGCAATCGTATTCTTATATAGATTTTTCGTATTGTTATTCAGGTTTACAATAAAGACATACATGTGTATTATATGTAAAGAGAGATTCTTTCATAATTGGATGTGGTCTTTTCTCTTTTCTTTAATACATAATATCAATCTTTGTCCTGGCTATTCTTCACCACGTATTATTTTCAAGTTTCAATTATATTTGACTCTTTTTTAGAAGAAAGGTTGTAGATGGAGAAGATTAGCATGGTTATTATTTGTTATATCTTTTGGAATTGGTGATTTTGAGTAGACGCAAGATGTTTATTTGAGAAATTTATAGCTATTTCTTTTTGTACAGGCCATGCTTGGCATGGGTTGAAAACTAGCCAATACAATATACTAGTACGAAATATATGAAATTATGGGAGAGGAGTGGCTCAAGAGATATTAATAGGTTATGTAATGTATGTTCTCATAAATACCATACAATACTATGTTATTTTTCAGTTAGATGCAATATAACATCTCCTTAACACAGGATTTAGTAATGCTTCCTTAGTTCGTATGTTAATTCTTAAAGAAATATGATTTCCTTAATTTATTTCATATAACAAAAAATATGCCTAATTTCTAATTTCTTTTATAAAATTTTTAATTGTAAATGCAATTCAATAAAATAGCATTGGAGATAACATAAACAGCTGAGTTCTGTACAGGGATATTTACACTGCACACAACAAAGGATAAACGTGAAACAAATCGCATGAGAGTTGAGCTCAATACGATAAATATATGATGTCTCAACCGTGCTTTGCACGGATAAAATACTAGTGAAAGAGAAATGAGAAATTGAAAATTGCAATAAGGAGAATAAAGAAGGGCTTTACGGTTTATAGAGTTTTTAGAAGATTTTCATCGGAGAAAAAGCAATGGATCTAGCCGTGGGATGAGCTTCAAAAGGTGAAGGTTTATTAATGGTGGTTTAGGTTTGCATTAGGGGAGGGTGATGAGGGATAATTTGCTAATGGGAGATAAAAGGAAATGTAAAATGAAATACAGTCTTTACTTTTGAGTTCACGATTAATCTCCAAATAATATGCTCTGGATATACTAATTACTAAAAAAGTGTAGCCCAGCGCACGAGGCTCCCACCATTGTGGGTTCTGGGGAAGGTTAGATATACGCAGCCCCCGCATACGAAGAGGCTGTTTCCAGAATTTGAACCCATGACCTCCATGTCAGAAGGTAACCTTACCGTTGTGCCAATGCTCACCCTCATATACTAATTACTACATGCAGAAATTAATGTACGAAATGTTATTGAAACAGCTTAATGATATAGATTCATAGTATAAATATTTAGAGAGTTTCCCTATATAGTTCTTAAGCATCTTAATGCAGTGTTCTAAAACTCATTCTACTCGGCCGATTAATCGGCCGATTAATCAGCCGAGTACTCCTACTCGAGGTTAGACTGCCTTGAGTAGGCTAAAATCGCTCAATTATGCGGTCACAATGCATAATCGGGCCTTCTTGCGTTATACACCGACAAAATATAATTATGCGAGAGTTTTTTTGAGAAAAAAAAGAAACCCAACCTATTTTGGACTCGACTAGCTTCATATAACCCTGCCAAACACACCTGATCCCAACAAAAAAAGAAAAACATCGTTCTCTTCAAAACCCTAAATCTTCGGCCCTCCCCTCCTCCACCTCTGACCGTTGGTCACCACCTGAGATCGCCTCCGATCGCCGGCAATTGTTGACGTTAACCACCTCCACCAATTCCCGCCGCCTCCAGCTGCCGGTTCCACTGCCTGTCATCAGCTAGGTGATTTTTTTCTCTTTTTTCATAATTTTCAATTCCATTTCCCTTTTTTGGCTTTTTTATCAATATTCTTCGACAAAGTTGTCATTTTATCAGGATTCATGTGTGATGTTAGTTGACTCTTATTTTTGTGCTTAGAATCATTTAAAGGCACTACCATTTGTAGGTTGATGGATATGAATATTTAAGGCTCTAAAATAAGAATTAACTGTAAAATTTTCTTTTTTTTTCTGACCTTTTGGGATGTTTTTAGTGTATGAACTTTAAGTAGTTTTACTCATTAGTGTATAACGACTTTAATTTGAATAGCTTGAACTACGTTTTACATTTTGTTTGGTATGTTTTATATTTTTCATGCATTAGGATATTTTGTTGTGATAAATAATATATTTATACACTAAAAATTTCAAAAACATATAATTCTGCATAATCTGATTAATCGCTACTCGAAATCGAGCCGAGTACATAATGAAACAGTGTTTTAGAATATTGTCTTAACGTAAATTACTGCAACTCTGAATTCTGTATAATCTATTTCTACCAGTAACAACTTGTAAATTCTTCAAAGATCTCTACATATCCCTTGCATTAAATAACTAACTATATTACACAACTAACCTTGAGGTTCTTGTCCCAACTTCCTGTGCACAAGCCACTGCCATCCGCAGAAAGACCAAGGCAACTTATTCTACCTTGATGAGAGTTTTGCAGGGATCCCAAGTTCAAAACAACCTGAGATGACATGATAGGAAACAATGCTCACGCTCGCACAAGGATTATCAGAATAAACACAAAAAAAATGCAAATGCACGTGCACAAACTAATCTAATGATGGAGATAAAACATACCCTCAGCGTACAAGTAATATGATAAGTTTCATTATTGAATATACTAAGCAACCATTTCGCCTTTCGAAGGATCAAGACCATCAAGGTTTTCAGATCCAACCCTGCCAATATTAGGTATTGCAACTTAAGACTTTGCATTACCTCAATTCCAAGATTTCATTTGTTTAATCATCATGTAAATTTAGTAGTCTTAAGTAAAATCGGGAATAGCCTCAAACACGAGCCCCAATAAAGAGTTGTCTTCGTTAAAAAAATTATATGGACAAATCAAGTGCCTTGAATGTTGAGTCACCACAATATAGTAGATATTCCTACTAAAGAATGGAAATCATCTCAAGCTTGCACCGTGAAGCAAACTGCTCTTGGGAAACAGCATATTTTCATTGATATCCTTCACTGGTTTATTTAATTAGAAATCCTAAAGGCTAGAGAATCTCAGTTGTGTAGGCATTGAAATTCTTAATTATTTCACCACACTATTTTGTAACGAATCTATAAGCTCCTATTTATGCAAATGAATTAGTGAATGTGTGATCTTCCACCCTTAGCATTTGTATAGATCAGAAGGAAATGGATCAAATTTCAAAAAAAAAAATTACTCACAATGTCCTAAGATGTGTCAAAATAAAAAATATTACGTAATCTATGCTCACAATTTTTTGCTGCATCTAGCTTTTTTTCCCCCAACAGAAGAAAAGAGTGCATACCTCGGCCAGTAACGTGTCCCACACATAACAGTCACCATTGGAATATCCAGCGAAGAGAAGTCTTCCTGATATAGAGAAGGCAATAGATGTCACTATGGGCGCATCACTGTTATTATCACCATGTTGCTGGCTGTAAATTTGAAGCTGATGCCCTGTTCTCATGTCAAATAGCCTACATGAACCATCATCAGAGCCTGTACCAAATCTTTGCCCGTCTGGAAAGAACTTAACAGCATTAACATCCCCCTCATGACCATGATATGTTCTGACGGCTCTACTAGCTACTCGTACATCCCATAATCGTGCAGTTGCATCGCATGACCCAGAGACGAACATGTTTGAATTTGGGCTGTTGATTGAGACACTGGAAGAAGACAGCAATAGATTATTCAAAATGAAATGTACAAAAGTCCGCAAGTTGAGAAAATCAATTAGCTAAACCAGGAATGATGATGAAACACCAAGTACAACTATGTATAATTATCTGTTCAACGCCTCTATGCTCAAGTATATGGAATGTGGTTGCAGCATACATGTGTATCACTTTCAGTGCCCTATCAGGTGGAAACTTTGACCTTCCCTCCTCAGCCTAAAAGACATACAACCGAAGCCTGAGCAAGGGTACTAGGTAGGAGGAGGGAAGACGACCATCTGCCTCCTAGAAAGCCACTTTCGGGGTAGAACTCTTGCTCACAGGGTCCTTGAAACCAAGAGACAAGAGATAAGATGCATAAGATGCGCACATCTAGTTTTGTGCTGCTTGTTTAACCGTTAACTATACTTGAGCATTTGTCATGATACATGAATAGTTATATAAACAGTATGAGAATATCGTGACTTTTGTTTCCAAGGCCAATAGAGTATATACTATAGGAAAACTACAAAGTTATAAATTAGAGGACAAAGATATGTAATATTTTCTTGCATAAACACGTAAGTGCAAGCACCCTAAGGTTAAAAGAATGACAAGGAAATATTACTTTAACAGAAGTGTTAAGTGAAATTCTAAGATAAACATTAATATCTACTCCATGTATAGCCCACTGAAGAGTCACAAGTACCTTAGCACATCAGCCGTGTGTCCTGACGGAAATTCACCTCCAAATACAGAAATCCTCTGGCCAGTAGTGACATCCCATAAACCACACGTCGATAAGATGATTGTCTTGATCTGGGACATATTGACATGACGATACATAGCCCTTATGCCCGGTGAGTATTCTTGATGTTGGTAAATCGCCTTCTCCGTCACTTTGAGAATTAAGAAAGAAAATAGAACATGCACTATCAAGACCACCACAAGCAACAGATTGGCCATTAGGAGAAAAGGCACAAGTCATGACCCATGGACAAGGAAGCTTTATGTCATGCGTCTTCTGGCTTGTTAAAGCATTCCATACTATTAACCTCCCATCTTGAGAAGCACTAACTATCCGATTCCTTTCGGTAGTCCAGTCCAATGAATATATCTGACAGATACCAGCGCAAGATATGAGTAGGTTCCTTAGTGTGGATTCTTACCAGTATTATCACATCCTCATAAACAATTAATTTAGTATGGTAAGTGTAACAATCTGCGCAATAACTTCCCAGGAAGAAATATCCTTCCTGAAATTGCTTGCTCAAGCACATCTAACTATGATTAAATATTGAATTCATATGAATCATTACATACTAATGCTTATCCGATGTAAGAATGTTAGATTATTCACAGATCAGTGTATGTTACATACCCAATAGAATTTGGCATCCTCGCTACATGAACAATCCATCGGGGTGCATCACATTCCCATAGAGAGTGACATTTTATTTCGTACAACAATTGATTTCATAGAGCACTTAGCTTTGAAAACTTCCTACTGATGTTAGATTGTGATACCATTTTTAACGCCTTGAGTGAACTTCCCAGGAGGTTACAGCACCTGAGAGTAATCTGCTTGAGTATGTTTAACCATGAAATTAATCAGAGGGCCTGAATGGGTGCCAAATCATAACACGCTCATTAACTGTATCAAGACAGACAATAGATAATTCAGTATAGAGCAAAAAGGAAATGAATTGCAACCAATAAGTTGTTCTGTAAGCAGGTTCACATTCTGTGAAGTCTTCAGAAATCTGTTGGGGAGAGATGAACCTCATGCTCAATGACAATAGGCTTTCCCACATATTGTCAAGAGTCTGTAACTTGTCATAGCACTCAAATCTGAGTGGCCTTGGCGTCCCCAGATATGTGATCATCAACTGATGATTTGTACATACAAAGACAGCCTCTTGTGAGACTTCCACAGGAGCTTGAAGGTTGAGGACCCATTCATCATGCCCCATTAAAAGGTAGAACCCTGTACTTGGTAGCTGAAATGAACATATTTTTTCTTGGGTAATCCGGAGCTGCATCCATGTCTATTTTTGTTGTAATATTCCAATGCCCCTTGGGCAACCTTAGGCATTCAATTTTATGACCTATCGCATCTCAAAGAAAGAGAAAGAGCCCTCTTGTAAGCCAACAGGCGCAGATGCGGCAATTGACGCATGTATTTGAAATTATTTGGAGTGGAACGAAAGAAAACGAGAATTTTGTAATTGAGGCCATGAAAATATTGTGATTGTAACATAGTAGAACCATAGCCCACAATTACAGCTGTGAATACAAATAAGATTACCCGATGGATATAAGGATACTATGACAAAACAGACATAGGCAGCTTGGGAATACCTAAGAAAGATTTGATTCATTTCAGCAATCAAGTACAATGAGCATGTCTACCTTCTGACGGGACATGAATCATGATGAGTGAGTTCTGAATGAGTTCTCCATCTTTAGGTGACGTGGAGGGGAGGTTGTGGATGTAGCAGCAGATCACCAACTGATGATCATTAGGCTCAAAACGTCGAGGCCACTCGCATTTTCTCACATATTAAGTGTCATAACAAGCTAGGAACTCATATTTTAAGTGTCATAACAAGCTAGAGGCTGTATTCAGGTGGATGATCGGTTCTTGTGCTAGGGAATGATCGCAGAAAAGCCTAATACTTTGTTCATATCTTCCCAAAAGATTCTTGAAGACATCACCAAATGTATACCATATTCCCAAAGCAACTTACTATGTGCAATTCATTTCCTTTTGGATCTATATTGAATTCTTTATTTCTGTCTTGATGTACTTTGCTAGTGTGTTGTTGACATGGTATGCATCTAGACCTTCATAACCCAGGTTGACGGAATGAATATGAATCATCTTAGTGACATGCCAACTACCTGTGTAGAGGGACACAAACACCGGCCTCTTTCTCACTCTATCTATCTATCTGTCTACTAGTGTTGTAAAAAGTGGAAAATAGTGGCGCTATTCGCGAAAACAGGGGTTAACCGCTCCAATAACCCTGATTGCGGGATGTAATCGCGGGTAAATCTGCTTTTTACTCGAAATAGCGTTATGTAGGGCTTAAAAGCACTTTTAAGCACTAAACAGCACTATTTCCTTTGAAAAATACCCTACCCGAACCCGACTCAAACTCGTAAATTAAAAACTTATCGCCATTCTCTCTCTCGCCTCTCTGACTCCCGAGTCCAGACACCAACCCTAGCCGCCGCCTCTCTTTCTCACCGCCTCTCTGACTCTGGCGTCCACCTCCCTCGCCACAACGACACCGCCTCTCTCTCTCACCTCCGGTCGACTCCATCTCCATTCTCCAGCACCGCCTTTCTCTCTCACGCCCCCATTAGAAGCTAAAACCACTTTCTCCGGCAACAACAACACCACCTCCGGTCGCCTCCATTTCCAGCAGCAACACGACCACCTCTCACGAGCTCACCTTCTCCATTTCCAGCAACACAACACAACCGCCTCCATTTCCAAAGCTTTTCTCATTTATCTATACTTGAAGATTTTATTTTTTATGTTAAATTTCTAGTAGTTAATATAATGATGATGTTACTAATCAATGCTTTTCTATTGTTGAGAAATTTATATTAGAGACTTGAAAGTTGAAGGAATGGGACAAATAACGGTCTTTTTGATAAACAGGTATGTATTTTATTCTTTATAACTATAGTACTTTGTTAATATATTATGCAATTGTTACACATCTATTTCATGCTTAGGCATCAAATATGCATTTGTAGAATAATTAGATTTTTTTGTAATTTTTCTTATTTTTAGAATATGTAAATATATTTATATTTGACGACTATTTGACTATGCGCTATTTGACTATGCGCTATTTGGGGCTATGCTATTTGCCGCAATAGCCCCAAATAGCCTTAGCGGTACCTCGCCGAGATGCGACGTTATCCGCTATCAACAACCTTGCTGTCTACATGTATATATATACACATAATGGATCTATCAATTTATCTACATGCACCTACGTACATGTAAATCATAATGGATATGGGTTGCCTTATTTAACAAAATGAGCTATCAAGAGATAAAAGTGGTGAGATCCACGTTTTCATGTGAGTATCAGGGTACCTCACCATTAGCCTATCCCTTGGTAAATATTTTATGTTGTTCTCTTAGAATGTCAGCACCAGCCTTTCCGAGTCCTTTTCTTTTTGTTTCTACAAGAAGCTTGACACTTTTTTAGCTTCTTTTTCAATATCTTGTTCTTTCGTTATGGTTTTTTTTGTTTTGTTCTTTTTCTTATGTCCTCCTTCTCTATTTATAAATCGTTCGTTATAAAATAGTCACTATATTTAATTCCTCATTTCAGACTAAGTTCAGCTTATTTCAGTACTTGTTAGAAGACAGGAACCACTGAGCACTCTCCTTTAGAGAGTGCATGTTGCATAAAGAGATGGTTGTCCTTTACATTAGAATGTTTAGTTATGTCTACAAAATTAGCATGCAAAGATGCATGTTATATCTCTTAAGAGTGGTGCAACATATTGATTCAATAATGCATGCATCCAGCAGTGAGAAATCAGCAAACGACATTATTTTATTCAAATGAAACACCAACTTAGACCATCACGACGCTTACTAGTTCCTAAATGCAATTTTGGCAGTTCAAACACACCAAATAGCAAAGGAGCTGAATTCGCATCATGCTGAGCAACAAGATAAGTGATATCTAGGCAGAGCACCATGACCATTGCATGCTAGCAAACTATCTGATCTACTAAATTTTCCATTGAATGCTTCTCTTTCTCCCCCACTTTTTTCCCCTTTTATTTTGTTCCCTTCTGAATCCTCTTCAGTTTAGTTGTAACGAATTCTCCAATTAGACCAATTAAACATTTGCAAAATTTCCAACTTTCCAAGCTACAACCAATGAAGGAGATCGTACGAATCAAGTGATAGGTTACAAAATAGGAGAACTCACCTTCCCTGTATGGCCCTGCAGAATCCTGCAGCACACCAAATCTGTCGAACTAAAGTTAATCGCCGCCTTCCCATGACTTGTCGCATAAGTAGCAACTGCAAGTTCAATCAAATCAATAGATTTCATGGAAAGAAAAAACAAACACAACTAAATCCAAAAAAAAAAAGAAAAAAAAGCAAAGAAGTTAAGAATTCACCGTCAGTATCAAGAAGAAGCTGCCTCCTCTGCATCAGCCGCTCTCTCAGAGAATTCACGGTCTCCTTCGCGGCTAAATGCCGCTCTGTTAGCTCTGCAACTGACATCCCCAAACCCTAACCCTAATCAAAGAACAGCCAAGCTGGCTCTAGCATTACAAAACTCCTCTCGGGGTACCGCGAGCTGGATTCAAGCCCTAATTTTTCGAATGGGGGGGAAAATGCGGCAGGGTCGATGTAGGGTTAGGGTTTTAAGTTTTGATTTGAAATGATTTGGAGAAGGAAATTATGGAGGCAGCAAAAAGAGAAGGCGAGAGAGAGAGACCGTGTTTAAGTTGGGCAGAGAGAAGACTGGTTGAAGACGCGGGCCCTGTGGCCCCCACGTAACGGTTGATTACTTGACGACTGCGGCGATCAGTGGGGTCCCAGATACCCAAATATCCCCGGCTTAATTGCACTTAAATGCCCTGTAGGCTGTAGCTGTTTATTCGACCTGTGAGCTCTTTTTTTTATTTAATTGAATTAAAAAATATCCCAAAATATTTAGGTTATGCAAATAAATTATAAATATTTCAAATTTTGAAAATGCTACACGCCCTCTTGTTTACCCAATGTTGCATAATGCTCTAAAGTTTGCAAATTTCGTTGCTTAAATACCTCATAGTTTCTAAGAGTTTCACTTTAGTATCCTCTGTTATGTGACATGGAGAAAAAATAATGTCGTTTGTGTTTTTTTATTATACGGTATTCATCTACAACCCTTAAATATTTTGGATACTTTTTTATTCAGCTTGAAACTATAGAACATTTAAGTGCAAGGTTGGAAAAACTACAGGCATTTAAGTGCTATTAAGCCAATACCCAACCCAAAAAAAAACCAATACCAAAAAAAAAAAGAAAAAAAGAAAAAAAAATTATGGGCCAAGTTATAAGGCCCGTTAGGGTTCGGGGAATGAATAAGATGCACGTGTTCGGATCAGACGACCACGGTTAATTAATCAGACGGTAGCGGGGCCCACGCAAGAGTTCTCCGATGTAAACAACAGCGCTCACCAATAATCGAACATTCGAACCCCATTACCTGTCACATCTTCACCCTTCAATAGCCTCCGCTGCCAAACTGCAAAATAAATATTAAAAAAAAAAAATCAAATTTTGGAGTTTCTCCTTTGTTAGCATCCAATCAATCTGAAGAGAAGAAGAGAAAAGAGCGAGTTTTCTTTCCCCCGATCGGGGCAAATGATCACGCGCTCCACTCTCGTCGAGCAGCTCCGAGACTACCAGATCCGATCTCAAAACAAGTGGGCCCCCCTCTGTTCTTCCACGAAATTTGCATATGTGCAGTTACCCATTGATCTTTCTTTTTTCTTCTATGCTGTCTTCAATTCAAAATGGTGGTTTCTTTTTTATTTTTTGGTCTTAAATCTGAAATATCTAAATCTGGTTGGTATATAGATTTGTTACCCGGATTCAGATGTGCTCATAGTCCAATTCTCTGTAAATGGAGTGGATCAAGATGGTATATTTTTGTGATTCCCAGATATATGCTCTTCATATACTTTAGATGATATGCGTTATGTAGTTGCTAAATTTAGCTAATTTTGTGATTCCCGTGTCCTAGTGTTGAATCAATTTAGGAAGCATGTTTTGTTCCTTTATGTTTGCATAATTCATGTTTACAAAATATTCTTCTTATTGTCCCTTTTCTTCGTTTGCTCCTCTCTCTATATTTTTACTCTCTTTTCCCTTTCTTTCACTTGAACCTATATTTTATCTTATGCTTCTCATTAACTTTGTCATGTCTTCTCATTAACTTTGGTCTAGTTTGCTCATTTTGCGACATAGCGCTTCTTCCGCTTTAGGTTGACAATTTACTCATGTTTGCACCGAAACTTTCTCAGTATTGGCATTTTAATTGTTACATAACTCGGATAATTCTTGGGAACCAGTTCTGGAATCGGCTTTTATTGCTAATTTAATAATGACAACCGAGTGGCGGATACATCCTTTTAATTAGTGGGCATGAAGCACAACTGTGAATTTTCTAGAAACCAGTTACATTATCAACAAGATATTAGCTTTCTCGTCTTATTCTGTTATTCACCTTTTCCACTCCCTTTTATTGATAAAAACTGAAGATTTTATGTTTAATAGCATTTCTTCGTCATATCTCAATTTTTTTAAGGTTTAACAGCATATGCCTCTTTTCTGATACTGTTATCAGCATAGTGATAGATATTCTTACTTTCAAGCTAGGACTTTTTTTTTTCATGTTGCCTATCTAAATATGGTATATTGTCTGAGCAGGCGGGATGTCATTGGACTTCTAACATGGGGATTAGTATTTTGTTCGCTCGTGATAGCATCCTATGTGATACTCTATTTTAGATATCATAGGCTTTCAGCAGCTATCATTTTTGTTGGAATCCTTATTCCCATATGTGTGCTTATGAGACAGAGAAAACTTGCAAGAAAAAGAGAGAGAAGATTGTTATTACCTTTGTCGATGTGAACAGCGCAAGGAACTTCAATGGGTAACAGTGGAATCAGTCATTGTTAGATTGCAGAATATTTAGACCGCCAAGAAGTAAGGTCTTACTCAGTGGCACTCAATTCTACGTTCTCTTCATTTGCAGAGTTCAGTGGTATGGAAAAATCTTTTTATTGAATATTCATAATTCTTTATATTTGAATCAAATTTTCTTGAGCTACACTTTGGAAGGAGCGGCATCTGTTCTCTTAGCTAACCTTGAGTATTTTCTTGTATAGTTGATCCACTAGGTGCATCCTTGCTTTCTTACATATGTAAATTTGTTTGAGTTTCAGTATTAGTTGCTAGTTTTCGTGTCATGCGTGGAGTGAAGTTCATGCAGCTAATTTTTTCTGTTTCATTTTGATATAACTGGAATGGTCTAATTTGGTAATATGTTGAGAGTTGAAGAAATGCTTTGAGTGTATTTGATATATGTTTAGCTAATGTAATTTTTTTTTTCTTTTTTTTGTGGGGGGGTTGTCTTACAGCTCAATTGTAACTCTGGAAGCCTCTTGAGAGTTTTACATCTCAACTCTTTGATAATCAGTTGATTCTCCTTCTACAGGGAAATAAAAAATGTAGATATAAATCAAAACTTCAAATGCTAAGCAAAATGGTGGAGAATTAATGCAAATATGATAAAGCTACATATGTTATAGGACATGCATATGTACATCAATATACTCGTAATTTCACGACATTTCTTTCCTTTTAGGCTTTAGCGTAAGTTTTCACCTGATTTCAGAGTAGACATTGTATGGGAAGTCTATGTATACGCATTCTTGTATGCTATGATCTGTAGGATGCTTGATGTAGATCCATTCATGAGGAAGTTTACTGTCATTTTGGTTAATCATCTTTACTGATCTGCTATGAGTTTTATTATTAATCAGAGCTGTTCATATTGGACCAAATTATCAACAGTAGCCCATGGTAAAGCCTGCTTCTTAAGGGACTTGAAGAACTGAGAATTGAGTTCTGCGGTTTATTCTAGAAGTGGAGATATATGTGATTTCAGTTTTGTAACCGTCAGCTTGCTTTTCATTGGCCATGATATTTGAGTTACCTTGCATGATTTTCTTGCATTCTTGAGATGGTATCAACAAAAATTTGGTGTTTCACCCCCGGCCATTCCTTCTTAATGCAATTATTTATTTGCCACCTGGTATATGGTGAATAGAATCATATTGCTTTATAATAGATGGCAAGCACAAATGGCCTTTTTTGTTTCTCTAGTTTTCATCTTTGGTCTTTTTGTTTGTTTTCACATGAGTTCACATCAAGTGACCTCAACAAACTATTGCACAGAGGTTGATGGCCAATAACAAGCAGTTGGAAGAGTGAAGTACGGAATTTGTTAAGAATGTTGATCGATTGGCTTCAAGCTAGATGCATGAACTTTTTTACTTATGTTATATGGGATAATTGAGAAAAATATACTGAGCTGAAAAGGATTATAGGAAAATCATTTCACAAAAACCAATGTTAAAACTATGGTGCAGTTGCTTACTAGATTACTGACACATATGGTGACAAACTTTAGTTCATGGATGCCTCATAACCTAGCGCAAAGCAACCATATGAATTCTCTAGTGTATACGTCAGTGGAAACTTGGATGCTCTAAGGATGATCAGAAAAAAGTATCTTCTGATCAATTGTCAGATAGTGTTAAAGTATGGCGAAATGAGAAGTTTTTTGAAATATTTTGAACTACAATATTTGGACCATATACTTCATTTTACTTGTACAGCAGTTAGATAATGGAGAATAATTACACATATGTTTTAAGTAGATGCATTAGTGGTTATTGATTACCATACCCAATTAGTGACGTTATTCACTTTTGACACCACATGCAGTGCTCGTGAAGATTTTGGATTTTCAGACATCACAAGAAGGTGATGATCTCGGGAGTTCAATATTGTTCATCGTGTAAAACTGACATCTAGCTTATTTGAGTAGGGAATGAACTCTTCAAAGATTTCAAATATGTATATTGCACTATAATTAAAAAAATTAAAAAATTAAAAAAAATGAAGAGACCTTGAAGGAGCTTGAAAATAGGTGCGCATTCTGGACAATTTGCTCACATGGCTTGACCGAGACTTTACATGATAACCTGGGATGATAATCAAATAACTGCATAGAGTTCAAATGTTTAGTTAATTGAATTCACATGTACATAATTTTTCAAGCAACTTTGATGGAATTATAGATCATGTATATCAGAAAGTATTAGGAGTCTAGTTTCCTTAACTAAATTGACAAATTTGAGGTTGAAGAAATGTCTTAAAATGTGATAGGCTGTATTAGTACACACATCAAGATTTAGAAGATGTTTGTTAATCAATTTGATGTTACCATTAACAAAGTGCTTCTGGGGCACATGTGGTTTTTAGCTATGTTACCCGGGTACTTCTATCATGAAACCGTACTAGACACGAACCCGTACCCAAATTTCATGGACACTCCTTGTATATATGTGTACATTTATTCAGACATGTACTCAATTATATAATATGTGTTTTAATTTAAAACACTTGTCAAACACGGTTTTAAATGGTTGTTTGGGTGTTAAAAAACGGATAATTTCCAACTTATAATGATCCACGTAATAAAAGAAACTTAAAAATGTGATAGGAATTTTAATTCTAATAACACGAGAATAGAAAGACAATAATGGTCTCATGTAAATTATAAATATAT
>JBAKGM010000326.1:37063748-37081641 GCA_037177215.1 Asparagus racemosus
TTTCTCGAATTCTATGTAAACTACCTCATGAGAATCAGACGGAAAGAAGAAAAAAATAAGAGAAAATTGTTAATGATAACTTAAAATAGAAGAGGAAGGAGGAAGGATGAAGATGGAGAGAGGAGGAAGGAGATGGGTTAGAAGAGAGGAGGAAAATGGAGCCATGGCCATTAATTCTAGAGAAAATTGAATGGAGAAGATAAACGCATTTTAGAGTTTTTTATTTCTTATTCTCTCTTTATACTTAGTTGGCATGTAATGATGGCTAAAAAAGGGGTGCAACACATTTTGTTATAATTTTTGAGGCTAAAGCACATAAGAAAAAGTCAAATGGGCCTTGTCACATGACGTTTTTGCTTTTGGGGCCTTGACATAATTTTCCCTTGAAATATTTATACTGTTTCTCTTTCGACAGAAGAAAAAAAAACGTGAAATGCTGCTCTTTCACTTTTAAAAAGGATACTTCTTTAGGTTACATTCAAAAAAAGGTTTGATTTGAAACTTGTATAATTTGTAGGATTTTATGGAGAAATCGTAAAGTTCGAAGTTTTTATGTATCAAATTGGTTAGAAGGATTAATATCACAAAGTCCTTTTTATTTCTTTAGAACTAACGGTAATAACTTCACGGTTCGGGGTTACATCTTTGATATTGCATATTTATACTTTCATTAGATGTTCCCTGCTTCGTATATGTGCTGAAAATAAATTACTAACAAATAGCCATCCTGTAACTTTCGATCATTTATTTTGTACGAGATATTATTGTCAATGTACCATTATTGATACATGTCAGCAAGTGACAAAGATGTATTTCTTTGTAAACATATAAATGGCAATCTAATTTTTTAACTTGAAATCTGTTGTGATGATCTCATGCCTCTTCTTCTTATTGTTTTTTATCCGTGACGATGAAAATGACAATGATGCTAGAGTATATATTCATCAATTGAATGGTTTTCTTTTTATTACAAAAAATCGAGTGATTTGCCGTCATAATTTTCATTTTATCGAATTCTTAGATCGATGAAAAATTAATATGGAGGTCCCAATATGTCAATAGTCACATTAGCAAAGACACTATACAACTCCAAAATATTCAAATATTATATAAAAGTATAAGGGTCAGTTTGGCAACAACGCTGAACTAGATTTATTGTAATCAAATCAAATTCTGGTCCAAGTTCACAATCTTAGTTAATAACTTTACTATTTTGACCTAACATGATTTTAACTAGACCTAAGTTTAGTCATTTATGTACCTGACCTGATTTTAACTAGACCTAAGTTTGGTCGTTTATGAGTTGAACGAATTGTAGGGGGTGGTGGTATGAAATAAACCGGATTATGTTGATTTAAAAAAATGCGAGAAAGAAAGGAACGGAAAAGAAACTAAAAAGAATCTAACTCAACTTGAATTAAACAAACATAGCCGAATACTACTAAATCGGATTTCAATTGAAAATAAGAAAATCAACATTAATTTAAAACCTATTTTACTTATTGAGGTCGAATACAATTAGACTAGCAAGAATTTGATTTACTTTACCAGTTGTCAAACTGGCCCTTAAAAGGGTTAATTTCATAAAGCCTCATGAAGTTCAGGGGTGTCGCTGATAATCCCCTGAATTGTTCTACTTCGAGAAAACCCCTTGAACGTTGGGGTTTCTCCCAAGACCTCCTGACATTTTATACTTTTTCCAACAAGCCCCCGACAGTGGTAATGTTTGTTGTAATAGGATGAAAATACATTCTTTAACATTAAACTTTCATTATTAAATTTAATTAATTAATTAATTATTGCTTAAATTGGTACTTGAAAATTATGATGTGACGTTTGTTTTGGAAAAAGTATTTAAAAATATTACGAGGATAATTGTTTGAGGATTGAGGGGTATTTTTTCCATTCTACGTATACACTTGACACACGTTACATGTTGGGCTTAGTAGTGTTACTTTGGAAGGTCAAGTGAGAAAAACTTCATGGGATTTAGCAAGATAAAAAACGTTCAGGGGTTTTTATGTAATATTTGGAGGCTTCTAGGTTTAAAATAGTTCAGGGGAGTATCTGCGAATCCACGAACTCAAGGGAAAAACTTTCGGAGGGCTTAAGTGGAATAAAAATAATTCAGGGGTTTATATGCAATCTCGAATTAAAATACTACCAGATGATTTTCTGCAAAACCCGCAAGGTTCAGATGGTTTTTTTGAAATTTTCCCAAAAAAACGTTTATTATTATTATTTTTGGACCTAAAAACCTGAAAAACCTTTTTATATTTCTCTTTAAGAAGAAAATAATTCATTCTCAGCTTCGTATTGACTTACGGGTGTGGTGACCGTAAGCATGCACTGGACTAATGCTGACGCCAACATTAACGTCACGATGGGAAGATTACGCGGTCACACCATCGAAGGGCCCCAACCGACACAGCCTCCTCGTTTTAAAAAGATTCGGTGAGCATACTCTTAATCTCACCGCTCCATACGACTTCGTCCCACTAATCACGACAAGGAAGAACCATTCCCATGGTTCAGGTCACCGGCCAGCCAAGCTTACCGCTCTCGGGTACTATGGATATGGATCAGTAAGGAGATCCGATACCATATCAAGGTTAATTCATTATTTTTCCCTTTTAAATTTAGATAAATTGCTGTTACCTCTCATTATTTTTATCTTCAGTGTCAATTCAAGTCAAGTTGATCAACTCGTTGGCCAGTGTTTATCACTTGGAGAATAGAGTAACCGGAGGCGAATGTGTTTAGGGCCTGTTTGGCTCCTCCCGGTAAAAGGAGATGAAAGTTACTGTAGCGCAGAATCAGAGATGATTCTTGATACTGATGCTACAGTAACTTTCCTTCAAAATCCTCTCTTTTGAAGAGGCTTTGCTGCAAAGCTGTCACCTAGGATATTTTTTGCCACGTCAGCATCCACTTGCACAACCAAACAAGGTAAAAAAAGGGAAAGTTACTATAGCTCTGACAGTTACAGGGTCTCCCCCCCCCCCCCCCAAAAAAAACATCCCACCAAACAGCCCTTGTATCTTCCCAGCTGGCTGATGTACACTCACATCGCGCATGTCTAAGCGCTTTAGTCATGATCTGAGTATATTGACAATCTTGACACAAGAGATTTGATTTTATGTTTCCAGACTCGAGAAGCTTGAAAGCACGCACACTTGAGTATACAAAAAATATTGACTCAAGAGGCTTGAATATGTGACACATTACCTCCAAACAAACTAAAAGTATCCAGGGCCACATTGTCTCTAACATGTCTACTTATTTTATTTTATCAAATTTTTATTCACCTTTTTTTTATTTTGGATGCTTTTGTTTCATTCTATTTATCTCGCACATATGAATGTGAAAAAAAACTCTTCAAAACCAATACAACATGGTCTTATATATTAATATAAACATTATCTTCAGATCTATTATTTTATTATTTGATTCTTCATGTGTTTTATATTTTCTGTTTTAGTCGTCCTCTCTGATAATGTTTCATATTATAATGTTGTGTTTAAGATTTTTCATATTATAATGTACTGTTTTAGTCGTCCTCTCTGATAATGTTTCATATTATATTTAATAGTTTGTTGATGATTTAATTTATGCAACTTTATTACGGAGCTCTTCATAGAAAATGTATCTTAAACTGTTATTTATCAATTAAATCTGTCATTAACATAATTTTGTTGAGTAGTTTTCTAATTGAGGATAATATTAAAATAAAAAAAGGGAATATTGCAATTTAATTATGTGTGCATTATCATTTCATGATTTAGGATGTTCTACAAATAAAAACGGGGAAAAAAAGAAAAGAAACAAAATAAATATTTTTCTTGAAAAATTACAACGCTAATTATGTGAGTTCAAGTTCTATTCTCATATCATGAATTAGAATATTCTAGAAATAAGAATGAAAAGAAAGGAAAGGTAGAAAATCTCTTTTCTAAAATTACCATTTTACCCTCCAAATTATAATAGGAATGAGAAAAATGTCCACCACTCATGTAACTTTTACTACCCTCACTTGGATCATTACATAATAGTATAGTATATAGATATAGATATCATATACTCCAAATTAATTAAATAGGTACTTTCTCTTATAAATATTTTGGAAAACTCTTACATCTATTTTAACCAAGTTTACCGTACATCTATGTAAAAATTGCATCTCAACCCATTACATCAACTAAAATTTGTTTCCAAAACTTCCAAAATCCAAACCCCAAACCAGATCAGGTCACCCACTCCATATACTCACCATGAGGTGACCCATCCATCTAAGAGCGGGTCAAAGACAGTCCAAACCCGGCCCATTAACAAAGCAAATAGAATAAGACTTCGGCGAAGTAAAATACTATAAACACCTCACATGAAAGACAAGTCTTCAAAGCAATAAAACACAGCTACCCAAAAGTACGCTGCGCAGACCGCACGTGAAACAAAACACACCCAAAACCTCACCCTCACTCTATTGCCGACATCACCGAACACGTCATCATGAAACGAGAAAAGTCGAGGGTAACAACACGAGAGACGTCCTTTGCAAGCGAAACCACCAGGAAACCGGCTGTCTCTTTCCTTTGGCTCACGACACATAGCACGTCATCGAGCCCTACCACCGGGTGGTGACGACACCGCGTTCGTCAGCGTGAGACTTCAGCATCTAACCGAACCCACAAGCGGTCCAGTCACCGCCCTTCAAAGACTTTTCCAGTAGTATTATCCATCATCAACTTTGCAAAGTTGGCCCACGCAAATTGCTTTTCTCACAGTTTTATCCACCATCAACTTTGCAAATTTGACACACACACAAACATATATTTGCTAACTTATCCCAATTCTGCTGCATCGGTTTAAAAACTCAAGATACTCTCAAACTCAGTTGTTGGCTAGCTGCATGTACTTCGGAGGGGAAATTGCCAAATTATGGAGTCTACAGTTGATTTTATTAACTTTTCTAAATCTGATTGCATCTTTAAAAACCGCGAAGTTGTTGAGATGTCAATCATAATTCTTCACACTAAATTCCTAAGAAAGGGGAGAATTTTGCTGGAAGATGAAAAATGCGTCACAAATTCAATGAAATTCAAACCATATGAGGGAGAACTCAACAAAATAAATGATGACTTGAATAATCAATTTCTACTTTCCGTTATAAGTCCTCAACTTAAAAAAAGACGATTAACAGAAAAACTTCTAGGAACATATCTTAAGGTAATTTTAAGAGGGTATTTTAACTAGCTCATTGTGGTAGAACTAGGCGGGGGACAAACGTGCAAATGTCTCCATTAGGAAAAATTTGCAAATGTAGTTAATTTGAGGGATATATAGATAAGAAACCTAAATAATTGCCGAACAATTTCCAGACAAATGCGTAGAAAGAGATCGAGACCCAGTACCAACTCTCTTCCGCTGTCTCAGTTTCCAAATTTGTAGGCTGTTCTTCTTTTCAATTCAATTCAAAATTACTCTCCTTTTAGCTTCAATTTAATGCAAAGTTGGAAGCTTTTACTGCAATCCTGTTACAATTTCGCCAAGATTCGAACTTTCTCGCATTGAAGTGGATGTTGCTGGAGCTCAGAATCCCCAAAAAGACTGCTTCCATCGGTTAGCAGCAGAGCTCAAATCGATAGCGATTCCGATTTTGCCCTAATTACAGGCATTTAATCGTGAAATCTCGCAGTATTCGAATTCAATCACTGGCCAATGGCTTCAGCTCCTCCTCGGCAATTTCATCAACACCGTTCAAATTAGGGTTTTCCGTTGAATTTGGATGAAAGATTGATTCTTTTGAGCAAACTGGCCTCAAATTGGTACCAGATTCTTATCTTGCTGACCGAATTGAAGCATGTAAATCTTAACCTCTAGGATTCGAATTCAACCAATGGCCAATTTGGCTGAACATTCAGCGTCACTGAGCTTCACCTCCTCCTCCTACCTCTCCAATGGCTCCTCAGCTCCTCCCAATTCAACTGAGCAATCCACCAACCTCGAAATCGTCAGCCTTTCTAAACTCAGCAGCAATCTCGAGCGCCTCCTCATTGACTCCGACTTCGACTGCACCGACGCCGATATCGTAGTCGAAGGCGTCGATATTGGTATTCATCGGTGCATTTTGGCGGCAAGAAGCAAGTTTTTTCGCGATACTTTCGCGGAAGCGGGGAACAATGAGGGGAAGAGGCCTAAGTATTGTATGAATGAGCTGTTGCCTAATGGTGGGAGGGTTGGGAAAGAGGCTTTCATGATATTTTTGGGGTATTTGTATACTGGTAGGTTGAAGCAGTCGCCGCCCGAGGTTTCGACGTGCGTGGATCCTTCGTGTGCTCACGACGCTTGTCGACCTGCTGTGAGTTTCGCGGTGGAGCTCATGTATGCTTCTTGGATGTTTCAGATTCCAGAGCTGGTGTCGCTTTTTCAGGTATAATGAGATGGTGAATTGGATCATATTACCTATGTTAGACACACACACACACACACACACACACACACACAAAAACGTTATGTAGTTTTTATTTGAGTTAATGAGCTACGTGGGGACCCCAAAAATTTGAAAAAAAGGCTTTGTTGTTGTTGGTTTTGTTATTGTTGTTTGATTTGAGTTTTTACTTGCAAAGGATCAGGTCTGGCAATGATTTTGAGGCGAGGTCCTGGACGCCTGAGCTCTTGGCATGAAGTATATGATGAGCAGTGAAGGATAAAACTTTTGAGTATGAATTGAGGCATTGAGATCAATAATCATAGCAGTGATGAAGTGGGTTTGGAAGTTGGACAATTTTCGTGAATGGAGTGATGGCTAAATGTTGGTTATTTATTGTTTAGTAAATCTCGAACTTGAGTATAGCTAGAAGACTGTGTTTCCGAATCACTTAGTAATTTCTTCATCAGTTCTATCTTTTAGGCAAACAACAGAAAACTACTTCATGTCCTATCCTGGATGCTACTCAATAGTAACTTATAAGCCTCATACTGAAATATCCAGCCTCATTCTGAAATATGCCAGCATGCAGTGCACTTTGGTTTGCCAATTGCTTTCATTTTTAGGAGGGATTTGTTTATGATTCTAGCCTCACCAAGTTAAATGGCATAGAGACCCACCTGCATAATGTCAACTTATTCTGCATTTTTTTCATGCTCTTTTGCGAATGAAATGGTCTACATGTTTTTACAAACAACAGAAAACTACACCATGTCTGATCCTGGAGGGTAACTTATAAGCCTCATCCTCAAATTTGGCAGCACGCAGTGCACTTTAGTTTACCAATTTGCTTTCATTTTGAGGAGGGGATTTTTTTTCTATCCTCACCAAGCTAAATGGCATACGGATCCACCTTCGTATTTTCAACTAATTCTGCATTTTTGCATGCATCTTTTGCAAATTAAATGGTCTACTTGTTTTTTTTCCCTTATTTCATTTGGAGTGTGTGCTAATATGTTAAAAAAAATAAGTGGACCTTCCTATTCACCCCATTGCAAATATTTGCTATCAGTTATTAGACATGGGAAAGAGTAGTGAATATCCAAGTACGTAATATAACTTAATGTGAGGTTTTTTATGTGGAAAGTTTTTTGTGTGGAAATTTCACAAAACCCGCCCTTAAGTTGGGGCATTTCTCAGGTAACCCCCTTATCTTTCAAAATGTCACAAATTCCTCTTAAGTTTTGTCCAACCCCCCCCCCCACCCCCCCACCCCCCCAAAAAAAAGAAAAGAAAAAAGAAAAAAAGAAGGCAGTGTTACTCCTAATGTTCACTCTAACTTACATGTGATGCCCCCTTTAAGTGTGGGCATTTCTGAGGGAACCCCCGTAACTTCCAAAATGTCACGAAAGCCCCTTTTTTAAGTTTTGTCAGAAAACCCTCCAAACGTACAACACTGTTAGGGGGGGTTTTCTGAACAACGTTTAAAGTTGAAGGGGTTTTCCGAGAAACTTAAGGGGGGTTTTGTGAAATTTTGAAAGTTAAGGGGGTTATCTATGAAATGCCCAAAGTTAAGGGCGATTTTGTGAAATCTATCCTTCTTCATACTTAATGGTGAAATTATGCAAGTATTTAAGTCTTCTAAGTCGAGCAATTTTTTCTCAAGCTATGGTTCTGATATCTATGTGCCTTCGCTTCTTTATTTTTCGCCCAGAAATTCTATGGCTTACTAATTTTGAGCTTATTTGGTTTTTTAGCGTCGGCTTAGCAATTTTGTGGACAAGGCTCTTGTGGAAGATGTTATCCCTATCCTTCTGGTCGCCTTCCACTCGCAGCTCAATCAGTTGCTCAGTCGCTGTATCCAAAGAGTCGCAAGATCCAATTATGATAATATATCTCTTGAGAAGGAGCTCCCTCATGAAGCTGTTCAAGAAATCAAAGCAATACGGAAAAAGTCCCAGGCCAATGATTCCATTGTTCTGGATATGGACCCTGTCCAAGAAAAAGGAATTAAAAGAATTCACAGGGCTCTCGATTCAGATGACGTTGAGCTTGTGAAGTTGCTGCTAACTGAATCTAATGTCAACTTAGATGATGCCACTGCTCTTCACTATGCGGCTGCTTACTGTGATTCCAAAGTAGTTGCAGAAATATTGGAGCTAGAACTTGCCAATGTAAATCTTAGGAATAACAGAGGATACACCCCTCTCCATGTTGCTGCCATGAGAAGAGAGCCAACTGTTATAGTTTCCCTTCTTGACAAAGGTGCATCTGCATCAGAATTGACAACTGATAGCCAAAGTGCTGTCAGCATTTGTAGGAGACTTACTAGGGCTAAAGACTATAACGCAAAGACCATGCAGGGTCAAGAGTCAAATAAAGATCGAATATGCATTGATATCCTTGAGAGAGAGATAAGGAGGAATCCATTATCTGGGAATGAGTTTACAGCTTCACAGTTTGTAGCGGATGATGTGCATGCAAACCTTCTATACCTTGAAAACAGAGGTTCGGTTCCTTTTCAGCTTTCAAGTCATTCTAAATGTCTATGTTTGCTACATATTACAAGCCTTACTGGGTTTGTTCTTTACAGGCATCCAATGAAATAACATTGCCACCAATTATACTTTGCTTATCATTTTTGCTGCCAATTGTACTTTAATTATCATCTCCAGTTGTCAATTACACTCTAATCATCATTGCTGACAAGTAAGAAACCTTTGGGTTTCTTTTATTCTATTCTCTTTTGAGAAAAAAAAGTAGTGCAAAATCTTTTGTTTCTTCATTCTGGCCTATGATTTAAGGTTTTCTGGTTTTTGACTGAGCTCACCTTTTTATTGAAATGAAAATTCCCCTCTGTTGACTATTTGCACAATAGATTAGAGCTATCTTTCAGTTCTAATAAAAAAAATTAATTGGTTGAGAAAAGGTGACAAAGCAAGGAACTTCATCTGATATGGGTTTTTAATATTGTTGGTAGTTGGTGTGCTTGTTAGTCCTTAATGCTTTATTGCGATTACAAGCTTAGGACTCATAATGCCTATAAATCTGTGGATCTTTAATTCTTTATGTACATTATGCAATTTATGGCTTTTGGAGGCTACGCTCTCATGCGAGCATTATGTTTGGACTATGAGGATTCAATACAGGAAAATTATTTAAAGTGCTTATGTGAGAGGAAAAAAGAAATCCTATTTCATCTTCTGTCTTTCAATCCTCACGTATTTGACCTCTTTTTTTGTTGTCCATCTCCTCTCTTCTCCAATGTAACACGACTTCAAGGTGATAATTGCTACTTTGTGTCCACCTTTCTAATTTTTGTTTCTTGAGATATTCGTCACCCAAAGCTTATGTATTTTGAAATAGGTCCCCCAAATCTTAATATTATGATATAAGTCCCAGAAGCTCATATATACAGCAAATCGGTCCCTGTAGTCTATATCTGTGAGTTTAATTCTTTAAAAGGTAATGACTGTTAGATTCTTCACTTTGTGGTTGTACCCGTCTCCTTCCTCTCAAATCCAGCATTCATCTAGCCAAAAACTCTCTCCAAACCCATTGAAAATCTCTAGCTCTCTAAGAATCAAACCCCGCTAGCATACGCGTAGTGGAATGTTTTTGTCATCTCAAGTGAATCATCCCAATATCATTTTCCCAGGGGAATCGTTCCCGCATCCCTCTTCATTCTCTAGGTTGTTGGCCTTTGTTTGCTCAATAAACAATACTAAAAACTTTGAGCAATGAAGGACTCAACAATCTAGCTAAACATTTGAATTCTTTAGCATAGGTATGGCGAAGTAAGTCACTGCAGACAAAGTGCTTGTTTTGGCAACCGCTTGGTGAAGTTAGTTGCAAAATGAAGCCTGTACGGGTTGGCGAGCTCTTTGGCGATGAACTTGATGATCACAGTCGTAGTATTCAGTGCACTGTAAACAAAGAGGGTCTTTTTTCCTCTTCCTGAATTGTAGATAGTGGCGACTGTTTAAAGTGGCAGGTGTAATGTGATGATGGCCGGCCTGTTAAAAAGTGGCTGCGCGAATTAATCTCTGGAAGCACTTCGCTGGAGCAAGAGCTTGGACTGAGTAGCCAATGTGGACCAGAGAATGGTGGCCAAGACTCCATTGAAGGAGAAGAGGCCAGCAATGGGGTTTTAAACTACCTGAATCCAAATTTTCCTTCGTAACTAATGGTTAACTCAAGTATGTTAGAGATAAATGAATTTTAACCCAACTCCAATTATTTTCTAACAGACTTAAGACTGGAACGACTGATTTGGTGAAACTTAATGAGTTTTGGGGGGCTTGTATCATAATATTGAGATTTGAGGGACCTATTTCAAAACACATAAGATTTGGGGGATCAATATCTTAAAAACACTGTACATATATCATAACCATTTATAGTTGCAAAACATCTGTGAGGTATTTTTCACTTGTTGAATGTTAAAACCTTTAATTCTGTGATCATTTGCAGATAATCATGATTCTTTTGTAGTTCTTATTTCGCTCTCCCCCTTTTTGCTTACATTGTACAAATGGGTTCTAACATCAATACCTGTAACAATTTCAGTTGCATTTGCGAGAATTTTCTTCCCGGCTGAAGCAAAGCTAGCCATGAAAATTGCACAAGCAGAGGCGACATCCGAATTTGCAGGTATTGCAGCTTCAAGGAGTTCTGGTAACCTGAGGGAGGTTGATCTCAATGAAACACCTTCAGTGCAAAATAAAAAATTACGGTCAAGGGTTGACGCTCTCATGAAAACAGGTAATATTGATTAATAATTCTTTGTAGGCCCTTGGCCTTTATGGCTAGAATAACCTGCACAAATCTGAATTCTCCTTTTTCAGTGCACAAGTTTTAAAACTTCTAAAACTTTTGATATTTTAAAAAAGTTGCTTCTAGCTAGTAAAATGCAGTGGCCTGCTCTAGGACCTATGAACCATCACTCCATGAATCAGCTTTTCAATGGTATTGCTATCAGTATTAATTCATTCCGAAGTGCCCACTTATAAGCTAGTTTCTTTTGAGCATTACTAGGATTTTCTTTATTTTTAACTCGCTTTTATAGTTGATCTTCTGATATTCATATTCTGCATTTCATCAATGATGCCTATTCTTCCATGACTTGGTTCCTAGCTTTTATGATTATTTAAGAAAATACTGATTTATGCTATCTACATCCTTAGTTTGTGTTCATGCTTCAGTAACTAGGCCTTATCCTATAGAACAATTTTAACTAACATGTACTAATAGTGCTTTACATTTTATTGATCTGAGGTCAGTAAGAAACCATTTTGTTTATTTTGAAAGTGTTAATTGCAGATAAAATTTTTAAAAACAATTTAAAAAGGGGTAATTGCTGATACACACCCTGTCCCTCAACTATTTTATTAGCGTTACACATCTTAGCATAGAAGACACTAGCTTTTTGCCCTCAATCTGGAGTGCAATTTATCAAACTGAGGGCAAAGGGTAATTTTTGTTACATTTCTACCAAACAAGGATAAATGTTGCTGCCTGGAGTTCATGGGAGTCCAACTGCTAATAAAATAATTTAGGGATATCAGTTGCATTCTCATTTTATAGGGGTATATCTACTGCTTGGAGTTCATAGGGTGTAAGTGCTAATGAAATAATTTTGGGGATATAATTTACATCCTCATTGTATGGGGGTATATCTGCCATTAACCCACAAGAAATTAAATCCGGTATGCAACATATTAAGACCCGATTCCTGATCAAATGTTGAAAACATGATATATGACAGTGGAGCTTGGCCACCGTTATTTCCCACATTGCTCCAAAGTGCTCGATAAGTTCTTGGAGGACGACCATCCTGACCTGTTCTTCCTCCAAAAGGGCACTCCGGATGAGCAGAGGATCAAAAGGATGCGCTTCTGCGAGCTCAAAGACGACGTTCTTAAGGCTTTCAGAAAAGATAAGGCCGTAAGTGGACGCTCTGATTTGGCTTCATCATCATCCTCATCGTCGTCACAGAAGGGTGAAGGTAAGCAACACAAATCTACAAGAAAATAATGTGAAGTTGTTTGTGTAACGTTATGTACAATAGATATCAAGATGATAGGAGAGGGGCAGATGACTATATAGGCAGTAATTTTGACATGTTTTGTTTATATGGATTTGAGATAAACTGGGAAGATTATGGACATTGGGGATAACACAATGGGTTCTTACGCTTTACTGTTGCTTCCAATATTATCATTTGCAGGTGTTAATTCTTGAATAGGTAGCAGATGCTCAATTTAACATTACATACTGCTAGATATGCTGTATATACTTTTGTATTGTAATATTGAGAAAGTATCCAGTAAGAACGGTCTATATCATTAAATGTTCGCCCAAAGGATATCTAACAATGGATCATTAAACATCGTGATTCGTGTACGAATTTGAATGTTAGATATCTCTTGGATGCACATTTAATATCATGGACCGTTTCTACCGTGTGCCTTCTCATTATTTTTATACGTGTCAATTGTTAGAATATACTGTAAGGTCTCCTGTGACTTGGATATCCATTCTCCTGAGATTGTGACAGAACTTAGATGATGTGATTGCGTTCTGGTCAATATCCTTCTCGTTTCCACTGCTTTCAGCCTCTGACATCACAAAATGTACGTTCTTTGAGTTCACGGTGGAGAGAAGTTCTGTTCTTCGTAGACTAATTTTTATTCTCTTTATGTGTAAGCGGCACGTTCACAAAGTCGAGTATAATGTGGTTATTATATGCGTACTTTTTCAAAGAAAAGTAGATTCTCTTTGTTTATGTTTGAGCTAGCGGTGGCTTTACATAGCTTTGAAGCTATTCAATTCGTAGAAATGTGACAAAGGTTTAGATCCCCCCCTTTATGTCTTTGTCTATAGTTTGATGACCAACATAAAATTTGTTTGGGACCATTTTTCTCGGTGGAAGGTGAAAAAATGTGCATATGATGATACCCCTGTAACTTTCAAGCCAAAGGACTATCAAACAGTGCAAATGTTAGTATTTCTCTTCACATTTGCATGAAGGAGAGGCCTTTGGCCAAATTTAGGGGCTCTCGTGGATTGTATGGGTCAACAAAGAAAATGGCATGCAAAATGAAATTTTCCCCCTCTCTTAAAAAATTCTCCATTTTTTAAGGAAAAAGTATAGAGGACTATTACAGGGAGGAAAAAGAACCCACTGGACGCTCTCTATAAAAGTCATACTGAGAGGAATGTTTTCCATTAATTTTTAAATTGGGTTAATTTTAGAAAGCCCCGCTCAATTATGGGGATCATTTCAAGAAACTCCTCTCAACTATTTTAACTCTAGAAAATTCTTTTCAATTATGGAGCTGTTGTAGATAACCCCCTCAACTTTTTAAATATTATTTATCCCTCAATTTTTCTCACTTAACCCTCTAAACTAATATAATTTAAATCTAAAGGAACAAATGATTTAAAATGACCATACTATCTCTAAGACATTAAAATTTTTTTTACCATACTGTTCTTTTTTAACCTTTTTGATTAAAAATAACTTTCATTTTATTTCTTCCCCTCTTCTTATTCCTCTGTCTTCAATACTAGTTTCACGTGCAAATCTATTTTTTTTCTTTCTTTTTTGAAATACTAAACTTCTTTTATTTTTTGCTTATCCATGCTTGTAATGTTTGAAATAATTGAAATTTTAATTTTTTTGAAGATTAGTTTTCTCATCAAAATCCATCGAACCGAAGTCTAATATTTTGATTTGGTTGAGTTTTTAAACTCACATGAATTTTTTGCAACCAAGGGTATAGTCATTGCATATTTCAAATTAATAATATTAGCGGGGTTATTTTAAAAAAATAAAAAGATAAAGGGGTTTTGTGAGACACCCCATAGTTAAGAGGAGTTTAGTCACATTTTGAAAGTTGAGAGGGGTTATCTACAACACCCTCAAATTTAGGGGGAGTTTTCCAAAGATAAAATAACTGAGGGGATTTTTTTGAGACACGCCCCATAGTTGAGCAGGGTTTTCTAAAATTAACCCTTTAAAATTAGTGCAATTAATATAAAAATCAGCGCAATGAATATTAATATAATCAAAATATTGTATTAGCTTAATCACGAGCGTTATATCAATGCAATCATATTGTTGTACCAAATCAGCCACCAACTTTAAAATATGCACTCATATTGTTATACCAATCTCCCTCATCCTTCACGTATGATTTTCTATAAAAGTGTCTCCTGTGGTATTTTCTTTTCCTAGTAAATCATAACAATGCCTACCAGCCGATCCTATTTTTGGTAGCGCAGCGTCTTCATGGGTGGGTCCAGGAGTGTAGGGACCATGCGATGTGAGGTGCAACAACCACACGTGATCCCATCCAATCTTGCGTTCAACAGGGAAATTAAAGGGCGGAAAATGATGTCGCCATCCACATCCATAAAACTGGATGCACATTGACCTCTCACCTGCCAACTCTGTTTATTATTCAATGATACGTATATATTGTATATAAATTATAGGATTATTTATATCCTGGTAGCTATGTGCTTTAGCATAACTGTACCGGTGACTCTGCGGTTTACGTAGCTACTCGAATAATTTTGAGATTACTACCAACATTGCACGGATAACCTTGAGGATCCCTAAGATTTTTATTTTTATTTTTTCATCAGGGCTACCTATGTAAACTTAGCCGGTAATCTTAGGTTTATCCATGCAGATACACATACCTCAGGATCATCTGTGTAATCACACTGTACACCACAAAGTGCTGGGATGTAAATAATCCTAAATCATATCATAAAAACACAAAATATTTTTGGATCGGTACAAGCGAGGGGTTTATTAGAGATTACTTTAAGGCTTAATTCCCTTTAACTACCCTATAGTTTCCCCTACTTTGCACTTGTATACCCTCTTCACTTGTTTTTGGCAGCACTCATATACCCTACGCTTTCTAGAATTTTCACCTAAATATATTCGCTCATACAAACGCAAGAAGTTTCCCTTGAAAGTTCTCATGCGACATTCAAACACTAATTTTAGAACTTTGTAACTCTTAATATTTGTTAAATTTACTTTTAAGAATACATCAATTTTATTTTAAACTTACCCTAATTCTATTTTAAAATAGGATTTCAATATGTTTGATAGAAAATTTAATAAATATTAAGAGTTAAAATATTCTAAACTTAGCGTATGAGTGTCTCATGAGAATTTTCAGGGGGGCATTCTCATTGAATAACTGAGGGCATTAAAGTAAAATTTTTAAAAAAATTTAGGGTACATAAGTGCTGCCAAAAACAATTGAGGGTATGCAAGTGCACACTAAGGACAACTGTAGGGTATTTAAGTGCTATTAAGCCTTAGTGAATGGCAAAGATTAATAACTCTAAAAGTTTAACCCATTGTGAGAACACAAAAAACTTTTAAAAGTGCCGCACACAAAAAAGTTGTGTCAAATAACCCCTAATTTATCAGATAGCCCCTACCTGACACACCTTTTTGATGTTAAATGAAAATTTTAACAGTTTTTTTAATTTTATCTCAAAATGAGGCAAACATTTGGAAGGTAGTGTGAAATTTATATTGGATTTGAGATGCAAGCTTGGGGTGGGCATTGAATAGGTTTGCTACTGCTTTTCACTAACACACAGAATATGTAGCGAAAATATAGAAAAAATAAAAGTGAACAACCAAACCATAAACCAACCAAGGGACACATGAGATTTTTTTAGTGGTTTAGATAACAATCCTATATCCATTCTTCCTTCTCATGAAGGGGTTTTCTCACTATGCCAAGAGTTCTCCTGAGTCACAACCTGATTCAATAGGCTTATAATGGCCGTACCCTGGAATCTGCTCGAAACCAGTTGTGTAACCTAACTTTCCACAATGAGTAGCACCTAGTCCTAGCTCGTACCAACTCTCAAGTAACACCGGCTTGAGTACATAATAGACCCTTAATTAACACCGGCTTGAGTACACCATAAAAATAAGTTTGAAATAAATTATAAAAAACAGTTTAAGCACAAAATCAGAACGATCTTGCATCCCTTTTGATTAGCAAACCGTTCATGGAAAGATTGAAGCGAAGCTCGATGAAGAACGATGTAGATGTTAAGTCTAAGGGAAATTCCTCTCGCTAAGACGATCCGAATATGTGAGTGTAACGAGAAAGAGTTTATTGAGGCCCCAGGTTTCAAATCTCCAATATAAACTTCTTCTCACAAACTCTAGAAATTCTCTCTTTAAGTTCTCTCCAAAAGCTCTCTTTTTTCAAACCCTAGAACTCTTGTCAAATATCATCTCTTTCAATCTTATATAACCTCTCATAAATTAGGAAAGAGATATCTAAATCATAGTGGAAGTTGGAGATGAAAGGGTCAACGAACGGTTGTGATTAACTCTTCAAACCTGCCAAATACCGTCGTCATCATCGATGGTTCCTCACGGCCATCAGTAATTCCCTAAACACCATCGATGGGTGCTTGTAGATCATCGATGGTTTGATTTTGAGTTTCTGTTACAATTGGTCACTATACACTATCGATGAGGTGTGCTGACCATCGATAGTTCTATGTAGACCATCGATTGGTCAAAATCAATTCTCTGAATTTCTGCGATTGTTCATTGTATACTATCGATGAACGTTGACCATCGATGGTTCACTGTAAACCATCGATGACTCCGAGGCTGAAATCAGCATAAATATTGCTTTCACATCGTTTTGCCTCATAACTTTTATATACATATTTTTATCTGTACTATATCATCTCAAATAAATATTAGTAACAAATGAGAGTTTGCTATTACTCAAATAAAACCTATTGTACAGACTATGTCCTAACAATTTTCCATTACTTAAATGATCTAATTGTTTTCTTTAACTTGATGTGCCAATTATTTAGATATGGCGAGATGTCCCTCAACCACCCCAAACAAATAATAATAATAATAATAATAATAAAATACTACGCTCAGTGTAGTGAAGACAACTGACCATACAATTAAATGATATGATGGTGGTTGATTGATGGTCATCATCCCTAGATGTGAAAGTGCCAAAAGATTCTCTCTCCTATGTCATATGAGGGGATTCCCTCATATACAATGATGTGGCACAACCTCCACCAAGTGTGGTTATGAGACATTCCCTCTCCTATTTTATTGAATTTGGTGGAGATTGTGCCACATCATTGTATATGAGAGAACCCCCTCATATGACATATGATACCCATTAATCTATACACACACACACTCTCTCTCTCTCTCTCTCTCTAGTATAGTGCACGTGCTTTGCACGAGAGCATACCTATTTTGTTTTATGTTTTTCATTTTTTTGTTTGTTGCGAAATAATTAATTGACTTGTTTAACAATATAAATTTTAAACAATTAAACTTTTGTTTAAATAAATAAATTGTATGATAAAACTATGTATAAAGAACTGTATGATCAATTATTATAGTTTGGAAAATTATTA
>JBAKGM010000326.1:37087522-37105343 GCA_037177215.1 Asparagus racemosus
TGGTCCCTCAATTACCAAAATGTCCCTTAGCTTATGTTTTACGAACATTAGAGTTCTTCGTAACTGAGGGACCAAATTGTTACCAAATTGCAAAGATTTGAGGTATTAATATGAAATTATTGAGGATTTGAGGGACTAATATCTAAAAACACCCTAGCAGAAAATAGTCCCTCTATTTATTTATTACAATTTACAATACTGCATGATGGACTTCTAATTGGGTGTTTCTTAGATTTTTTTAAACTGTTTTTTTTTCTCTCTTCAGAATCATTTCCCATGCTCATGGGAAGGATAGAGCTCCAACAGCAGTTTCTTGCAGTTCAATCCAATCCAATCCTCAAACCCAAGACCTCACCCTATATCTCTCTTGCAATCTCTTGTTAGTTGGCGAAAGGTATACCCATCTCTTTTGTCCTTTTGACAACAAACTTTGTTGAATTCTGACTTGGGTTTTTGTTTCTTTTCTCTTCTGTAGCTTGTTTCTTCCTCTCTTTCGGTTGCTCTCCTCAAGCTTCTGCAGTTTCTGATTTCTGGGATTCAAGGTATGGCTTCAATTTTTGCTGTTTTCAATTTAAAATTTTTTTTATGGGTGTTTTTTGTGATTTGGGGATGTGGGTATCCCTTATTTTCATCAGTTTTATTGGGCTTGATCATTTACATCATTAATTGGGTGTTAAAGCAGTTCTAAAGATCTATCCTGAGAGTAGTTTTATCTGAATTAACTGAAAGATGTAAGCCCTCATGGAACTAGGAATGTTGTTTATTTGAAGTTTTTGATAGTAGAAGTTGATTTTTTTTTCTCTTCTGGTGATGGAGTTGATTTTTTTATTCATGGAACTAGGAATGCTGACTGAATTGATTTTTTGCTCAATTAGTAGTGATCATCTCATATTTTGCTACATTGTAGTTGCCACCTCATGTATCTTCAGCTCAAACCTGTGCTGGTGCTATTTGATAGAATGTCTTGGAGTAGGCTTGATTGTTGGTAAAGCATGATTCATGTATGTGAATTGGGCAATGACTGTAAATAGACTAAGTATTGCTTCTTGGTTGTTGATGAATGATACTTACTCATTTCCAATTGTCATAATGGTTTGCTTCTTCTTTCGTTTCCCTGACAGAATGTACTTGGAGTTGGAGAACTCAATGGACTAGGATCTATGATCTTTCCGTGACTAAGTAGTAGAAATTAGGTTATGAATTAAGACAAGCGTAAGGTGTGATATGAGTCTTATAAGTCTTTCTCAATTTTTGCTGGCTTGGCTTCATAATCCTATCTTGCTTACTTTGTACTGGAGGTACCTATTATGCCATACAAACCTCAACTTTTTTGTTGTATTTTCCACATAAATGGACGTCAATGTTCTTTTCATGACATTTCAACTTCGTAGTTAGCTATATACGATGAAATAGGTGTGGAGAATCCAAGTCAGATAGCTTGTTGTAGAAACAGTAGCATGTATGATGACACTGTGAAGTTGGATGTTGTAAATATTTACTTGAAGTGAGAAATTTGAGGATTTATCTATGATTATTAAATTTATTATGTTCTGCCATCTCTCTTAGTTGGAGTTAGATTGATGGGCTTGCAAGTTGGTAACAATAACCTGAAAAGTTATTGGAACAATGAATTATTTTGATTTGATCGATTACAAATTGTGGTGTTTATGTGCATCTTACACCAGCACAATGTGACAAAAATAACATGTGCGAGATTGAGAATAATCTAACTAGGGCAAAGATACACGGTCACACATGATATGGATATCATCCCATGTCTTGCACACATCTTTTGCTTTTATATGGTTTCAGACCTTTTGTTAACACCACCCCTCCCCCCGGAAAAAGAAAAAAAAAGAAAAGAAAAAGAAAAGAAAACGGGAGTAAACACTATCACTTTGTTTGGGAGTTTACTAAGCGAAGGGACGGAAAGTTAAATAATGGTAAGGAAAGGTAGGCAAGGAGAGTGAAAAGATAAAATGTTGTTTGGGAGTTTAGTAAGGGGAACAGAAGTAAATTTATTTTACCTTGTTTGGGAGTTCTAAAAAAAAAGGAGGGAAGTGAAGTGAATATATATAAAGTTACATAAATACCCTTACATGTTATTAAGATGATGGTATATCTTAGCCATTGATTTTAATGTCATAAGGGTATAATTGTCTTATCATATTTTGAAATTTTACTCTAATTTCCATTCCATCCTCTACCGCCCAAATGGGGGGGGGGGGGGACTATTAAAATTTAACCTTCCATTCCATCCTCTAAATCCCTCCAAAAAACTCCCAAACAAGGTTAAAATGAAATTTCACTTTAACTTCCATCCTCTAACCCCCATCGAAACACACCTTATGAGTTCTGTAAGTAGAGAATAATGGTTACACAATGAAGATTTTGGAGGTTGATTAGATGGTCCTAGCTCAGGGTATTCTGGGAAAGCTAACAATGGGCTTGTGCAGAGGCTTGCATTAGATGTTTGATTAAAGGGTTAATTTCACAACGCCCCTCTCCCCTCCCAACCCCCAACAATTAAAAAAAACCACCAGAACTTTTGACTTTTCTCACTACCCCCTGCCTATGATTGGCAAATAAGTAAGTTTCCTTCGGAGAAAAAAAACCTCAATTGGGGAGAGGTGATGTATGTTGTTTGCAATTGGCAAATGAATAAACTGGGGGCTTTTTCTCTCTAAAACATTTCAGTTATTCTCCAATTATAGGTAGCGGGTTCCAGTGAGAAAAGTTGAAAGTTCAGGGGGTTCTGTGAGATAAACTTTTCAGGTAGCTTATATGCTTATATGCAACACCCCCTAAAGTTCCTGCCGGGGGAGTTGTGACATTAACACTTGATTAGATAGATCTATGTGGAAGTCTCGAAAGTCTAAGATGGATCCATGCCATTTCTATCTGATGCTGATGATAAATTCCCATAGAGCTCTCTGAACTGATGGAGATGTTTCTGTATCTCGGGCGTGTTTGTTGGTTGATATATTATTACATAACTTTTTTCTAATGCTAGATGCAGTGTGTTAGAAGACTTGTAGCCAATGTTCAAAGACACGGTTTTATTATGTATGCGGTCTGGGAGCGCTCAATGATTAATCGGATTATGTGCCAATTAATCGGATTATTCGGAATTATGTGTTTTTTAATTTTTAAATTTTTAATATATATTTATTATTTTTTATGTCAAAATATATAAAATTCGTGAAAAATAAAACGTATACACCTAGAGGCATTGACTAATCTGTTTCATCTGAGAGCTTCGATGGGAATGTTGTAGAGCTTTAAGGTGATTGTTGGAGAGCTTGTAGGGAGAGTGTCAAAGATCATATAATCTTCAAGTGAGAACCTGCGAGCGGTGCATGGTCCATCAAGCGTCAACAAAGGACGGAGATATTTGTTGCAGCTACTAGGTTCGAACAAGAGAGAATAGAGAGAGGAGTAGTGGAACTTTGGGAAATTTTTAGGTTTAGGATTCTTTTACTTTAGTAGTCGGCTCAGTTTTGGGGCAAATGGGTTAACCTAGAAGAGATTATTTTAAAAACAAAAAGCACCCGCACAAAAAATTACGTAGGCGTGTACTGAAAATGCGCCTGATCATGCGGATTACCACATAATGGAGAGCTTATTCCCTAATCGAAGTGATTCCAACCTGCGTATGCATATAGAGCATATGGAGATGCTCGATATATGATGATTGCATTCTTCCTTGTTGAACATATAGAGCATTTTTTTTCCATATTTAATGTTAGATTGCAGGATGTATGTTGCAGAACACAGGTAAATAAGTCCATCATTCCCATATATTGAAAAATGAGAATATATGTTAGCGGAATGCCTGGACCAAATTCAATAGATTGTTGTTTGTCCTGAACCAAAAAATTTATGGAGGTCCAGTTATTTTTAATTTTTTATTTGCAAGTTACAATTTCATGAGGAATATTTCCTATTAGTTACACTACAATCTTCTATATGGAGAAGGTTATAAGATAAGAACAATAACTTGGAGGCTCTCAGCTCTGAAATTTTAGATATCTAATTCATTTTTCATATATTTTAGATATCTAATTCATCTTACTTCATTATGAAATGTTTCTCTTCACCACTCTTCCTTATGATTTCAATCTCTTTTTTTAGCAGCTTTTCCGATCTTTTAGTTTATACCTTGTTTGTTGCGAATTCATTGATATTGCAATCTTAGTTTTTAATTTTTGAATACTTGAATTGTGCACATCTTTGAATACCAGATACTAATATAATGTTGCATGTTTTGTGATCACTATAAGATTATGATGCAGACTTCAGTTATGGCAATGAAGTCTTACAGATACCAGGCAGAATTACTGGTTAGGGACTATTTGCTTGCAGATCCATTTGTCCCATATACTTCAGTTCTGTGTGGCATTTTCATGTGCAAAATGGTATGCCTCACATTGTTGTTGCTAAATCTGATTGCAATAGTTGTTTAGTTTGATTAGACCATAGTCTCTACTCTATTATCTAGTAGTAATTTCTTATTTGTTGTGCAGGCATATGATCTTACTCAGTTAATCAGTGCTTTCTATTTCAAGGGGTATGCTTCACTAACAAAGATCCAACGGATAGAGTGGAATAATCGGTAGGATTGAGCGTTTTTATGTACCATTTTGTAAGTCATTTATTGCATTATTTAATATATATTTATAAAAACTTTATTTTGCAGGGGTATGTCCAGCGCCCATGCTGTTTTTATCGCAACAATGTCATTATACCTAGTATTATTTTCAGATCTATTTTCTGATCACCATGAAGGGTTGGTTACAGTACGAAGTTCAAATCTTTCTACTTTCGTATTAGGGGTAAGACTCTTCTGCCTTCTGTTAATGTCCATATTTAAAAACAAAATTGTTATTAGAACTCAATCTGTAATATGAATGAGTCATTTAAACAGGTTTCAATTGGGTATTTCATCTCCGACATTGCGATGATATTTTGGTTATATCCTTTGCTCGGTGGAATGGAGTATGTAAGTACATGTGCTTTTGGATTATCAATTTACCTGTCTTAGCATGGTGATAGTAAGTTGGAAAAAGTTTCATACCAAGTTGTGTACGTAATATAATTTATGTTAATTGCGGATAGGTCCTCTGCATTATAGCCCAATAGTGGATAGACGCGCTGAAGCTCTATTGGTGTGGATAAACCCTCTACACTACTGCCCAAGTGCAGATAGACCCCACGAGTGTATTTTTTCCGGACTCTTAAAAGCGTCAAATAAGTTCACTCTGGGGGTCTATCTGCACCATTTGAACTGCAGGGTGTACATTGTTAATTGGGTGACACTACAGGGGAATTAATCCTATGATTGATGACATGATCTAAGCTTCTAATTCAACGTAAATTATGTACTCTGTTCTCTGTGATTGCCTCCATGAGTTCTTCAGTTAGTCAAAACTAATGTTAGCTTATATATGGTAATGATTTCTTTTGTAGGTTTTTCATCATTTGCTCTCTCTTTGTGGTATATCATATGCCATGTTGGCTGGAGAAGCTCAGCTATATACTTACATGTTGCTGATATCTGAGGCAACCACCCCTGGGGTTAATTTGCGATGGTATCTTTATAGACTTTACTAAAAATGTTATGAAAAAATGGACCACTTTAAACCTATTGACACTTTTTCTTTTTTAACAATGAAGGTTCCTTGACACGGCAGGAATGAAAAGAACCAACGCATATCTTATTAATGGTGTTGTCATGTTCTTCGCTTGGTTGGTATGTTCAATAAAACCTTTTTTGTTTTGCTTTTGGCATATGACCAAAGGACATCTCAAATCAAAATGCATTATAATTGTCAAAATGCATTATAATTGACTCTTCTACTATCATGTCAAAATGCATTATAATTGACTAAATAGCTTCATCGTCATTAAATTACGCCAATTAAACAATGTGTTACGAGTTTTACTTTTCAAACGCTTATAAAGAAATATGGGCCTTGTACTTTACTTGAGTCTTCTTGCAACAAGTTGTAATATCGGGTTCAATACAGATTTTTTGCAACAATGGCTTGGGTATCCCTATCTATCATTACTCTTCGACTATGGTTATATGAAACTCACCTAGTTATCTTACAGGTGTGCCTGTTTCCATGTCAATTGATACTAATAGCAACTAATACATATCGATATTTAATTTGATAGAGAAGACTAAGAGATCTGATAAATGTGATCTGAAATTAAACATTCCAATTTAAGACAAATTATGTCTGTAGTTATTTTGAATACAAGTGCATAAACAAGTGCATAAACAGACGTTGAATTATTAGTTTGATTGCGTGTGCTTGAAGATTGCAAGGTCTGTCAACCACCATTTTTAGGGATGGGTAAATGGAATTAAGAAGAGGGAAAAAGATAGTTTTCGTTTAGGATATATTTTATATCTCAATAACTATATTGTCAACAATGATACTTGGTGAGAATTATCAAATGTACAGATCACTTTGGCCAGTGGTCCAATTCTCAACATATATTTTCCTGTTACCTCTAGGATGATAACCTCTGAAAAATATGAAAGTTTGACCTTTATTTATTGATACAGGTGGCCAGAATTCTTTTGTTTGTTTACTTGTTCTACCACATCTATTTGCACTATGATCAGGTACAAATAAAGATCACAACTCTTTACAAAATGATATTTTCAGTGACTATTTTGCCTACCATAATCGTCATTTCTCTGTACGTGTTTCAGGTCGAGCAAATGCACACCTTTGGTTACATTTTGACATTTGTTGTGCCTTCGGCGTTGGCAATAATGAACTTGATATGGTTTTCAAAGATATTGAAGGGGCTCAAGAAACAATTAGCCAAGAGACAGTGAAAGATAGTAACTCTCTGTATATTAGAAGATCCTTCTCTTTTCCTTGTGTAGATAAGAGTTGTTGTGAACATACTTTGAACTGAAAAGGAAAAGTGAAGCAGCCAATGAGCAAGAGAATTGATGGGGCGGGTGGTTTTTGCGCTGGTTAGTCAGTTGTATGGGTTTTTGCTACATGGGGCTAGTTTTGCTCATGTTTAATTAAATTTCGCAGGAGGAAGGTTGAAGGCTGTGATTGTGCTTTGAAAGTGATGTGCCTAGTAGCTATGGTCACTCTCCGTGATTATTGTATAATTCTAGGTGCTATTTTAACACGAATCTCCAAGCAGTCCGACAGTCAAAAAAATCACAGAATCCGTCTGCGCGAAGAATCACGGTGATTTTCTTAAAATCTTGTGATATTTTGTCGGTGAAAAAAAGGATAAATTTTTAAAATGGACTATTTTAGAAGCTTATTCACTATTTTCGACACAGTTTTCATTTATCTGCCAATTTCAACCTAGCTTTAGTCACGTCAGTACCGTGGGCTGAAACTGGGTCGAAATTAGTAAATATTTTTCACGAACTTCACGGCAAAATTAAACTTCATGAGATTCCCAATCCCATTAAGATTAAATCTCCCCTAAACTCCACAATATTGGGAATCCCGTGAAGTTTGTTTCAGTTCAAACTGCACGGGATTCCCAATTCCGTGGAGCAGCAAGGTAAACCACAGAGAGCGTTCGCTCTCTGTGAATTGAGTCATGCACTCCACAAGACTGAGAATCCCGTGGAGCTGCAGGGTAAACCATAGAGAGCATTCGCTCGTGTGAATTCAGTCCTGCAACTCCACGGGATTCTCAATCCCGTGGAATTGTGACTTACTCCCCCAACTCTCATTCCCCCCCCCCCCCACACCCCCCAAAAAAAAAAACTTCGATCATTGGCCCCACCACTCCCAACCTCCTTTTGGGCTGTAATTAGCTTGTAGTACTTTAGAATTTGTTGGATTTCATATTAAGGGTTTTGACCTATTTTTTGGTAATTTCTTTAAACATTTTTGGATATTTTTCTTATTTTTTACATTTTCTCTCTATTTTATCCTAATAGCTTGTTCTAGTTTATATTTTGGATTAATGTTAGGTCTTTTTTGGGAATTTGTATGTATATTTTGGTGGAAAATTAGGGAAAATTATATGGAATTTGAAAGAAAATTAGGGAAAATGAATTGGTCAGTGTCAGTTAATTTAATTGATGTTGTGGGTTTGGATTGATGTTTATCCGTAGAGCTTGTTTGAGTTTATATTTTGGAATAATGCATGTGAGTGTTTTTTGGATATTTACCATTTTTGACCCAGTTTCAGCCCATGTTCCTGACGTGACTGAAACTAGGTCGAAATTGGTAAATAAATAAAAATTGGATTGAATATGGTAAGTAAGTTTCTAAAAGGATCTACTTTAAAAATTTGGCCGCAAAAAATTTGTATTTAAAGCCTCTTTGTAGAAGGATTTTCTAGCCTGTATAGACATTTCCAACTGTGATGATACATCATAGACAGCCCTGCAAAGACAAGGTTCTTATTTTCTTTTCTAAAAATGAACAAAGAGTGCAGATTGAGAATTTTCGTCCACATTGTTTGCAAAGAAGAAAAAGATCTACTTCCGTTACATTGCGTTATGCTGACAAACATATCGTGGAGATCTCTTGCAAAGCAAGTGGCGGCCTAATATGGATTACAGTCACAAGTAGAACTATGCGTCCATCCAAAAAGCAAGCATATTCAAGTCATTCAAATAAGATACAGCTCCTGTTAATAAGCCTGTGATAATCCATGCCTTACTATTTCATTTTCATGAAATCTAAAATTGATAATCCAGAGAATACGATATACACAGACAGCGATTGAGCAACACATCACAGTAAGAGGCGAAAGGTATACACAAATGGAGATGCCTTAAGAAAAAAAGAATATAGCATAAGAAAGGAACAAACGAAATTCTCGGTAAACACGAGTTAATCGATGACCCAGCATCTGATTAAGAGCAGCATGAAGAAGCATTTCTTTGAGCCGGTCTGTCTGAAAGAACCATTCCTGTAGGGTTCGGAGATGGTTCAGCCTGAAGCAACAGCCTCTTTGCTGGAACAACATGAACAGACAAAGTTACATGAGGATTTTTTATAGGGTTAATTGCACGTTGACACCTGTAGTGTATCATTGTTTCGAACTTACCACCCTTGTAGTTTCATTTGGGCAGATAGATTTCCTGGTGAATCCTTTTTTGCTCTTTTACCCTCAGGCTACTAATTTCACCCAGGGAACTATGTGCGGAAAAAGCGAAACTACAGGGGTTGCAAGTTCAAATCACCGATACTGCACGGGGTCTATGAGCAATTAACTCTTTTTATATACTAAACAGATAAGATTTAGTTTCCCTCCTCAGATTAAGAATGAGGATGGTAGTTGGATGTATGGAAGTGCGTGTTATTATCCAACAAAAAAAGCTACAAATTTCAAAAACCATGTCGAACTTTCTATACTAAAAAATGCCTTACTGATTCAGTATTCGACCAGCTAAGCAGCAATTCATTGAATATGTCCTCAATCCTCAATTTAGCAGTTATAATCTTTTCATAAGATTTGAAGAAAAAGCACATTTAGGGGGGTTTTGAATAATGGGCCAGCATCCCCCCCCCCCCCCCCCCTATCCTGAGTATTGCAAAATTAATCAAAAAAAAGTTTTTTTTAGCTATAACCCTGAACCTTATTCCAATACAGCCAAAATTTCATGAAGTTCTCTAAAACACCCACCACCCCAACGCACACACAGAGAAAGGGAGAGAGAACAAGAATAGCCCAGGACTATTTCCTCTTTAAGGGTTATTTTTCTGATCCCAGGATTTACCCTTCGACGTCAAACCTAACAACCATTTCAATCTAACCCATCTTATCAAATGGTTACTTCCAAAGAGCCCCACCAGCAGTAGTTCTTCAATGACCGTATATCCCCGCCACATCCTTTTTCATATATCTCTACATACTATTTAATTTCCATTCACATCTTCGTTCACCTCTATTCTCCTTGTACTCAGGCATTGAACTATACAACACTACCCGTATGCACCAACAGTTCACTGAAAATTTATCGATTAGGCCTCATCTAACTCCTGTAAAAGAAACAATGTCAGATCCAAATGTCTCTCTCCATAACCAGGCGATCATGTCTACAATTTGATGAGAACCGCTACAAGGAGCGATTTTTAAAGTTAAAACGAAATTAGGGTTTCAAAGTAAGAAAATTATTAAGCTTTAAATTGATGTCTCCCCTCTGCTATTTCAATCTTCCGGGGGACATTTCAAACCTCGGATCTCTTGATTGTCACCATTAAGAAAGGTAACTTAAGGGTGGAGTCTACTTGAGATGAAGATTAGAAAATATTCAAGGTTTGCAAGAGGTGTACCGAATGAAGAAAAATTCTGAGGGATATATCCGAAAAAATCATTAAAATTAGCACACTTGTAATTTAGGACAGCTCAGAATATCTTTTTATGCTTATAGACGACATATAACCTAGGTTAGCCGGATCCTTCATTTTGGATTATGGACATGCGTTGGACATGGATTCACCGCGGACATGCCAAGGACACGTGTGATTCAAAGCAAAAACCGATTTTCCCATTACTTATAATAACCCTAAACTAGTTTCTTTGGTCTATCCAGCTGAAAACCAACAGGTTTTCGAACCTCGGGTTCGAAAACCAAACCCATTACTTAAAGATTTGAAGAATACCCATCGTATTCCATGCAACCAAAGCTAATTTTTTGTTGTTAAACCTTAATTCTTAGTTTTATTTAACTTGATTCTTAATTGTCATAGATAATAAAAGAAACGTACAAATGATGTGGTTATGTTAATTCAATATTTGATATGATGTAAATATTATATATATAGACATATAAATGTGTGTGTATCCGTGTTCCCATACCCTGCCTTTTATAAATTTGTAGTGTTCCATGTCCGTGTCCGCATCCGTATCCATGCAACCTAACTAAAGGACAATGTGATAAGTAAACCACTTACTGGGATAACACCACTACAATACGAGAGTCATACTTCACCAGTCACCACAAAAGCATAGACCAAAAACCACTAACCCCGAGGTTAGGTCGTAGAAAGGAACTTTTGATGTCATGACCAACTGATTATCAAAGCAATGTCAGGTAAAGGATCGCAAAACAGATATAACCAAAAGAGTAATCAAATAAATATACCCAGTGTTGAAATACTAAAATCAGAAACATGGTCATCAGAATAAGAAACGTGAGTGACAAGTAGCCATGCCTTCCATTAAGCTAAAAGCAAGAATGTGTGCTTCCCTTAAATATTTGAACCTGAAAGAGGCTTACCAATTTCATAGAACATGTCATTGACATTTATTGCTGTTTTAGCTGACGTTTCCATGAAGAAAAGACCATTTTCCTGAGCATAAATTTTGGCCTCCTGAAATCATAATAAAAGCATTAGCTCCAACTCACTATAACGCAAAACATTTTAGACTAATATTAAGTTTCACTGGTTCAGCATACACAAGCTTCACATGTCACCAATTTTTTTTCCGAATACTGGAAACATATACAAACCTCTGTGGAGACTTTCCTAGCCTCTAGTAGATCAGCTTTGTTTCCAGCAAGAGCCATAACACAGTTTGTATTACCTTAAACAACAAAAGGTTTTCACAAATAAGGCTGAATGCCTAACTAATAATATCAGAAAACACTAGAAGCATTAGTAGGAAAGTTACCTTGGGCCTGAAGTTCTTGAACCCATTTCTTTGCTCGCGTGAATGAGGCCTGCACAAAGTTTACCATATCTTTAATAAGGTGTAAAATAGCAGGTATCAGACGCGTGTTAAATTTGGTAAGGAGTCAGCTTAATAGTCAATCTGATTATCTATTCACTCCAGCTACATGATTCCTATCAAATACAGGAGTACTCAGCAAATCTTACCGAAGAGATTATTGCAATTATCCTCAGGTTGCTACTATGTGAATCAGACACTTTTGGTCATCAGTCGGTTGGTCCGATTCACCATTGAAAGCCAAATCATTATGTAATCACTATATGCATAAGCAAAGAGTATCCAACTTTCATGGTTTTCAAACACTGACATTTTTCAAGCATAATCAGTGTAAATCATCAATTTGGATGGGCACCACATAATCTTGAACTGCCATGTTGGAGCATAACCCCTATACTATACACAAAGACAGATTTAGCGTGGGGGCACCCCCACTCATGTTACCACAATATTAGAGGTATCTTGAAATTATAAAGATGTGCCTCATAGAAAGTTAATAAGTGCCCACCCCAAAGGCCCAAGTTGACCCAACCACATCCCAAAGGCCCAAAATTATCCAAAATCCACCTATCAAAATCCATATAACACAATTATTTCTCATGGACCTTTAAGTCCAGAGAGTGATGGGCCAGTGATTCTATGAAACCAAAAAGAGTGTTTTGGATATTAGTCCCTTACATGTTCTATATTGAAATTAGACAAATCAAATCATTGAAATTTCTATAAGGTCCCTCAATTCATAGGTTATTTAAAACTTGTCCCTCAAATAATTGAAATTACTATTAAGTGGCCTAAATTTTAAGTTAATTTAAAATTAGACCCTCAAATCAAGTGTGAGAAGTAGCAATTACAAGGAAATTTGTCCCTCAAAACATTGAAATTACTGGTAGGTTCCCAAATTCTCATAGGTTGTTTCAAGTTAATCTCTCTAATTACTAATTTAAAAAAATTAATAAGTGAGAGACCTAATAGCAATTTTGATGATTAAAGGGACTAATTTCAAAATAACTTAAGATTTGAGGGATATAATAGCGATTTCAATGATTTGAGGGACTAATTTCATAGCAACAAAGATTTAAGGGACTAATATCAGAAAAACCGGAACAAAAACCTAAAATTCTCCACCGTTAATATGCATAGTGAAAAATGTGCCCCCATAGTAAAATTTGTGGATCCGTCCCTGACTATCCACATATCTTTGAGCCACATCTTTGTTACTTTTGTGGTTATTGCAAAAGTATATTGGAATTTCAAAACAATAAATTATCTTTAGTAATATGGATGACAATAAGGGAATAAAAGTGCACTTGCTACATGATTTGGGATTATACATTCTTCACAAAGAAAAGTCAGGATATACGTTGCAGAATCATTATCCGTGCCGGTGTTGACAAGCACCAAATACTGGTCTCACCAAGATTGAGAAATCCATATAAATCAAGATGTTCATATGCCCTGCCATCAAACAAGGTTTTGACACTGTATCCCTCTTTTAATTGAACAGCCTGCATATAACTTCCCACTTCAATCATTTCCTAAAAGTTGTTCCTAGGCTTGTGGCCGCCAAGAAAGAATAACAGCTAATACATCAAAGATGTAATAGATTACAGGAGCCCGCGACCTACATGCCACAGAAAACTAAAAAAATGTTGGCATGACAGTGTATTTGCTGTTAAGGGATTTTATAATTATGTTCTTTTTTTTCCCTTTTTTTTAAAATGATGATTATCAATACACCAAGGAAGAACACACTGGAAGAAGCATACAGCAACAGGTACTAAGATATTTTTTTTAAAGTAACAACAGTTACCAACAGATAAACCTTAATTGCATGATTTCCGTGAAATGGTAAGTATCGGGCGAGCATGTTCGTGATTCTCAGCAGTTATATTCTATGCTCATACCAGATGAGCTACATCCACCAGATGAGCTACATCACCATCCTTACTTAAGAAATCTATTTGCAACATTAAAAATAAATAAATCTCACCTACCCTTTCTTCATAATTGATACTATGACTATCATGAACCATACCACAATGCTCCATATGCACAGAGAATGTGATGAATCAGTTTCATGCACTTGGAAAGAAAAAAGAGATATGACACCATAAAATATGCAAAGTTACTAAAACATGGTGGATCATGTTTGGAAGGATGTGATTATCAATATAGTCAATGCATGGAAGGGATAACAATCTCGAGGATTGAACTTAAGATAGAGACTGTTATACATCTTGTGAAGCTGTAATAATAGATAGTGTCATGTATAGGCCGTAGAGAAAGAACAAGCCACAAAAAAAATGCTGCATCAAGACTGAACCAGTGGAGTTAAAAAAGAAATTAAGTCTCCATTTACTAATGGAAAACAGGATAAAGATGAGTGGGTGCGTATGATATGGGCTAGGCCAGATGAAGATTATAGAAAACAGGACAGTGAGGACACAACTCAACTGTTCATTCTAGGCTGCTCAAAGGAAAAAGAGGATAAAACATGACTGATTGTAATATATCAGGGTAGATGGTTTGACAAGAACGGAAAAGGTGATTGATAACAGGATTTCGACAATTTTACATCGATGCTGTGTGGAAGAGTCTCACAATCTGCCCTGCTGAAATAATATTGTGGAAGAGGATGTAAGGTGTGGTAGAGCATGAGGTATTCATAACATGTTTCTGCTTGAGACCTTAAAAAAAATATTGAAGTGGACGAACTGCTCAATAGATTCTAAAAGTAGCACAGTAAGAAGATGATGGCCTGCAACACAAGTGGATAGCACAGGCAGAAAGCTAGAAACATGCGGTTTGAGCAGCATGATAAATAGCTCTTCACCCTTTTCTTTTATTATGGTTATTAACTGTTGATTTGTTGGGGTGGTTAGCATAACATTGCTGGGTTTACGTTTTCTTTTTTTCTTTTTTTCTCTTTTTTTCTTTTCGGGTTGTACTAAAGCATCACGAAAAGTACATGAAAATCCACCATCATAAGGTACGACGAGAAGTTGAAGGCACACTTCCTATCCAAAGGATTTCTTTCTTAACTCGCTCACCTCAACCCTGCAGAAATGAAATTTCACGAAAGTTCTAACTATATTCACAAGTCATCGACCGTAATCCTAATCACGCACTCAACAAACACAAGGAATTATGTATCTTCTAGACTGTGCCTTCATTCAAAATACAGAGAACTGACATGACTAACTATTTTCATACACTAACCAATGACCTCATATAGCTATAATTCAAGTCTCTTTACACAAAAGGACCATGTGGAATGAGTGTAACAATCCAAATGAAAAAAATCTAACTTTCACTAACCGGGTTCGTTATATCATACACAACGATAGCTGCCGCAGCTCCCCGATAGTACATTGGAGCCAAGCTATGGTACCTCTCCTGTCCTGCTGTATCCCATATCTCAAACTTCACTGTCTCATCTTTAACTGCCAACGCCTGCGCAAAAAAAGCCGCGCCTATCGTCGATTCCTACACAAAAAGAAAAGAAATTCTTCAGATTATAGATTACAGGAGAGAAAAACTTCAGAAATTATTTTGATCACCATCAATTTCAGCATAAAACTAACCTGAAATTCAACAAATTGCCCTTTAACAAATCGCAGAACTATACTAGATTTCCCCGTTCCTACATCTCCAAGAAGAACCTGCAGCAAAAATCTGGTCTTTTAGTCGCAGATATATTTAACGAGGTCAAATTACAATAATTAGTCTTTAAAATATGACGCTTTTTGAAGAAAATCGTGATAATTTGAAGAAATTGAATAAAAACAAGGGATAAACTCCATCTTTTAAAGGAAAATACCAATTTTGCGTTCTTGATCTTGTTTGCAGGAGTCGCCATCGCTCCAATTACAAACGAATTTGTAAATTTGGGAATTTTTGAAGAAGCGGGTAGAATGGGGAGAGGTTTTGGGTTTCGGTTTTTAAATGATCGGGATCGGGTTCTGGTGCACCTGCGGTTTTCTTTAATAGATGTTCATATGGATACGACAAGCCCGTTCAATGGATAAAAGGGCTCGGGGTATTCGTTTGGGAAACTTGGAGAAGAGGTATAGCAGAACGGTTGGGTGATGAAAGCAAGCGCGTGAGTCAGCGTCAGATTCCACCGGTCGTTTTGGTTGGGCGCTGAAAAACCTAGAAAGTTCGGTTCAGTGCGCTTTATTAAGAAGCGGGGTTAAATTAAGGATAAGCCCTTTGTTCTGAGATTAATATTTCAATAGTTTTATGTTTACAAAAACATCCATCCAATATCAGTATTTGTCTAAAAATATTCTTTCCCCTCTAAGGCATTGTTTACTTCATATTTAGTAAGATTGGAACGATAGATGAGATTGATTCGCAATTTTAGGATTTTTAGGGAGATGCCCATAAACTTTAACATGGTAATTATTATCCTAGAAAAGTTAGCTGGGAAATATTCCTATATTTGATATAACATTTTAATAAGGATAAAACTTAACCTCAGGCAGAACTCTTCTGTTCTCAACCCAAATATTTAAAAAATAGTTACAAAAACACCCTCAAAATTCATGACATGCAAATAACACAAAGTCTCAAACCTTATAAACAAACCCCTAACATTTTAAGGATTGCAAAAACACCCTGAAACTTTCAAAAATTACAAAAAAGACTTGAAAATTCAAAATTTACAAAACAAATGCCTAAAATTTTCAAACCAAATGCAGTACACATAAAATCTAAGAATAATAAAGAACTCCCTAAAAATTTTGGCATTTCTAGAAAACACCCTAAAACTTACAAAAGTTATGAAAAACACCTTAAAATTTCAAAACTTCCAAAAAAACTGAAAGTTTCAAACCTACCTATAGTAAATTGAAAACTAGGTTTACAAATAGCGCCTTGAAAATTTTAGAATTTGTAGAAAACACTCTAAAACTTTTAAAAGTTACAAAAAAATACACTTAAATGTGAAATTTACAAAAAATACCACGAGAATTTCAAACCTATAGCCAATATAGGAATTACAAGCAGCACCCTAAAAAATTTTGATGTTGTATAAAAACACCCTAAAATTTTCAAAAATTGCTAAAAATACCCTTAAAATTTTTTTTTATTACTTTAAGGGCTTTTTGGCAAGTTCAGAAATTTTTTTGGGGTTACTTATAACTAGACATGATTAAATGAACCAAATCTAAACTCTTCCCTCCTTTTTATTTTACCCATTCACTTGGTTAAATTTTTTCCTTATATATGGTTAAACTTTTAACCTCGTTGAAATTTTAACATGATAATAAATTTGGTTAAAATTAGAAAAAAAAAATTATCAAAATAAAGTTTAACTACTTTTACCCTGGTAACAAAGGGGCCTTAAGGTACTTTTGGTAAGCCCTTCAACGGGTGAAATTTTGTCAGGTTGTTTTGACCGGTGAAGGGAGATGTATAGGATAAAATGGGTGGACGGGATGAAAATTTCAACAAATTCGTCAAGTTCTGGATAAATTTATACTTCAAAGAGAAAAAGAACAGTTCCATTGCCGGGATTTGAACCCGGGTCGCCTGGGTGAAAGCCAGGTATCCTAACCGGACTAGACGACAATGGACTTGCGTTAGAGGCAATACTATTTTTCTTTATAATTCCATATTAGAGTTTTTGTTATTTAACAGTTATTTATTGCGTATCATTTCTCATTAAACATCGATGTTTAAATTATAGACTTCCTTCAATTGTAGACTAAGATATCTACCTTGCTACCTTACGTAATATAATTTCATTTGAGTTACTTTTTTTGGAAATATCTATGTTTTTTAATGGGTTATTGTGAATCTTCTGTAGTATCACCTAATTGCAAATAAACTTCCTATAGTTCAATTGTTGCAAATAGGTAAGAATAGACCCTCAATTGCTAATCTGTTTACTTTTAGAAGAGTCGAAAAAAATTCACTAAGGGTGTATTCGCATCTGGGCCACTATTAAAAGGGGTCTATTCGCAACAAATAGAGCTACTTAGAGCTTATTTGGACTGGGGATAATGAGGGATAGGGACGGTTAGGGGAGTCTTTATCTCTTTTTGGGAACTAGTATGTCATACGTGCGTTGCACGTGATGCATGCTAAGTTATGGATTAACATATGTTATTAAATTAGTTTTTAA
>JBAKGM010000326.1:37194403-37208480 GCA_037177215.1 Asparagus racemosus
GAACTCAAAAATGCTAGTTCTAATATGAAAATGAGAGTAGATATGCATGAAAATGTATATATAAATGTAACTCATCAGATAAGCATTAGGTAAATTTCTTTAACCCTTTGTACATTTTTTCTGTTTTGATATTTCTTTTGTTTCATTTTTTTATAAAACAAAATAAAAATTTCTCTTTCTTTATTTTTTTTCTTTAAAAAATCAAAAACACTTCTTTCATTACATGCACCTACATGTTTTGAGATGAGTTTTTTGAATTATATTGTTGAATGGTACATGGGTTTGGTTATCTCTTGACAAGTCTACTTATATTTTACAACTATATATGCTATAGTTAATAATGATTTATTGATTGACATGTATTTTTATGGTTTCAATTCATGTTTCCTTCATATTATATGCTTCAAAATCATGTCATCTATTTTGGTATCTTGTTGGTAGGAGTTGTCTCTAAACTTCTCTCTTGTTTTTATATGCATATATTCAGCTATATGAAACAAGCAATGAGTAGTTTTCTATGCACAAGTTTATGAATAAAGCTTTTTTGCCAATGTGCAATTGTGCTTAAATATCAAATTGAATATATGAGTGTATTGTTAAAAGATGATAAAAAAATCCACACTCATATAAAATCCACATAAAAAGAGTATCAAGAAAAAGATGGTGAAAGATCCACACACGTGTATTTATTGTTAGTTGAATATCCCAAATGGTATCAATCCTATATTAAATGAAACGTGTTTAGAGATGGTGTATCTCACCCACCAAACATTGTCAATCTTTCTTGCAAGCCCTATATGCCATATGTGATCTGTTGCTATTTCGGTCTTTTTATAGAAGTTGAGAATATTTTCTTCTTTAGCTTGTGTGTATTAACTTGTTTGCATACTTGATTGTTGTTTTGAGTCACACTTTTTGATACACTTCATATTTGTGCTATGAGTTTTCTACACGTACGTGAAGTAATACGAAGGAACTCACACATGCATTTGATATCAACATGTCATTCATATTTTTTGTATGAATTTTTGTGGACTTGCAAGTGCTTCTCTCTTTTAACATCTGGAATATGTATTCAATAATTTATCTCTTTATATGTTCATTTAGAAAATGCATATTTCTAATAACAAAAGGGGGACAATTGTTGGACAAATTTGAAATGTTTTTGAAAGGTTTGGTCCATGCTGATTTGCATGTGAATGGTTGTTATTGCTCGATGCATTGCTATAGCGGGAGCTTAGAAAACCTGCATCTCACATTTCAACTGCATACATCTAAGGGGGGCTTGCATACATCATGAAACTAAGTTATTGCACTTCTATATGTATCTCAAACAATTATTTATTAAGTTATAATTTTTTTGTATTATCAAAGGGCGGGGGGATTGTTAGGACATTGTCCATACATTTCTTTTGTTTAAATAATAACAAACATACATTTGAATCTAATTTGCATATGAGATGATTTGTGTAGGGTTTATATATGAAAAAAAATCAAAATTGACATCAAAAAGAAGGAATTCTAGCTCAACCAGATGAATCTGCATAGCAGACTCATCGATGAGCTATATGAGTGGCCATCAATGAGCATACACTCTTATCGATGAACCTACTCTAGATTCATTGATTTCCAGTCGACTATCAAAGGTGGAATTTAACAGAATATTTTTGGTCATTGAGAGCACATCACTCATCGATGAGCCAAGATCAATGGCCATGAAGAAATTAAGCAAAAGCAGTCTAGTCACTGGTCATTGATGAGCAATGGACTCATTAATGAAGCTATGCTCATCGATGAGGCTGTGTGCATTGATAAGTAGTGCCGCTAGTCGATGAGGCTACATTGAATCAGCAGCCTTTGAGATATAATCTCAGTCATTTGTTACAACTGAGATACCTCCTTTCCTATCCCATTTCATCATATCTTTTCTTACCTAATTTTGAGAGAGAGAGAGAGAGAGAGAGAGAGAGAGAGAGAGAGAGAGCGCTAGGGTTCGAGCTAGGAAGATCAAATCTTGTTAGAATTAGAATTGTCTCATAGCTATTCCAATCACTTTGTCGTCGTGTTCTTCATCAATAGGATCCATGATCATCGATGAGTGTTGCCCTAGGACTGGAGTTGTCATATTGTTCTTCTAAATCTTCATTTGCATACTATGGAGAAAGGTTTGATTGTAAAAAAGTGCTATAAGATTATTTGATTTGTATTTAATCTGATATTATTATTTTCATTCAAATACTCTATTTATGATCTTTTGATAGGTTTTTACAGCACACTCAAACCAATGCTAATTAAGGATGAGGGTTACTAGCAGAGAGCTATGTTACACACTAGAGATAGGATTGTTGTGGTGTAGATGACTAGATTTGGTTAATCTAGGGAGTTGTCTTATAAAGTCTATTGGAGTAGTGTTTGTAATCGAAGTGAATAATTATCTTAGCGTGGAAGCCCCTTTGAGAGAAGGAAGAGTGGTGGGATGAATTTTTTGAACCACTATAAAAATTCTCTGGTCTTGCTGTATTGGTTCTTATGTGGTTGATTACCTTTTCATAGCATTGTTGTTTATTTTATTTATTATTTTCGCTGCAATATCTATTCCTCAAACAAATATTTTTTTTGTTTAATTGAAAAAGTGTAGCAACCCCATTCAATCCCCTCCCCTCTAGGCTTGCATCTAGATCTTAACAATTCTAAACATAATCAATAACATATGATTCATTAGTTCCGCTTGTTCTAACATTTCATTCAAGAAAAAAAATCAACTGTAAATAAATTATGATGGAAAACGCTGTTGTGCAGCGGTAATGGAAACATGTGAATTTGTCAAGCAAGATTCATCTAGACCGATCACTGAGTTTTGTGGAAAGAGAGTACCTCCCTTGCTTTCTCTTATTCTGATGAACTGCACTGACACTATGTTGATATACTCCTATTTATTTATTCAAAATATAAATAAAAATAACTAAGCATTTATCTCCAATTTTTGGGGGGCTACATAACTTGCATGCTTCCATTAATTTTTGTTTAGAACTATCAATCACTGTCGTTAAGTTAATAATCCTATCATATTCTTCATTTATTTATTTATTTGAATCCATGGATTTTTTTATACTTGTTTCCCACTGTGCTTTTCATCCTAAGATTAGTCAACCGGTAATTTAACATTAAATTAACCCTAATATCTTATCATTTCCATTATTTTGTAACGTTACAATTGAGAAACCATGTTATTCTTTAAACCTGTACGACAAAATAAAATATTTTGCGAACACTTATCTCTTGACCGTTTAATGTGGGGAACTGAGCTAAAATTAGTTTATTAGCTTCCTAATTTAAAACATAAATAAGTATTTATTAAGCTGAGTGCTCGCTTCAGAAGTCTCCAATAATTACGAAGATACAAATTGGGCCTGATCTGGTCATAATATCTAGACAGTAGTTCATTGTTCTGATTGTAACGAAAGGCCTTACTGATACTTGACTCGTGAGTTTTTTATGGGTTCATATTAGTTTTTGGGTCCTTTAATTACAATTTGGTTGCGGATATTTTTGGTACCCTACAGCTTGATCTCTACTAAATTGGTTTTTGAGAGATTAACACATTTTCTGGTTAATTTTCAGGTTAATTTTTTTGCGATTATCTTTCTTCTGGTTAACTTCTCAAAGTTATATTTTTCCAGTTACCTCTTACATTTTCTGATTACCTGTTAGTGGTTATCTTGGTTTTCTTGAAAGTACAAAAATGTGACTGGAAAACCACCCTCTTATATTGCTCATTAATTCCACTAATTTTTTGACGAGCAAGAGGTATTTTCTCTTTTTTTTTATCGCACACGATAAGTTAGACTTGACGGAGTTGTGAAAAATCTTCAAGAGCTTAATAGAATAAAAGATAGTCATAGAAGTTTTGTGCAAAACCTTTCAAATTTTGATATTAATTTGTTTCCGCTCTTCCGCTCCGCGTCTTCCGTCCCGCAGCAGCACAAAGAAATGAAAGGGGGGGAGTTTGTTTCCCTATAAATAGAGAAGGGGTGAAGGAGTTTGAGGAGTTGAGAGCCTATCTCAAATTTGAGAGAGGAAAGCTATAGCGGTGGTTTTATGATAATCACACGCGGTAATTTTTGAGAGATCTCAAGTTTGAGATCTTCTCTATTTCAAGCTTTGTAATTTCTTGTGGTCAAATAAGAAATTATTGTGGTGCTCCCGTGGACGTAGGCAAGTTTGCCGAACCACGTAAATCTCGTGTCTTTGCTATTTATTGTGCATTGGCTATAGTTTGTAGGTTCCCTTGATTCAGTCCTAGTACTGTTGAGAGGAAGAGTAAGATATCTCACTTGGCTGGGATATTTTACTTTCTATTCTTGTTTCCTTTGTGAGACGGGAATATAACTCAGTAGCTTCTCTCAGGAGATAACGCTTCCGCGGCGTGTGGGCGTGAACTCTGCGCCCAACAATTACCAAATCCTCTCATGTCCATGACGGCAAAATCAGTTGTGAGGAGGACTGAAAGCCAATGGGAAATTATCCCTTTGAAGCTTCGCTTGATTATGACGCAATTTTCATCAAAGGGTATTATTGTATTAATAACTACAACTTTTCATTTATTGTAATTTTTTTTTCTTAAGACCTTTTATACATAGTCTAGTGTTATCCCTCTTCAATTTCATTGATAACCTGTAAGAATCGAATATTTCTCAATTGTCGATAGGTACATTCATCTAATGCCTTGTTCTTCTAGTGAAGGCACATGTCGGTTTGATCTCAAGCCAGAGAAGTGGTCAGTGATTCAAGCTCCATGGCAATTAGGCGATTTCACTTTATGAGAAACCTAAAGTTTTCTTGAAAGAACTATAAAATTTCTCATTGATCGCTCAATTTAGCATCATCAACTATAACATGTCACCTATCAAGCGCGGAGCCAAATTAAAAAAAAAAGAAGGGAAGAAGAAGAATAAAAAAATAAATAAAAACAATCCCTTAGTATAAAAAAGATTAGAACTTTCTTTGCCAGTTGAGAAGGAATTTCTATCTTGTTCGTCATGTGTTTGTGGCACGTTAGAGTTAATTGCGCTAATGTGACGATCAAATAAGAAATTTTCAGTTAGATATCATTGAACAAAAATGTTCAAGGGGCTTTGTGTAATATTCTGTAAAGTTCAGGGGCATCTTGTGGAATAAAAAAAAGTTAGAGGGGTTTAGTACAACACCTCCCAAAGTTGAGGGTTTTTTTTTTCTTAAATTAACCCAATAAAAGACCGGACCCGATAAAATTCCCGGGTTCAATTCGAATCGGGCTATCGAATGCCATTTACGCTCTAATTCCAAAATCCTCACTCTACATCATCCTCTCGATCTCTCCTTATCCCGTTCGCCGCCGGTCTCGGCCGTTCTCCGCCGTTCGCCGCCGTCACCAATGGCGGGAAGAGGAGTCAAGTCCTCAGCTCTCTCCGTTGAGCAGTTCGTCTCGTCGATGTCCCCTTTGATCGATCTTGAGAAGGTTAGGATTAGGGTTAGGGTTTCATCAGTTGCTTAAATAGTTTCCTTTATTGGAAAATTGAAAGCGTTCAATTTTGTTCAGGAAGCTGAAATCTCAGCATCGATCGGTTCGTCTTCATCAAGAACCTTGGATGTTGCTCAAAAGAAAGGATCAGCTGTTCTCAATCTCAAATGCACTAATGCAGAGGTCTCTATAATTTTTTTTAACTAAACTACTGTTTTTTATTTAAAAACTGTATTTATTGTTGTTTGCTTGGATTACTAGACAGGATTAATGGGGAAAGCACTTCTTGAGTTCCAACCTAACAGAGGAGATGTTCTTCCTGCTCACAAGGTTACTTTTTTTTTTTTTTTTTGATATTTAACTTTGTCATTATCTTGTTAGAAGTTGCGATTATTGTTTTCCTGTATGAGTATTCAAAATGAGAGGCGTAACGCATGAGCTAAAACCTTAAACCTGTAGTGATAACTTTATCATTGTACTTATCTTGGTGTGTCTCATCATGGAATTAAAAAAAAAAGAATGTGCATCAAATGCATAGCATTATGGTTTTCACTTAACTGGATGGTATACGAATTACATGTAAAGCTGCTGATATTTGCTTAGCATACATGTTATCACTTCCATGAAACATGTTTATACTTAATAGATATGTAAATCACATTTACAACCTCATTTTGCTACAAAATGTACTTGTAGCAGAAAATGCTTTTATAAAGATTAATTATATCTATATTTTTAAATTAAAAAAAATGCAAGCTGCTAGGTTTAGATGAGATGCACCTAGAAACTGTTGGACTTATATATAAAGTTTAGAGCTGTCAAACAAGTAAGGATCTCATACAACATTTTGTGCGTAGAACTTATGGAAATCATCACATACAGCCGCACTAACAGCAGTAGCAAAGCTTATATCCCAATGTGGGATCAATTTATGCAGATCATTTTTTCCCTTTAGCCATGTTAAAGGGCCATTTCCTCTTAATCGGTGGGGAACCCTGAAATTTTTTTTTTCAGATTCTTTTCATAGCATTCCAACCAAGTTTTTTGTACTGCTAGACATGGATTCTCCTTTATCCTAGCTTGGCACATGTGAACAATGAAATACAAGACAGTTACGGAAAGGACCATCTCATCATCAGCTTAGTTGAAGCAATTACAATTAGGGACATTTAAGGGCTTGTGACTCTTGAAGGTTCCGAATGCCCGTCTTATGCTTGGTTTACAACTGACCAGAAAAAGCTTTTGAACTATTGTTATTGTTCTTTTGCAATATTTAGCACTTTATGCTGATTTTTTAGAAATTTGTTGATTAAGCTCTATTATGGGTTATACCATTATTTGTATCATTGATTGTTTTTGTGACAAGCATTAGCAATTATACCGTTTGGACTTCTTTGAATGTTTGTTTCAGTCCATTGTTGGATCTTTTATTCTCAGCTTCAAATGCAAATTGACAATGTGATATAAATATTTAAGTGTAACAAGTACTATCTTAGAGGACGATGTCAGATTTACTGCCATCATAAGTCTTAAAGACTCTTAACCTTTTCATTGAGCCCTCAGCCTTGTGCTTGGAAGTCCACCCAATGTTAGTGGGAAAGGGATTAGGAGATGAAGATGTACATTCACTTCACAATATGCTCTCTCACCATTCTTTGCTTATTTTATCAAAACTTAAACTTAGAAATTTACTCAAATATTTAAATGCTGCTTGCAGTTTGGGCCTCATGATGTGGTTGTTTTAAAACCAAACAAGGCAGATCCAGGTTCTCCTTCTCTTGGACAGGGTGTAGTTTATCGACTAAAGGTATTATTATCCTTTGCTCATTACCGTTAGATTTCTAGTTCCTGTTAAGTTTAGATTTGTTAATGACACTTATTCATTATTTATAAGCAGGACAGATTTCTGCATGACACCTATTCATTATTTATAAGCAGGACTCTTCTATCACGGTTGCTTTTGATGAAATTCCTGAAGATGGTTTAGACAGTCCTTTACGCCTAGAGAAAGTTGCAAATGAGGTACTTCTGTAGCAATCAGTAGGTTCCTTTTTTCATTTTCTTACAAGATTGCACTCAGTAGCATGACATCAGTTTCTTTTGACTATTGCTAAAATGTTAAAAGCATACTTCTGCCAGCTGTAGTAGTAGTAGCTTATGCTTGCTCCCATATGGTAAAGTGAGTAGCTGCTAGCACTTTGTTTTGACAACAAATTGAACCAGCAGATTGTATGACTCTCAATCAGTTGTTGAGCATTAAATGAGCGTAGTTGAGCACCATGTCCCACTTTGAATTGGTGCATGTTAAATCTGGCGGGTCTCTAACCTGATCCATGCGTGTTGTAGATATGGGACTAATCCAAACCTGGTTGAACCTGCTTGAGACAGTTTGGGGCTAGGGTTTTCTCTTGTGGGCTAATTGATCTCGTCTAAGGTTTATGATCCTTCTTCCGGTTTCTGGGAGAGTGGGTACTTAATGCTATAATAGACACTGTTAACCTTACATGACCACATAAACATACATAGAAATATATCTTTTCTCTAGATATTGTTGGCTCTAACTCCAACCACAGAGGATCTCTGCATGCATTATTGTTAGTGTGGAAAGGCTCTGACACCATCATCATAGATTCATAATACATGGATATTTAACATCAAGATCAGAACTGTAGAAATGACGCAAGGTACACATGCATCTGCCATTGCTGTCTAATTTATGTGTTAGATGGCATACCCTAATCACAAAAATTTTTGTATAGATTGAATGCCTCGTGAACATAGGGAGGTGCATCATAAGTTCATAACTTATTGGTTGGCCCGGAATTTTAGTTCTCTTTCTTTAATTTCATGACCTACTTAGAAACTTGATTTAACTTATTAAAGCTTTATTTGTTTGTCTTTCTGCTTTTCATGAACAATGTCCTATTCAATAGGCGACTGTTTACTATATGCAGACACTGCACGTGCACATCATTACGCACATGGCCACGTTGTGTTGTTATATCTACTTTTCAAGGCCCTGTATGGATATTGTATTTTATCATATTATTACCAATTTACTAGCCATTATTCAAACTGAGGATGAATACTAGTAGGCTTCAACAGAGATCACCAGCTGGTGAAGCCAGATTGCTCAAAACATGTCACCCTATTAGCAGATTTTTAGTTGTTTGGAGATGTCTTTTGAAGAACGGGCTGCACAAGTATAAATCTTTTCTCCCTTAGTTTCTGGAGTCTGAAACAAGCACTCAGAAACGCAAGAGCAACCAGTCTATATTCTATAGTCTATACCAAGTGGCGTTTTATCTTTATTGTATGCAAGCAAATGTATGATTTACCTTTATGGCCTAATGGGGTACCAATATCTAGCTAACTTGTGGTTCCATGTTTATTAGGGGAACCATGAATTCTTCATAAGTGAAAACAGTTGGTTTAGTGATTCATATGCACATAAAAAGCAAGAGTCAGTTTACTCTAGCTGCATTAATGTTTTCTGCTTACTAGAACATTGAATTTCATCATAAAGAAATGTAGTCGCGTGAATGATATACAACCATGTAAGACATGTAAGTAGGCCTTTTAATTTGATATCCATATTTAATCCAACATGAATAACTTTTTTTGACTTTCTATGCTTGCATGATCTATTTCTCATGGTCTGGAAAAAAAACCTAGAAATAAATATGAAAACATTTGCTTGTGTTTTTCATCTTTCTTTTTTTGCACATTACTCTTCTTGTACTAAGACGCATATCTGAACACTTCGCGTAGGTTACATATCGCAGGATGAAAGATGCTTTAATTCAACTGAGTAAGGGAGTGCAGAAGGGACCTGCGTCAGACTTGGTTCCGGTATTATTTGGGGAGAAACCGCCTACCTTTTTGAATAAGGCCATGCAATTTACTCCTTACAACAAGAGTCTTGACCATTCCCAGGTTCTTCTTCTTTTCTTTTCAATCCAGCCATCGATGCCTGCACATTTTTTATTACTTTCCTACTATTTTAAACAATTTCTTTCTTCCACTTATTAAGAATCTTATTGGGTAATGCTATTTTTGAAATTTGCCTATGAAAAATTTCTTGTCTGTAAATTTAGTTCCACAAACCTAATCGATATGATTATGCTTCCAAGACTGTATCAGTTTAATTGTAAAGCCCTTTTGTATTATACTTTTCTTGGTAGGTTTGATTGATTTGTCTTGTGGTGAAAAAAGAGATTTGTCCCAGAGAGAGAGAGAGAGAGATAGGTACTATTTATAGGAAAGAAATTAGACTGCAGATACAGATTTGCCATTGAGGGACAAAAATATAATTCTCTAACTTTATTCATATACTAGGTACTTTAATACTCAAGAGAGAGCATATGTGTGTGTAAATATGTCCAGCTTGCTACTTTAAGTATTACTCTAGTAATATTTCTCCTATCTTGTCAATCTTCATAGTTTGCACGAAGTAGGTATCTTATTCCAATCCTCAACGCTCAGCAACTTAATTGGCAACAATATCACAACTTCTCTCACAACAGATTTTCTTGTTGTTCGACTTTACTGTTGTAATATGAGATTCTGAATATCCAGATCATGAATATGTTTGGCCTCATACAAGCAGATAGGCAGATATCAAACATGGAGATGAGTCTCAGGCATGGAGACAAATAGTAGGGTGCCCAACACAGAGAAAAGGCGTGGACACAGATAGTAAGCTTTCAGACAGACGATAGTGCCGCAGAGATGGAGATAAGTATGTCCCGGATATGGAGGCAATAGGAGAGTCTCTAACACGAGGACAAACAACAGGCAAAAGGTTGAAACAGAAATAAATCAACAGTAACAGATAAAACTGATCAGATCATATGTAGAATCTTGGCCAAAACATTATATTTCTGTTTCATCAGAAGATCAGGAGCCTGGTTCAAAGAAGAAGAAGAACAAGGATCCCCAGAACTTCGGACCCCATTCTCTGAATAATAGCTCTTTGCATCAGTTGTTCATTATATGCACCATGTTATTTTTTGGGTGCTATCTTCTCATCTCCACCTTTTCCTCTCTCATAAGTTCTCAATTTATAAACCAGTGGTTAAGCTGCTCGTGCCATCCATTTCTGAAGCCTGTGGTAGCATATATTACATCATCATATAAAATGTTGATCAACAGTAGTAGCTCCACCGTATGCTTTAGCTTGTGATGTGTAATGCTACTTTAAATGGGTTGCCCCTGAAGGGCACGAGCGAATCAATATTAGGGATTATTGCTTAGATGGGACATTTTCTGAGGTCATTTCAAAATTTCAATAATTACGCATTTATTAGTTGTCTGTGGATAGAGAAGAGACAAAAATGCAAACATGTAAAATTGAGGATGCGATAATAAAAAAACTTCATCTTTATCATTGATTGAAAATTATTCATTAGGAAAAATAGCTTTTATAAAAAGATGATCATAAGCTATCTATGTTAGATATTAAATTTAAAAGATCCAGATTCTAAAGCCATAATGCAAGTCTTCAACATCATTTAAAAAAAAGTCTGGTAAGAAGCTAAATACCAAGAGCTGAATACATCGAGGAAGATCATTAAATCAATTAATTGTTAGTGTTCTTTTATCTTTTTGATTGATAATTTTAATAAACCCGGATTTGAAACCCATTATCAACCCCATCATTAATCAGAAGCAGAAGTGGGTCATTGTAGGGGGATGACGTGTGTCACTTGTTAGAATATAATGCAGGTGCACTAATGTGACATGTAGGAGATGGATGAGAAATGAAGTTGGTTAGACTGTTTGGCATCTTGTTCAGTCATCAGTGACCAATACTAAGGTCTTATTTTACTTTCCTATGAAGAAAGCATGTAGGCAAGTGCCAATGAAAAATGCGTGTTTCTTTAGAATGAATAGGGCAAGCTTCTTTATACTATGAAAATTCTTTCCGTATGTGATTCTCTCATCATGTACTTATCGGATCTTCTTCTTCTTGTTCTTTTTGAAGAAAAATGCAATATCAAAGGCCCTCATGTCTAGAAGTGTGTTTTTGCTTCATGGGCCGCCTGGAACGGGGAAAACCACAACTGTAGTGGAAATTATCTTACAAGAAATTAAACGTGGTTCCAAGATACTTGCATGTGCTGCTTCAAATATTGCTGTTGACAACATAGTTGAGCGGCTTTTTCCTTACAGGTATTCACATATCAGTTTAAAGAAGAATAACATTATTTATTTCTATTGACTTGCTTTGATTGCAGAAACTGAAATCTATTTTTCAGAACTGAACATTACGTCAAAGTCTGCTTAGTTATAACCTAAGTTACCAGAGCTTCATTTGGGCTCCTGTAACCGTGTCCGTGTCCGACACTCCTTGGACACTTCTTGAATATATGGATGCCTTTATTGAAACATATAGTCAATTATATAATACTTGTTTTAGTTTGAAACACTCATAATACATTTCTTGGACGTATATCTTCCACTTCACCTCAAATTAATGCAACTAATTGGACTTGGGTCGGGTTCGTTTCAGCCCATACCCAATTCATACGTATGATTTTAAAGTGTTGTTTGGATATCTAGTTAAAAAACAAGCGATTTTTCAATTTATAATCTACCTAATAAAAGACACATAAAAATGTTAGAGAGGATCTAGTTCTCATAACATTTGAATGAAAAAACAATTTTGATCTCATGTAAATTATTAATTTCAAATATGTATATAGCTGTGTCCCTGTAACCTACCTTTTACAAATTTGCCATGTCCCGTATCCGCATCCGTGTGGGTTTGTGTCTGCACCTGCACCTGTATCTATGCAATATAGGTTATTTAATATACGTACCTCAAGAAAAAAGGTCATATATTATGCTTACCACGACAATCCTTTTCTTCAGAGAATAAAACTATAAGTAATTTTAACGGAATAAGTTTATCGTTGTCCATTGTTGCTTTCTTCCATTATTGATATCCTAATTTGGCATGCAAAGTTTCTTATCAGGAGAATGACTCTTCTCAACTATAAAGTAATTGCGAAAAGCAGAACAGAGACAGAAATGAATGGAACATCCACCTCTGACTGCATAGATGTTCCTGGAAAGGCAATAGATTTTAGTTGAATTTTTGTATTTTTAATCATCTAGCATTCCTCAAAAGTTTCTTGAATTATTATATTCTTAATTTCCTTTCCTTTCATCTTTTTTTGTTCTCACGTTATGTTAAAATATTTACAAACTAAAACTTTGTTCTCAATGTTTATGCTGACGGAAGAGCATGGTGAAGGTTTTCTTTTTTATTATGGAATGTTTGTAATCTCTCACCAATCACCCTCCATTGAAGGAGAAAGTATAAATACTGAAAGTGTTTTATTTTAGTTCGCTTTTGCGGTAATTGTTTAAAGCATACTATCTTATATCATGAAGGAGGCTATTTCATAACTAAATGGAAATAAATCATCTAAGTGGTTTGATGGAAATATTATTATGGATACTTTTGGGCCCTATTACACTTAATTGAAAAGATAATCAATGTCTTAATTTTTCCCTTCAGAGTCAAGCTTCTGAGGTTGGGGCACCCTGCACGTTTGCTGCCTCAAGTATTAGAAAGCACGCTTGATGCACAGGTACTGTAACCTTTTCCCCCCTTTATTTACAGTTTGCATATAGACATGTGTATGTGCTTACAAATGCACATTCCAACAGCTTTTCATTTTAGAAGGTGTGGTACGCATACCACAGATTCAAGACTATAATGAAATAAATGCACACAATGAAAGAAATATAAATTTTGTATTAAACTGTGTAAGAGGCAATTTGTTTGAAGTAAATTTATGGTTGTGTTTTCGTCTAAATATTTTTTACCGTGTCTTTTATCAATGCTTCACACAACATATAAGATAGAAATTATGTTATGAATTTTTAAAAATAATTTTTAGTTCTCATGTTTTAGCATAATAAATATAAATGCAGCTGAATGTATAAAGTATGACATCGTGAATTAAAGGCTAGCCATAGTGGTCTTTTCATTATGATTTTTGGCATATCTAACCTGGGTATTGCTTTGTCAGAAATGACTCCTAGGCTGCAGAACGTTAGTTTTGATGCCCCCAGTTAAGTGTTGGGTACCTAGCACTTGTACACCGATTAAGCAGGCTGCTTCATGTAATTAACATGTATGCAGTGAACCTAACTGGTTCCACCTGATTGAATTAGAATGTTAAATCCCCGACCAATTCAACTAGGGTTCAACCAGGATTTCTCACGCCCTTTCTCTTTATCATTCTCTGCCCCCTGAGCCCCACTCTTTGCCTCTCCTCCCCTCCAACCGACTCTCCTACCATTGTTGACAACTAACACACGATTCCAAAGTCCTCTTTGCTATAGCTGACCATTGTTGAATGTTCAAAAAAATAAAAATTTTCTTTTAATTTACTTTCAGTTCTCTCAGGTGATGGGAATTCTTGGAAAGTCTATGTGAGAAAGAAGAAAATATAAATCAGATTTTCAGAGGTTGAGTTTGATACTTTGAGATCATATTGGATTGTCATGAGGATTTTATTAGATTTAATTTGATTGTTAGGGATTTTAGTTTCCTTTTTA
>JBAKGM010000326.1:37259115-37272449 GCA_037177215.1 Asparagus racemosus
ACTTGCATGGCATAAGTATAGTTGGACTAGAAGGAAGTTGCATACGAAGTTCTATGTGCAAATTACTATCTAATTGCATGTTATTCAGACAAATCACTGTGTTTTCCACACTGCCCAAGATTCGAGATAGATGTTTAGTTAGATTCTATTAAGACACGAACTATTTGCTCAGTTGGACTTGCCAAGTGCTGCATTAAATAAATTATTAATTATTGTGGAAAGACATTTCTGCTACTTGCATATGTATTTCCCGAAATGTTTTAAGGCTAAATTTCAGAAAAACGCCCCAACAACGATCATCAGATAAACCCCCGTAAGTTTGAAGATAACATAAAATCTCCTTTCAATTTAGGGATCATCAGAAAACCCATTTTAACTTTAAGATTTTATAATAAAGAAACTTGAAGATATCGTAAAATCTCCTTTCAATTTAGGGATCATCAGAGAACCCTTTTAACTTTAAGATCTTATAATAAAGAAACCCCTAACAGCGTTGAACGTAATTTTCACGTTGGTGGGTAAATTTACGCAGAGCCATATCTATTCCAATAAAAACTGCTGTTCACACTATTAGGAGGTTTTCTGATAAGATGAGTTATGACATTAGTTCCTTCAAAATTAAACCACAACTATTTACAATTTTCATTAATAGAATCCAGATATAATGCTTGACCCAAGTCAGCTACTGAAAATGTCGATATAGAGTATAGACGCGCATATTTCATTGTTAGTTGGATGTCAACATAAGATTGTGCTATGACAGTCAAATATGATGACGATGAATAAAGCTTGATAGTTTGATCGAAGGTAATGGTTTATTAGTTTTAATGCCATTTTAGAATTTGAACAAGACAATTGTCACATGCATAGACAATACACTGGTATCTCAGATTTTTTTTTTCCCCTTCTTCTTTTTTTCTAGTTCTTTTAAATTGGAATTTTTTTTAACGGTTAACAAGAGACCGACCCTAATTACATGGTTTCTGATTACATTGATCAGTGTCGCGCATTTCTAAAGCTCCTCTCAAGAAGCGCACAGAACACAGAAAATACGAGTAGATCCCATTTGAGACATAAATAAAGCTAGGAATATACAATTTCACAAACCCAATACAACGTGAAAGAATATAATAGCAGTCTAAAAAGAAGCATAAATAAAGATTAATAATACACAGTTACCATCGAAGCATGCAATCTAAAAAAGCTTTTGATGGAACTGTTACTGATGATAATGATCGAAACGCAGCAGGTAAAAATTCCATGAAGAAAGTCACAGGAGGTTTTCATGGTTAAATAATGCTCTCGCCGTCTGTGATTCGATAATAATTGTTCACAAAATTATACGATAATACTTTGATTAAACCGTGATTTCTGTAGGATACTAGCATAGTACTGAGTGAACGAAGCGTGGGCAACATTCTTCTCCAGCTGCAATTATATACAAATCGAAAAATGAATAAATAAAGCGAATGATGTGTTAAATGAAGGAAAAAAAAAGAACAAATAAATAACGTTCAGACAGCTTCGAAGAAAAACAGAGCAGGAAATGAGAAGCAAACCTGGAGGAAGGATTGGACAGATTCATGGTCCTTGGGTGAAAACCCAACCTCGTCTCTTTTTCTCCTAATCAACTCAATGTTTTGCTCTACCTGGATGCAAAGGAATAAATTGTCAAAAGAGAAAAAAGGAAAAACAAGAGAAATGGCAAAAGAAATATTAGATTCCTTCATCATTCAAGTAAAATTTCAAAAATACTGTGAACTATTCTTGTCAGACAACATATCAAACTTTTAAATCTGAGAAAAATCCCACTATCAGAAATTTAATCTCCCTTAGAAGATGAGAGAGAGTAGTAATATGAAGTAAATAATGGGAAAAAAAAGTTCAACTAAAACTAACCCTCTGGATGTTTTCTGCAATGGAAACAGTATATGAGATTTCTGTGCGAAATCCCTAATTTAATGAAATTTACCCTTCTTTTTTCCTTTTTAATTGATGAGACCAAGATGCTTGAGTTCTACATTTTCGTCTTCACATGCGTGTTGCCCTCAACTAAAACAAATTTATACATTTTATTTACAGAAAATGAGGAATATTGGATATGAGAAAACTTATAAAAGAATAAATATCTTAAGATTCTATCCTCCCGAAAACTTCAAATTTAAGGTTTAAGGGTTCAAATGCAATCTCATCAATTTTTTCTGTTTGAAATTGAGAGCTTTTGGGAACTTTTAGAATGTCACCTGATCTATAAATCTCTTAACTGATCGTCGGAGACTTTCAAGCGTAGTCTTTTCGTGGAACCTTTTCATGAGTATGAGAGGTATAGTTGCCACTTCAGGAAAAGATATGTGATAGCTCCACTGGGCAAAATGCGCTAAAAGAAGCTCTATTGCAGAATGAATGCACTCCTCTTGGAAGCCTCTTGATTTTAAAAACTGTTTTGGCACCTGCATAATTCAATACGAAGCTACGGTTAAAACTAAAGAAAGAATGTAAATGCCGAAGAGGAAGAAGTATTATATTCTGAGATAAGAATTGCAGGTTTTATTGGTGTTAGTAGTGTAGAAACTAAATACAGTTAGAATTTCTTGGATCATACCCCACTCCTTCAAAAAATGTTGTATGGAAAAGCCTGGGGTTAGTTGCACATAGACCCCCTCCTGTAGTGTGACATTTTTGAACTTATTACCCATGTAGTTTCATTTTTGTAGCCTAAATGAATTCTTTTTTACTTTTTTACCTTCGCAAGTAAAAAACAATTTGACTCAGGGTAAAAAGCACATGGACAAGAAGTGAGGATAAAAGAGTCAAGAAAAATTCACAAAGGTCTATTTACCAAAATGAAGCTGGAGGGGAAATTAAAAATGATATACGTCAGGAGGTCCATGTGCAATTAACCTTAGAAAATTTTTATCACATAAATACATCATGGAGAAAGACTCAAAAACATGTCTGTAGGATAATAAGAAAAAACAGCTCCAGTTCTACAAAGGATATTCAATGGGAAAATTTGTGAACATGAAGTTAACTAAACAATGATGGGAAGATTGGTAGCATTTAGTACAGATAAATAAGCAGTATCAATAAAATCCAAAAAAATTTCTTCCCAACCTTTAAAACTGATAGAAGATTCAAAGGCTTCCCACGTGCAGTATCTGCATTACCGCCTCCTTTATATTCCAGACAGTCAAATACCAAGGATGCTATAGGAATAAAAGTTCCACTGGCAGAAGATAGATTATTGAGCATATGAACGCACTTTAATCTCAAAGGTAAGTGCCGCGGACCGGGAAACAAGTAAGCAATCCCATTTATGATCTCAATAAGCAAAGCACTCAGTGGCTGAAGACCATGGTCCTTGATGTTCAAAGTGATAAATTTAACCCAAAGGTTTGCACAGTTTATGAACTGCCAATTGCATATCTTCTTGAGTTCTTCCTACAACCATAAAGAGTAAAACAAAGAACCTGTCAAAATGAACATCTATTGACATGTGAAGCTTGAAATCAAAAATTTTATTATATTGAGTATGCCATCAAGCAACATAATAAAGGGTTTATTGTGGATATGCCCATTGTACTATAGCCCAATTGTGAATAGACCCCCTGCAGTTCTGTTGTTGCAAATAGCCCCCTTGAGTGAATTTCTTTAACTATTTTACTCTTAGGAAGAGAAATTTGTCTTTTGACAAATAGAACTCCCGAGGGTCAAAGAGTCCAAAAAAATCCACTCAGGTTCTATCTGCAACAATACAACTACAGGGTCTATCCGCAATTGGGAGATAGTACAAGTTCACCATTAACCCCAAAAGAAATATAATCAAGAAGAGTGACAAGTTCTACCTTATTCTTTGATTTAAGAGCCTGTCGCAATATATTAGCGAGGTGCTGTAAAGAGAGAAGCACTTTCGGATAGGACTTCTGAACGTCTAGAGAATAAAGTTCCACAACGGAGGCCGTCAGAAACTCGAGATGCTTCAAATTTGTAGTCTGAACAAATTTGCAATGTGCCACAAAAGCTTTATATGTTTGGGACAAGCATTTGTCGAGGCAGTCAGAGCCTAACAGCAAAGAAGTGTCTCGGATCATGAGGAATGAGGATAATGACAGGCTCTCCTCACCAGTCACCAAAAGATGAACCAAAATCTGCAATCATGTGTAAAAGACTATTTGAGTACAAGTAAAACACTAGATTAAAATATTCTACTTATAGCTGAAGCGATAGGAAAATATTCAGGATTCAGTTTCCCAGGATGGTCATCCCAAGTTTGATAGACGCAAGGAAAAGCTTTAGTTAAAAAATCTAACAGCACAGTAAGACATGAGGATAATGAGAATGGCCAATGATAATTCTGCTCAAAGACAACGTCATAGCACCAGCACCTTTTGAGATTTCACAAGACATCAAGAAAATGTGTAAATCACAATGTTCTTCTAGGTGATACAAACTTTTTACTACCTATCTCAGAATGGACCAAACTTGATTCAGGAAAGTAGATAGCACAAATTTCAAAGTTCAACACCAATAATTACCTGCAGGAAACTGAGTTTTGACATGTGAAAAAAATTAATGAGTTCTTGAGAGGGAATGGTAACGAACATTAGAGGGATAGAAGGGATGGATAGATATCGAGACCTTTTCTCATTAAACCTTCCTACAATTTAATTTGTTCGTGTTTCTCATATGAGCTTTCTTTTAGTGTTCAAAGAGGCTAGAAATCAAAAAAATTACGATAATTCAAGTACAACAGAAATGCAACATTCATTTGCTCAAAAGTAACTTTCTAAATTAATAAGTATACAATACCTTGGTGAGTCTCCCTACTAAAGAAGGGAAAGCAGCAAAAAATACAGTGGAAGCTTTGAGTCGAGTCAATACGAGAACAAGTATCTGACCATCAGTTACTTGATTCAAAAGAAGCAGACAACTCCTGAGATAAGATTTCAACAGTGGCCCAGCAGTTTCCCACATTGATGTATTCTTCAGCTTTAGAATTCTTTCTTGGTTGCAGAAATCCGAAATTCCTAGTAGCCTACGGAATATACCATCAGATTCATTGAGAACAAATGTCAAAATCTTCGTGAATACTTCCTTATTCGGAATTCTCAGCGGGCATTCATCTGAATCAATCCCATACTGACATGCAGTTCGGAAGCCATTAAGTAGGTTGGATAGTGCAGGCCCGTTTGGCTCCTCCATAACCAACCAGCACCATACATCAATAGTACAAGTTGTGAGGGTTTTCTTATCAGATTGATGCTCACTAACATCATCTTTGTTTGGAAACTTTGTACCATCTTCTTCATCAGAATACTGCCATGTTAAATATTTTCACCATAGGATTCAGTATGATACTAAAAAATTCATGAACAAAAAAAATTAATGCGAAATACATTGGAAGTGTAACATATTATCACCTTAGCAAATATTAAATAATATAGAACAAGAGATCATACATCTAAGTCATATGACCTTTTTTATAAAAAAAAAAATTCTATCCAATCTTGTCTTGTGAGTGTGCACGTACATAAAATTGAATAAAGCCTCAAGTAGGATCTATGTTGCACGGGTACAGGTACAGGTGCAAGTACCACTACAGGTAGGGGACGTGACAAATTTGTAAAAGGTCGGGTACGTGGACACGGCTATATAAATATTTATAAACACATATATTATATATTGGAATTAATAATTTATATGAGACCAAGGATGATAACTATAATTCCTATAACAAATTTGTGTTTCTTTTATTATGCGGGTTATAAATTGAAAAATCACTAGTTTTTGAACTAGACATCCAAACGACCCTTCAAAATCATAAGAAATTGACCTATGTCCAATGATTTTCAAGAAGTGGATGTGAAGGGTAGGATAGGTGTCCAAAAACTATATGGCAAGTGTTTTAAATTAAGACATGTATTGTATAATTGAGTACATGCCCGAGACATGTGTTGTATAATTGAGTGCATGCCCGAGTGAATGTATATATGCAAGGAGTGTCCAAGCAGTTTGGGTACGGATATGTGTCAAATACGGGTACGGATACGGGTACGGCTTCAGATTAGAAGTACCCACGTAATATAGATTAGGATCAATAGAAAAACAATAGATAAAAATTTAAATGATACTAGGACATGTGGAAAAATCTAGAGAAATATGATCAAGAAGGAAAATAGAATAAGTTATGTAAAACTTGGCTTTGGTACTCAAACATGAGTCCAAGCCACAAAAAGATGTGAATCATATTATTTATGTGAAACTTGCTCCGAAAAGCTTAGAGAAAAGAGAATCCTTGACCTAGTCAACAACTAACTATAGATCCTAATAAACTATATTATACCAAGAGATTTCTAATCTTTAAGTACAGCATCACAAATAAGATCAGCTTGATCATATATAAGGACATGAATTTTTTTGTAAAGAACTCGTGCAGCTAGTCAGCTAGGTTCTAGCTTAACGAGACGGAAATCTAGAATGTCGCAAAGAGAGCAAGGATGTTGTCCAACGAACACTGTTTTAAATGTCGGCCGACATGTTGGTTTGAGGGCGTGAGCGACACGATTTGGACAAAATAAAGTCGTATGTCATTTTGCAAGACCAAGTCGGATATATCGGGGCTATATCGGGCATATCAACCTATTTTTTAGCTTTGAAAAATCAGCCGATATGGTCTTTTTTTTAAGTGGTTTCTTTGTTATCGGGTTTGGGTTTAGTCATGAAAACCCAAACCCGTTTGACCTGTTTTAAAGTCTAGGGTTTCCTTATGAACCTGATAGCCCAAAAAAAAAAGTAAAGCCACCTCATCCTCTCTCTCGTTCTCGTCCCTGCGATGCTAGAAGCATTCGCCGCCTCGTCCTCTCTCTCTCTCTTCGTCTTTGTCTCTCTTTCTCGTCCCTACGACGTCAGAAGCCCTCGCCGCCTCTTCATCTCTCTTCCCTGTGACGTCGGAACCCACCCATGGGCCATCGCCGCCTCTTCCTCTCTCTCTCTTCCCTGCGACAGCGGCTCAACCTCTGATGACTGGTGAATATTCAAGTGTTTTTCTCTCTCTTATTCTCTCTACTTCACTGCTTTTGCAGTTTGTGCTGACTGCTGAGCAAGAGGCCAACGCCGCCTACCTCTTGATTAAATCGTTTTTCTTGTTCTCAAAATCAACAAGGTAAGCCTACCTCTTGAATCTTTTTCCCTATCAAATAAAAGTAGATATACAAAATTGTTACAAAATTAGCTTCTAAACATGACATCTGATACAGTTGAGCACTTGAGCTATAACTAGTATTTGGTCATGAAAATACATGTGATTTGACAAATATAACTAATTTATTTGGTCTTAGTCTTTCGCAGTCTTGTTAGTCAATCTAAATAACTATTTGAAAACCACGAAATTGCATAACAAAATTGTACACTGTCGCATGATCCATTCCTGAATTGTGGTAATTGGTTAAGCAAATACTCTAGATATAAATGTGACTAGATCATTGTTTATGGCTACATCACCTTTCTTTTCATTTACATCAATGCAGCACAACATACAATGAGAATGAATTCTGGTGGATGGAATTATAAAACTGTGTTCTCTTGCTGCTAAGTATAAACATAGTTGACTGATTAACGGCCTGTTATTAGTTGAGTTAATGTATTGTTCCAATCTGTCCTTTAATTTTTGTAAACTTGACCTTAGTAATCAAACCTCATACTGGTAGTTTTATACTTTTATATATACGGTTATATGTGCTCTGACACATGCTTGTCTTCGAGGGATGCCAGGATATGTTCTCTACAAATTTTCAGTTCATCCTATACTCTCCACTGCCATACACACTTTGTCACTTTATAAGCAATTGGTTGGCCATCATTGTGTTTAAATTTTGTATCAAATCAGTTACTGTTTGAAGATTTCATCATTTTAATAAGCTTTGAATAATAGACTTGGTAAGTTGGTATTTTAATAAGCTTTGAATAATGCATAATTATTTAATTTGTCAATTTAAATATGTAATTGATTTAAATATGCAAATGTAATTCGTTGTCAAAATCCATATTTGTTGTCTTGTTAGTTATTGTAGGATCATGTCATCGGAAGGATGAGGATCCACTAAACCGCCAACACCACCAAATCCGGGCAGTAAAGATCCATGTTGGTTATGTGGGGAGAGAGTTGGTTCCGATACAAACAAAGTTAAATGCAAATATTACGCTCAAGTCCTCAATGGTGGGATTAGTTGATTCAAACAACACCTAGCCGGAAAGAGGGGGAATTGTGCGCCGTGTGTGAAAGTTCCTGATGATGTTAAGGCAAAAGTTTTCGAAATTATAGAGAATGCAAAGAAGAGTAAGGATGAGAGGGAGATAAAGATGCACAACTTGTTGAGTGAGGTGCTAAGTTTAGTTACCTTGACCTCCTCTTGTGATAAGCAAAGTCCTTATTTCTTCAGTCCCAGCTTTATCACTCTTTGACTCAGGAGCTTCCCATTGTTTCTTATCTCGTCGATTTGCGACCACTCACTCTCTTCCTATAATTCCTTTGACCATGGGATGGAATATCAACACTGGTAGTGGAGTCTTTGTAGTATCCAGTGGTTATAAAGCATACCCTATAGTCATCTGCGGGAGAGAACTCTTTGCAGATTTCCTAGTGATTGATTTACTGAGCTTCGATGCTGTTTTCAGGATGGATTGGTTGGGGTCATTCTTCGCCACCATTGATTATCGCCGCTGGAGTATAGTGTTCGAGATACCGGATCACTCGATGTTTGAGTTCCTTAATGGCAGTACATCAGCTAGACCTGTGGAGTACAGAGCTAAACACAAGAAGGCGATATTAGTTGCAATGCAGATAGAATCTGAGAAGCCAGCTGTAGTTCGTGAGTTTGAAGATGTATCTCCTGATAACATTTACGGGTTGTCACTGGAACGAGAAGTCGAGTTTGCTATAGAGCTAAAGCCGAGAAGTGCCCCTATTTCCAAGACCCCTTATCGTATGCCTCCAGCTGAGTTGGCCGAGCTTCGCACGCAGTTAGATGATCTTTTGCAAAGAGGCTTGATACGACCTAGTGTGTCAGCCTGGGAGCACTTGTGTTGCTTGTGGGTAAGAAGGATGGATCCAAGCGGATGTGTATTGACTACCGGGAGTTGAATGCTGTGATAGTGAAGAACAAGTATCATCTTCCCTGTATTAATGATATATTTGACCAATTGGGAGGATCGAGAGTATTTTCTAAGCTAGATCTACGGAGTGGATATCACCAGGTGAAGGTTAAGGACTCTGATGTTCCTAAGACTGCATTCAGGACAAGATATAGGCACTACGAGTTTCTAGTGATGCCATTTGGTGTAACCAATGCGTCGGTGACCTTCATGAATCTGATGAATCGCGTATTCTATGATGTGCTGGATAAGTTTGTTGAGGTCTTTATCGTTGACATCTTGGTGTATTCTAAGAGTGAAGAGGAGCATGCAGAACATTTGCGATTCGTGTTGTAGATCTTGAGAGAGCATCGGCTATTTGCCAAGTACAGTAAGTGCCAGTTCTGGCTTGAGAGTATTGCATTTCTAGGACACGTGGTGTCAGGAGATGGCATATCTGTAGATGCAGAGAAGGTATCTGCTATTAAAGATTGGCCGACCCCTAAGTCGGTATCTGATATTAAGAGTTTTCTAGGATTAGCTAGATACTACCGATGCTTCATCAGAGATTTCTTAAAGATCGTAGAGCTGATGACGCAACTTACGAGGAAGGATGTTTAGTTCGTCTAGTCCGACGCTAGTGAGCAGGCATTCGAGGAGTTGAGGTCTCGATTGATCTCGGCTCTAGTCTTGACGATGCCAGATAGGAGTGGGAACTTTGAAGTGTATTGTGATACATCTGGCAGAGGATTGGGATGTGTTCTACAGCAGGATGGTCATGTAGTAGTGTTTGCATCTCGTCAGTTGAAGTGGCATGAGCAGAATTACCCTACCCACGACTTGGAGTTAGCAGCTGTAGTTTTTGCTCTTAAGCTTTGGAGGCACTATTTGTTGGGAGAGCAGGTGAAGGTGTTCACGGATCATAAGAGCTTGAAGTATATCTTTACTCAGAAGAAGCTTAATATGAGACAGCGTAGATGGTTAGAGTTGATGGCACATTGATTTTCAACATCATCCTGGTAAGGTCAACGTCGTGCCAGATGTATTGAGTAGGTTGCTAGCGATCATGACCCTCACAGCCCAGTGGAGACTTCAGCAGGATGTGAGAGATATGAGCATAGAGGTTCTACTTCCAGGAGTCACAGTTTCATTGATGAATCTTTAGATTCAGTTGACCTTAGTTGAGCGGATCAAGACTGCACAAGCAGGCGACTCATTTCTTTAGAGGTGTAGAGAGTTAGCAGCAGCTGGTCTTTGACCGGAGTTTATTATTCATGAGGACAGATCTTTGCGATTTGGGAGTCGAATCTGTGTACCCAAAGGGGATATTCGAGAGGAGTTATTGCAGGAAGCTCACAGCTCACCATATTCTATTCATCCGGGAGGCACTAAGATGTACAAAGATTTGAAGCTAAACTTTTAGTGGCGTGGTATGAAGAGAGATGTTGATCGTAGTGTGGCGAAGTGCCTTGTTTGTCAGTAGGTGAAGGCACAACATCAGCGCATTGCAGGTTTATTGTAGCCGTTGCCTATTCCGGAGTGGAAGTGGCAGCATATCACCATGGATTTCGTCATTGGCTTGCCTCGGAGCTCTAGATAGAATGATGCTGTTTGGGTGATTATAGATCGATTAACCAAATCAGCTCATTTTATCCCATTCCGAGTAGGCTAGTCGACAGAGCATCTTGCTCAGAGATATATGGAGGAGATTGTACGATTGCACGGAGTTCCAGTGTGCATCATCTCGGATCGTGATACCCGATTTACTTCTAAGTTTTGGAAGAGTCTGCAGACAAGTCTTGGTACCAGTCTCAGTTTCAGCACAGCTTATTACCCTCAGACGGATGGGCAGTCGGAGAGGACCATTCAGATTCTGGAGGATATACTCAGAGCTTGTATACTTGATTTTCATGGATCTTGGGAGGATCATCTATATCTGGTGGACTTTGCATACAACAACAGCTTCCAGGCTAGCATTGGCATGGCCCCTTTCGTAGCATTGTATGGGAGGAAGTGCCGCTCTCCTTTGAGTTGGGACGATGTTGGAGATCGGGAGATTTTTAGACCAGAGTTGATTGCTAAATCAGTTGATTCCGTCAGGATCATTCGGGAGCGACTTCGCATAGCACAGGACAGATTCAGGTATTGGGTGGATGCGAAACGTCAGCACTTAGAGTTCCAGCCTGGAGGCATGTATTCTTGAAGACCTCACCCAACCGAGGCACCATTCGCTTTGGAAGGCGTGGGAAGTTGAGTCCGTGGTATGTGGGACCTTTCGACATACTAGAGAGAGTTGGAGAAGTGGCGTACCAACTAGCTTTACCACCCTCATTGACTGGAGTGCACGATGTATTCCATGTTTCTCAGTTGCGGAGATATGTCGGAGATCCGAGCCATGTGATAGACTTCTCAGAGATTGAGGTGCGACCAGATTTGACTTATGAGAAGCAGGCTGTGGCAATTTTGGACCGAAGAGAGAAGATCCTTCGGAATAAGACCGTCAACCTCGTTCGCGTGATGTGGCACCCAGATTCTCCTGGAGAGTCGACTTGGGAGACAGAGTCAGAGATGCGACAGCGATACCCTCAGTTGTTTTTGGACTCTTAGTTGTCATATCTTGTTTCATATTGTATCGCTGCTACTTCATATCTTTCCTATTATGAATATGTAGTTCTTTCGAATATCTCTCCATATATACGTTGATTGAGTCTTCCGTTCCATGCCCCTATCTTTGGGTTGTTATGCATCGCTCTTGTTTTCAATTCCGAGGACGGAATTTGTTTTAAGGGGGGTAGGATGTAACACCCGTGATTTTCAATACGTAGTTCCTAGTGTTATTTTACTAATCTTGAATATTAGTTCTAGAATTTAAGCAATCAGTATTTTTCAGTATTAAAATACTAAATAATATTTTAAATAATTGGACATTGTATTAAGTATATCTAATGATTGAGATTATTAAAATTAATTGAAAATATTATTAAATTAATCGTTACAAAATTTTCTTGATTATTATTAAATTGATTTGTATTATATTATTCGTAAAACGTAGTATTTAGTCTACATGCAATTACACGTGTATTTAAACCCTAATCCTAGTTCAAACCCTAATCCCATCTACTATATGTACATCTCTCTCTTCATTAGTTTTCACAACCGTACACAAAAAAAAGAAAATAAACACCTCTCTCTCTCTCTCTCTCTCTCTCTCTCATCTTCATCTCTCCACCCCCTTTCTTTTCGTGCTCGACCACAACCGCCACCGACCGTAGCAACTCTGCCTCCGACCGCTGCCAGCCCCGCCTGCACCCCCGCCAACACCCAGCCCCCACACCCAAACAACCGGCACCGCCTCAACTCCACCGCTTCCCAACCTTCCACCACTGCTATGCCTGACCACCCGCCTCGACCCGCCGCCCCCCTGCACGCCTGTGGCCAACGTCCCCACCGCCGCTAGCCTCTCCACGCCGCCAAACCCCTCTGCCTAGACCCACAACCCCACAACCCAACTCCCAACTCCGCCTCCCCGCAGCCACCACAATCCGCACCGCGACTTTCCTTCAACCAACGCCTCCACCACAGCCAACCTCCTGCACAATCAACGCCGACCGCTGCACCCCGCCAGCTAGCCACTCGCACCAACACCAACCTCCCCCTCAACACAGCCACACCTCTCCCGACAACACCCGCTGCACACAATCGACCGCCGCTGTCACCTCGCCGTCAGTAGCCCCGCACAGACGCGCCAAGCCTCACTTCGCTGCTATCTCACTGTTGCACCACTCTGTCTTCCCCTCCCACAACCGTCGTCGCCGTTGTGCCCAAAATCGCAGCTGAACCACGTCGATTCGTTCGACAATATCCCGAGGCAAGATTCCCTGATCTTTTGACTCGTATTTATATTTTTAGAATATTAGAATTATTATCTGCAAGATCCCGATATCCATTGACCCACATTTTATATTAGATTAATTATGAATTAAGTATATGCAAGATCCCTCTTGCTCATCATCTTGCCTATTTTATTTTTAGGTTTGTTATGAATTTATTAAGCTTATGCATAGATTAGACTGTGCTCGATCATGTTGTATTACAATTTGCGCGATTATATTCAGTGAAACGATGCTATATGTGACACGAATATGTATGTCAAAAATAGTTTATGATTAATTTCGTGATGTTTGGAAGAAAGGAAATATTTACAA
>JBAKGM010000326.1:37310268-37322331 GCA_037177215.1 Asparagus racemosus
TATCATGTGAAATCAGATGAACATTTTCAGTTTATATTAGCTTTATACGTGCATATATTTAGGGGCTGCTTGCTTTCATATATTTGGTGAGTTTTGCACTGAAAAATGGTATTCGTGAGTTTAAACTCCTAGATTTTTATTTATCATATACATTATTTATTTTGTGTTTTTCATGCCACGGTTTGAAGTTGACATGTAGAATAAATGCATCAAACTAGATTCCCTAGGGGTTGTTTGTCTCCTTGCATTTTGCAGCTTTGTATTGAAAAAATGGGACCTACAAGATCAAAACATTGAATTTTTTAACTAAATACACGGTTTGGTTAGCATTTTTAATTATAAAATTGGAGTTGCCAGGTATAATTAATATATCAATTTTAATTCTCTAAAAATATGTTGAGTTCACTCTGATTTTTAGGGGTTGTTTGGTTCATGGATTGTTTTTTATGCATGTCATTGATCTCGAAAATCCATCCTCAAATTCAAGTTTGTTTTGTAATGGATATTAAATTATATTTGCATAAGAGATAAAATCTAATAAAATATGTTTGGTTGCCCATGCATTTTGTTAAGGATATGTGACTAGAATCACAAATCTAAGTGAAATTAGCATAATTTCAAGGGATCATAATAGATGCATCTATCATACGTGTCAACCTCAAATTTGATGCATCCATCATACGTGTAAACCTCAAATTATGGGTCTCATTTTTCAATGTAAACCCCACCAAATATATAAAAACAAGCAGCCCCTTACTAGGGCTTATCTAAAAAGAGAAAAAGGAGGGATCTTACATCATATTATCCTTGAGAAATTCATGTTCAACCAAACAAGATTTTTTTGCTTGGATTTGTCATTCGTCAAATCCTCTTCAAATATGTATGCAAACAAATAAGATTATGAGTTTGGATTTTTTTTTCAGATCCGTGATGTGCATCAACTTAATCCCCAAACCGAACAACCCCTAAATTTATGCTGATTTCATTGGGATTTGTGATTTTAGTCACATATTCTCGACAAAATCCACATGCAACCAAACAAATTTTAGTTGTATTTTATTGCCCATGAAATTCTCTTTAATATCCATTGCAAACAATAAATATTTTCAACATGAGTTTTGCAAAATCCATTGCATGCATTAAGATGGAGTTCACGAACCAAACATCCCCTTTAGGAATTACAACCTATTACTCTGAGGTATGATGTAATTACACGGGTAACCCTGGAGTATATGTATTTGCACATGTAATCCTGAGATTACAAATTATAACTACAATGGTGACACTGGAGCCCTAATAACAAGCATGTCACAAATTTATTGGTGTAACTACAATCAATAACTTTAGGGTTATCCATGTAGATAGGAAAACTCCAGGATCACCTGTGTACTTATACCACACCTCAGGATACCGGAATATCTATGTTCTAGATCCTAATTTCCCTTTAATGTTGTTATTAGGTCCCTCAATTTCAAAGAAATGAAGAACCTAATAACAATTTCAACGATTTAGACTTATTTCAAGATATTAAGAATTCAAGAGATTAATATCTTATAAGTTGTTTAAAAAATTAGTCCCTAAACTCATTGAAGATTCTATAATATTAGGTCTCTCCATATCATAAGTAGTTTCAAATTATTCCCTCCAATCAAAAGCATCAGTAGCAAGGTATAAGACTTGGGGACCTAATAGCAATTTTAATGATTTTAGGGACTAATGTCGTAATATTTTAGATGTAAGAGACTAATTCAAAAAAAATACAACATGAGTTATTTGCAAAATCATTGTTCGTAAGGTAAGCTTGTACAAATATATCAGCATTACAACAGCTTATAAGTGGGCCTTAAAGCCCACAAATTACCATCTGGAGGTGTTGGGCTACAAAGGAGCAATCAATCACGTTTTGGGCTTCATATGCGCTCCTGGAGAAGCCAGCTGTTCGAACCGCCACCAAATGAACCGAACAAAAAAACTAGGGTTTTGATTTGGTTCTAGCTCTCTCCACTGTGTGAACTCGAAAGTTCGCTCCCAAAACCCTAACCCTAATCCGATTGATCTACCGAGCCTCAACCCTCCTCCAATGGCGGCCGACGTGGCCTTAGATTCCGATTCCTCGAACCCTTGCTGTGCAGAGGTCAGATTCCCCCTTTTTTTGCATATTTTTGTTGCAATTAAAGATTCGTATTTGTTCTATTTTATTTTATTTTTTATATATTTGCAGCTGAATAAAAAATATTTGAAGGCGAGAACCGATAGGAATATGCTAAAGCAAGGATTGAAGATGATGGATGCGAGATTGGATTGTTTTGCTCAAGAGAATGCGCGACTCGAGAAGGGTAAGAAGATTTATTTTTGAATTTTCTCTTCATAAATTTTCTCATTAATGTATTATTGTAGTTAATGATCTATTCAAAGTACTGCATTTTTTTTATATTTTCCTCAGATAACAATTGGTAATTATTATATCGAATTTGCTATCTTAGTTGTTCTTGATTTTTCAGCAGATTGTTTCTGTAGTTGCTTTAAATTTTTTTATTTATAAATTCCCTAGTTGATTAAGTTGGAAGATTAAAGATTATTAAGGTTTTAATGTTTACATAATTTGAACTAGGCATTTTACTTTTATTTTTAGTGTTTAGACGTGGACTTTCTATGTTATGCCGTTTAATTACACCTGAAACTAAGAAGGTGCAATTATGGTTTTGGTATTCCATTAGGTTGGCTGTCGAAGGAGTCTGGAGTTGCAAACATTGACCAATTTTCAGTGGAATTTCTATTTTTGGCATTGTCAGTTTGAACTATCTATTATCTATTACTATTATTTAAGAAAAGCCATCTTTTTGGTCCTAATTTTTGGGTCTACACCTATGTTTGTCACGAATTCCAAGAATTCCATGAAATGTCATCATAATTTACACATAGTTTAAGAATTATGAAAATGGTGAACTTGGAAAATTCAAAAGACTACTCCTTTAACTCCATCCATCCCAAATGTCGTTGTAATTTACACATAGTGTAAGAATCATGAAAATGGTAAACTTCAAAAAGTCAAAAGACTGCTCCTTTAACTCCATCCATCCCATGTTTTGCATAACTACACCTATTAATCACCACTAACTCTCTTTAATACCCCTCTTACTCATCCATCCCTTCAACTTCTCATCATTTTTAACCTCAATGTTGAATTGTGTGTGCACGCATTGCACGCACAAGAAATACTGTCTGATACTTACAGCATGATCAAACAAAACATATAGAATTGGAATATGATATTTCTTTTTTGATCTCATCATTTATCTTTTATCTATTGAACATTGTGTTTCATGGACTGAAATGATTGTTGCTCTCCAGCTCTTCAGGAGGAGAAGCTTCGTGGAAAGCAGGAGAAAGAAGAAAAGGTTGAAGAGTTCAGCATCAGGCAAAACCTGGAGAGAGAGATACAGAAGTTGAAGTCAGAGATGTCTTCATATGAGAAAAAAGAATGCTCAATGAAGGTAAACAGCGATGAGATTCAGCTTCTCAAAGCTCGTATCTCAGAAGGACAGAATGACATATCAAGACTTAAAGAGCTTCTTGAGAAAGAGAAAAAGAAATATGAGAATGAGAAGAAGAAAGCTGAATCGGAACAGAAGAAGGCCACAGAAGCATGGAAGCTTGTAAAAATAGAGAAGAATAATGCAGAAGAAGGAAGAAAGCTTGCAGAAAGTGAGAGCAAAAAAGCTGAAGAGTACAGGATATGCTTGGAAAAAGCAAAGTCTGAAGTTAATGAGGTGAAAAGAAAACTGAAGGAAGAACTCTTTAGAGCAGATGATGCAAGAAAGAGAATTGAATCAGAGAAACAGAAGACAAATGCGGAAAAAGCACGTGCAGACTCAGAGGCTATAAAAGCAAATGAACAGAAAAGGCTCATGGAAGTTGAAAGGATAAAGGCAAATAATGAAAAAGTCCGTGCAGATCGCTTGTCACAAATATTGGAGGAGGAAAAGCAAAGGAGAGAAGGATTGCAAAAGAAGATAGAAGAGCATACATGTAACGGAGAGGGGAAAGATAGTGGTGATTCTAGCATGGCAAGTGCTAAAATTAAGCTTTTAAGCAAACAACTAAAGTTGGAAAAGAAGCAAGCGAGGTATGCTAAAAGAATTGCTAAGCTAGAAAAAGCAGAAAAGAGCTATGTAATGCAAGAACTTGATATCCTAAAGCAGAGTTTCATGCAGATTTTATTCCGGTTCAACATGCTTGATGATCATCTCTCTCACAGCATTGAAGGTACTGGTGCTGTGGCAAAGGTTTGTGTTCATTTTCTTCTTTATGTCTGCTGAAATGCAATTTATTTAAGGTGTTTTCTTATCATTTTTTTCTTTGCTAGAGTTTCAAGATCTGTTCTCTTGCACAATTGAGATATTTTATACTTTATGTGTGAGCACTTTATACAGCTGATCCATGCACTTAAGTAATCTAGAAGATAACTTCAGATGCAGGCTCAGATAGTAGCTTACAGAATGAAAGGCATGACATGAAAAGACTTAGCTGTTTCTAAGATTCTTTGTAACTTTATCATGTTATTTTGACAATTATCCTCATTTGAGATCAGAATTGTGTTTATTTGTTACTGTTTTGTCTGTACATATGTATGCTGCTTTTGTATAAAACTTTGCACCTACTAAGTTTACATTTTTATTAGTTTTTTTTTAAAAATCTATGATAATGGTATAATTCAGTACTTTCTGGAAAGTATAACCTTAAATTTGCTTGACTAGGTAAGTTTTGATAATTGAACATCTATAACTTTTTCCTCTGACTATGGACCCGATTGTTATAGTTTTAAAATACTGTCTGTGCATGACATGTAGAAAATTAAGGAGATTTAGAATCCCTCTACACGTTTCTGATATTCATATGTTTGCCAAGACGATCAAGGCATTTGCTGCCATTAAACCATCTTGGATGGGACATGCTGTCATACATCTTATTCAGCCATTTTCAATGCAATGCCTTAGGTCTCAGATTTATGATTTTGTTCTGTTTATTTTTTCTAAACATTTTATAAGCTTTTCTATTTTCAAGTATAACCTACATTGTTGGTCTCTTTCCATATATTATTATAATAGTGCTAACAAGAGAGTTATGCTCCTTATGCAGAGTGGAAAGTCTTCCATCATCCATGGCTTGAAATTGCAAAACAACCTATTGTGTACAGAGAGATGCAATCACTACTCTATGACTGATTGTGGACGGTCAAAACCTTGTATGGGTTCATTCAAATTTACTGAGCCAACAAGAGAATGTGTTGGTCTCTCTATACCTAGAAGCAGCTGTACAAGACCAACCACAGGTATTATCTCTGAAATGGAATCTCCGGTTGGAGGTTCTGACAGAAACAAGTCACAAAGTTCTGCCATATGTTCCAATACATCTAATTCTGATAAAAGATCCATGGACTCACAGGAAAGAGGTTCAATTGCTGTCACTGCATCAGCAAAGCAAACAAAGAAGCATGCAAATAAGGGACCAACTGTCATGAAATTGTCTAGTGAAATGGATAAAACTGGGAAAAATAAGAAACTTGGTGTTGTGGAAAACTATGTTGATAAGACTAGTGTTCATAGAGAAGCCGGAAATGCATGCTTGACTGCACACAAGAATTATATGGAAATTCTTGATGGCGAATTTGTTCGTGCCTCTAAAAGAAGGAAGGTCAATGACATTATGGAGCCTGTTGCACATAATCAATCCTATTCCAAGATAGGAGGGAAACCATCTATATCTAAGGACATTATGAACTTAGTTGGTGAGGTGACTGCACCTAGTAGCTCCCAGGGCTGTGGTATCTCCCAAAAATTTCTTAATGGATCTGCTTGTTTTAGCGAAAATCATAATGAATCTTGTAGACAGACTAGCAATCATCATAGGAAGAAAAGAAAAAGTAAACATCAATTGCCTGCTTCGCAATCTTTAGGTCACAATGACACTGAGAAACAAGGTGGTAAGTTTGATAATCAAAGGAGCAAGGATCCAAGCTTTGTTGCTGAGAGCATGCAATGTTCTCACCGGTTAAGAGAAAATGGTTACATTGAGCAAGAAGGTAAGGCTGTTAGCAGCAAACAAGCAGATTTGATTAGATTTGAGAACATGATACGTGGTGATTGTCTCAAGTTACTTGATTTGGACAATGATGCTGACGAAGAGAGGTACAGGATGGCAGTTCAATGTCCTCTTTCACCGACGTTACCGGACTTCTTGCTCTCTAACCACAAATGTGTTGAAAATGATGCTCACTGTGTGATGGAGAGAGGTAAACCAGGACCATTCCATCCGCTTGATGTCACACTTGCAAAGAATGGAGCTATCAATGCTGATCAATGTTTAGTTTTAGATGAAACTATGGATTCTCTTTACCCGACAAAGGATCCTGGAAATACTTGTGCTGTCAAACTCCAGAAATGCATCAGCCAACAGGGTAGGCTAGACACTATTGAAGATAATCCTAAACCCTCCAATAATCATGGACCTCTAGATGTTGAACAGACTCCAGGGAAGTCTGGTGACAACAAGATGGATGTTGATGCAGAATCATTCTTAGGAAGCCATAAAGCATTTCCTGATCTAAACACTAGTAGAGATTCACTGTCTGATGTCGTTGACAAACCACGCACTGCATATGACATTTCTGGTTCTTATGCATCAGATGATGTGTGCTTGCAGAGCTCAACTGGGAAGGTAGAAAATGTGATAAGAAATGCATCACCAGTTGAAAATAGACAAACTAGAGCATGTGAACTAGTTGGTATAACAACTTCATATGGGATTGAGAACCAGATTGACGGTGATGTGAGTGCATCTGATGGTACAATCATCTGTGCGTGTAAAAAACAAGTGCTCAGTGCTGAAATAAGTGAATGTGCGAAGGACGGTAAGTTTCTTGTTTTTGTTGTTTATTAGTTCACTTTTTTGTTATTGCCACTTATCTCGATATATTTTTGTGTTGTTTAAAATGTGCAGGTGTGGTCATTTTTGATGCTGAGATAGCTCAGCAAGGGAGCATTTCCGAGCTTCCAGAAGCTTCAAAACAGCCAGCTTTATCCATCAGTTGCAATGTTCAGGACTCATCTAGAATAAATCACGATGATAAAGGCGGGATAACTACTGTATTATGCCGCATTCTGTTCCCAAATATAAAAGATAAAGACAGCATATCAAGGCTTCTTCACGCGTGGAAAGCTTTTTCACATCAAAGTTTTATGGGTCCGCAGATGGGGAACGTGATTGTGCAATTATGCAAGGCATTAGCAGCAGATGCAGTTCTCCTACCTAAGTATGTGCTTTTTGTCTAAATGATTTGCGTCTGCTTTCTGTTTCTAGTAGTTGATATCTATTAAAAGACTTCTTCATCTTGTTAGTTTAGTACTTGTGCTGTGTTATTTTATTTATGTAATTGACTTTTTTATTTCTCGCGTTCTTAGGGAGAAGAACAGTGTATTCCTTTCAGTCTTGCTATGCAATATATCCAACAGGATGTCAGCAAATTTCAGAGGCACCAGTATTGAACATCCGTTACCATACCTTGAGTCTTTTGCAGCACAAATAAATAAAGGTAATATTTGGTTTCCTGTTCTTTAAGTTGTCTTCTACTCTGAATTTTTTCTGTTGGGCTTTTGGCCAACATTCAATAAATGTGATTCATATGACTTGTTGTTGATTATTTAATTGATTCTCGAACATGATTATGAAGAAGCTTTACTTCTAACTTTAAACTCTTTTGTCTGCTTTCATTCTTTTTACTTTTATTTATGCTCTATATTTCTCATCTGTTCGACCTGTTAATTTTTCAAATGAAACCTGTATAATTAGATAACTGAAGATACAAGGTTGCCATGGACTGTTATCTGTGAAGCGTTCAAGCACATTATGAAAAAAAAAGTGGAACACTTTGTTAACATACAACTGTACACTGTCTTGGTGAGTAATTTCAGAGCCTAGAGCAGTCATTAATAACTGAGATAGGATTGATCATGGGTGGTTAATTTAGATGTAGTCACTAAATGTTGATGACTTATGTTCAGTTAGTAAAGACTTTGTTCTCAATGTCTTTATAATAGTATTATAGTAAGATAATGATAGTTAAAATCAAGAGTTCAAGCCCAAAATTGAGAAAGCAATAGATCTTTCAGAATTAGAATGGAATGACACTGTAATGTTATTAAATATGTTGCTTCCTAATCATTAATTCTTTGCCAGTTGAAGTACAACCTAAACCATTCTAATTTTCACTTGCTGGCTGACCTCAATTTTTTGTCATGAGGAGTACAATCTAACCATTGAAAATTTCACTCCCTGCAGAGCTATCTGATGTGAAGACCAAAAAATTGTTAGAAGAAATATGTCGGTTAGACATCCTTGCTGGCCTTGTCGAGGATTTTCTGATTGAGAGGAAATTTCTTGTGTGTGTCAATAGCTTCTCTGAATGTAATGATAAATCTTCCAGCCTTTTTCAATTGGAGGGGGCCAACATATCCTCTGAAGACGCCACAATACAACAGTTTGTTGCAGGCTGCATTATATTGGCATCAATTTCCGCTTCAGCTGAGCGGATTGATTTTGTCCTTGAAACATCCTTTAGAATTCTCCGAATGTGCAAACTTGATCCGTCTTGGAGCCTCTTAGCACTGCACATATTCGCCTCGGTTTGCGGGAAGGAATTTTTTGATGTGAAGGAATGTAGTTTTCTTATAGTCGCATTAAGATCGGTGGTTCTATTACTTGAGACAGGACACAGATCTTTCACTTCTATCTCACCTCCCAATTGTACAGCATCCGGGACAGAGCCTAGTTTTCATCATTGCCAAGAATGTCCATTTTCTACAGGTGCAGTTTGTGTGGACATGGACAAACTAGTAACTTTGCTGTTGGATGTGCTAGAGTGTTTTGTACTGGCTGGGGTCGGATGCCCAAATGCAAGTAGTTTGGTTAATTTGTCACGCAGTCTGGTCCCAGCATTCATAGAGAGAGACAAGGATAGCCATGGCCAGACTAATGTATCCCATGTTTCCTGTTGCTTGTACATATCCAAGAAGCATGCTGCTGATTTGCCTGACTGTTTTCCTGAAGGGTCCTTGTGTCACTTCAATGACATTGTTTCTCTGGTAGAGCTAGTTGGGTGCTACATGGTATGTGACCTTGCTTCTTGAGTTTATTTGCATAATCATCTTATTTTATTTTGCCTTTCAATATAAAATGTCCTTTGTGCCCAGTAATCTTTATTTTTCTTGTCCCTGGATGCATCAAGTGTCCATCTATACTTTTTGTCGAAGTCTTCAATTGTCTATTGTCCTTTACACATAACATATCTAGGCCGTAAATGTGCAAACCCATGACAAATTTTCTATACGAGGCGCACCTTTTAGATTCTTTGGTGGTTATCTGCTTGGACGAAAAGAAAGTTATAATTTCTCCTACATGTTTGTTATTTGTCATGTTTTCCACCCTGCATAAGATCCCATCCAGCCTTTCTGGCATCCAGTAATTTGATCATTCTTCTTTGGAAAAATTGCACTGTTGTTTTGATTGGTAGGCATCAGTTTAAAAAGTCATTTTTAGTGCATTATTTTCACATGGATTCAATCTAGGAATTGGCTTAAATTGTAGCCTAGTCCCATATACAGACAGTGGATCATTAGCACATGACAACTAATTTTAAAAGTCATTTTCTTGGTTTAAAGTTAAGGACATTGCTCAATCAAAATGGTTAACGTTATTGCTAAACATGTTGACTTGTTGATGACTCGTTGCCAAAAGTTTTCATATGCGTCTCTAATGTATCAAAGATTCAGAATTCTGATATACATTCATTTTAATCTTTAGGTTGTTTTAATTCTTTTCTTATTGTACTTAAAATTTTTGAAGCTAATTGTATGAAATTCTTTCATGTCAATATTTGCAGAACTGGGAATGGATATACAGCAGAATTATACCTCGTCTTACAAGTATGCTGGAATCTTGCGGACATGCGGAGTTTGCAGCTGCTCTGTTTGTTCTCATGGGTCACCTAGGGAGGTACACTTTTACTTTACAAAATATTTTCTGGATTAATTAACACTATATTATAATAACAATGAGTTTTGGAGATTCGGTTGATTTCCATCCAAGGCTTTAGAAAGCAGGCAATACTGTTGCACATCGCTCTAATTCACCTAATGATAGGACACATGCCATAGCTTCCAATCAGGCTATTAATGTGATATACTGGCGAAAGTGTTAAATTTCAGAATGTTTTAGGCTGAAACGATGGGAAACACTTCAATAGGAGGAAAATTTATAAAACTGACTTAAACGAATAAAAAGTAAGAGAAAGATGAAAGGGGAGAAACAAACAGAGAAGAAGGGAGGGGGAACTACCTGGAGAAGTTGTCATCACCCCAGACTCCCATACAATCAGGTACGGGCGATTGTCTTGCTGAGTTTAGACTTTAGAGGCATAAACTGAGAAGAGGGGAAGATGTAGTCTGCGGATTTCTTGAGAAGAAAGATTTATCTATGGGAAATGCTCAATTGTAGTGGACCCCATAAACATGTTAAACATAATTGTTCACTTTCCTTTTCCACCACTTTCAGTCACCCATTATTGTAATACTGCTGTGATTATTCACTTCTTGCCGGTAAAATATCTATAGTAAGTGTTGCACTGAGTCTGGTTCTGACATGGTTCTGGTTCTGACATGGCAGAACCTATAAAATGGGTTCTAGGTATATGAATCTGACCAACTTGCAGTGATGATCCAGCCTATTTAACAATAACACTAGATATACATCTGAAGCATACATCTTAAATTACGTGGGTTTTGGTCAAAGCCCAAACTTGTTTTTAACAGACATACATTGTGACCAAGTGTAATAAAAAGTCTACAGAAAACTCCACGTTAGAAATTTTAACAAACATATATGCTTTCACTATATTATACCCCTTTCATTTTATTGAGTTTTCTAGTTTTGTCTGTTTTTTGACCATTAATGCGATTTATGTTCATTCATGTTTTTCACCTTGCGCTGCAGGTTTGGCGTTGATGTAGCCGGTTATCAGGAGAAAGGAATTGTTGAACTAAGAAGCACTCTATCCATGTTTATAGATAAAAACATTGCGAGGAAAATGAGTTTTCCGACTGAGTTGGCTGCTATTGGTGCTATGTTAAATCTTCTACCATTATGTCTTAGCAAGATTGTTGGTGAACGTGAAGAACTCGCACCGGAAACAAGTCACTCTGATCATGTTAAATTAATAAAGAGGTGGTTCTCCGAGCTGAGCAAGCGGGAACAATCTCTCTCTCTGGATTTATTTGGGCATGCCAATTCCAGTGAGAGTAACATGAGGTAGTAGAATGTGATATCTGTGAGTGGATCTGCATTTTTTGCTGGGTATCATCATTCCCAAGTTCTCCAGCTCCTGGAAATGGAAGCTATGCATGGAGATTCCCAGATCTCTGCTTGAGAGAAACATACTTTCAGGTTGGACATTCGAAGCCATTCTGAATCAGCCTTAAAGATTAGCCGTATTCATGCGCCATGCGCCACTACATGGAGAAGTTTGTCAGCTGCTGTGCCAATTTTGATAGGTTTTGCAGTCAGGGTTTCAGTTAGGATTTGTGATTTTTGCCTCCATAAAATTGCTGTCAATGTGGGGACAATGTTTCTCTTGGCAAGCGGTGAACGCTTGAGCAGTACATCTGTCCAGTTTCTGTAATTTTATAGATATTTTCTGCAGTCGAGCGGTAGTGTTGTATTTCCGTGCCTCAAAAGAATGAGATCGTGTGAAGTGTATACTTTTTTGAGGGTATGTTCGTGGAAACCCATATTTCATCTCCATCATTATGTGAAAAGTTGTGCTTCTTCAGGTGTAGAGGCTGCTGTCATTGTTTTCCTTACTTTTTAAGCTTTTATTTGCTTTGCAACGAGATGCTGCATCAGTATCGGCTTGTGGAGACCGTTGGTTAGTGCATAGGGGTGCATTCGGTCCGGATACGGCTCGGATATGATGCTTACCATATCCATATCCGCTTACTCATTTCGGATACG
>JBAKGM010000326.1:37331796-37368515 GCA_037177215.1 Asparagus racemosus
ATATATTTCCGTTGCTTTAATTTTGCCCTTGAGTATTATTCTTTTCCACATGGCTGTATATAAAAATTGAGCTGGTCGATTCTCCCTCCTATGGGCTGTTCATGCCCAATTTTTATGTACCTCCTGAGCCATGCCTCAGTAGGTTTTTGAGGGGAGAGTTACAACCTGGAATCTAGAAAGAATTGAGGAAGCGGCAAGGATAGAGAATCTATGCAGTTGAGACTCTAATATGATGTTTTGCATGATAGCTTTTAGTTAGCAATGACAGCTAGGACTCTCGTGTTTGGTTGTTTCTTTAGATTTATGCTAGGTTTTACCGATGTTTGTTTTCTTTGAAGTTGCTTATGGGTGATTCTATCATCTTGGATATATGCATCTCCTTCGGGCAATTACTATGTTGCTGCTGGTAGTGGTGCCGACAGCTCTGCGGTTTGTATGTCCTCATTTGTATTAAACGTTCAGTCTCTGAAAGTATAGTCCGTGGGGTATACTTTTTGTTACTCTTCTTCGTTTCTTTTCTCTTTTGATGCTTTGCTATGGGTCGCTTGCCTGACAACTCCTAGACTTGTTTCTTCCCTTCTTCCTCCAAGTTATGATGGGTGACAGCTACAAATCAAATTAAGTGAGTTGGGCAGTTTTTGCCCGCTGGATGTTTGGTGAGTGGTTACTTTATAGTTTTACCCTTTAGTTGAGTTTTTCTATAGTCAGTGGCCCTTTTTATGTATGTTTAGTAGTGGCCTCACCCTGTTTAGTTATAGTTGGTCAGAGTTGAATTTTCACCAATTTTGACCATGTAAACTGCCAATTTACTATTTTACCCTTATATTCTATGAATTAGCTAAATAAAGGCTTAAATATGGGCATGAGGACCCACCTGACTTGATTCTCATGCACATACTGAAGGTCGAGTCGCATATCTGTATACGTATTTAGGACACGTGGCATGACACCTGACTAATACTTTATTTAGTAGAAAAGTATTATATATAGAGAGAGAGAGACAGAGAAATAAATGGGGGGCTTTAACTTCTAAGGATTACATGGAAATAAATGGGGGTTTCAACTACATCTAAATACCATGTAAAGCGAAGCAACACCAATCAGATATATTGAGAGCACGGGTGACATAGACACCAGTTGACCCATCGATTTCCTAGTCCAAGGTCCCAACATCTGACTGTGAGGCCATCCGCGGAGTGTATCTTGAAACTAGAAGTCACAAGGAAGCATATCTAGATCTCCAGACTTTTATAGAAAACAAAACAAATATAGAAAAAAGTTAGAAAGAAGAAAGAAATTTTCAAGCTAGATATAGAACTTGATCTAGAATTCATGTAAATAATCATCTTCAATCATCTTCGTACCCTCAAACCCTAAATCAAGATTCAGTGGCACTTTTTCCCGGGCCTCCCCTATATGCCCCTTAGTTTAATTAAAAATTTGTGGAGCACATTTCCGACCTAGAAACCCTTTCAAATTGCTCCATAAAAATTCAGTGTAACTGAAATTTAGTTATCTATACTGCTTTATACTTGTTTATCATAAAAATGTAGTGTAATAAAAAGCAGTGAAGTAGTATATGTAATGAACTGTTCTAGAAAATTTTGATACTTTTTTTTTATTTTTCTATTTCTGTGTTAAAGAGTGGAAAGCTCAAGAACGTACATGTATACAACGCTCACCATAATTCTACCTCACATCATTATATTCTACATCCATTATTCCGACAAATCTATCTGATATTGGGCTGTACAAATACAACCAAGCGTTGAATGCTCCAATTAACAATACCAGCATTTTGAACTAAAATATATAACGGCATAGGAAAATATTGATTGTAATCACTACTTATCTCTCTTAACGGCAAAGACAAGGAGGAATTGAAGGATGCTTGCCATTCAAGATTCATCAGAAGTATCTAAATATGTTTCCAATAAGTGAATAGCCCAACCCACAAAATATCATTCTTGAGATAGTATAGTAAGAATGAATTATATACAAGGCTATTTGGTACGATAAAAATGTGTGAAAATGCTTGACACACCCACACTAAAAAAAATGGGCAAAACTAAATTCCTAAAACCAAGTATGGCTTGCCAAACATTTATCAGAAAAGGTTGTTGAAAACGTCATGAAACCAAGCGTCTTGCACGGGTTGCGGTGAAACGCAATATTTAATAATAAAATATTGGAAAGTGGATTTTTGGGACGGAAATTGATAATACCCAATTTTTAAAGTGGTTTTGAAGGTTCAAACCACACAATTGATTTGTGGCACAACATATTTCCACCCTTCATTTCTTTATGAAATTATAAAAACAAATCCAAGAAACATTCGGAAACCTCCAAAATGACATTTTCTGGCATGTAAATGGCTTTACTATAGTTGTTGGAAATGAACCAAACAGGCTAAGTAGGTGGTTACGTCCAGAAAATAACATTAAATAATAAATTACCAGGATTTATTTAACAAAGTTTGTCAAACTAAACAAAGGCAAAGGCACCAAAACCTGGGAGGATTCTTTTCCTCACAAGAGCGCTGAAGCCTGTACCTTCCCCAGCGTTCCAGATATAAAAAAATCTAAGATATATTACGATCACAACATTTATCATGTAATGGCAGTCATAAAAAAGGAGAAACTATAGGCATGACAGCTTTCACTTCAGTACTTCAATCCATACTGATACATAATCCAATATATACATAAAAGAGAGACGATAAAGTTACCCAAATGCTGGTGTCAACAATCAAGGTAGCTTCATGCCCAGTAACTAGAATTATATAAAAGAGAGTTTTTCTACAGTTATTAGTTACTAGATCAAAATTGTTTCTCAGGATGCAGAGTTATAAAAAGCCTCCGTCAGCTCACCATTTGCCCAACAGCATAAGCCTCAACCCAGTGGCCAGACTAACAACATATAGCAAGCAATTTAAACGTATCCCCTCAGAAACGAACTTATGAACATGAATCACTGTACCCAAAAGCATAAGTAATAACTTGGCTTGATGGAACAATGTATCATCATAAACGAGCTATCTCCAAAGTGTTTTCAGCTTTCAGATGAAGTGGAATCCCTTGCCCGTGTTTAAGCATCTTTTCTAGTCACAATCCTATATCATGCTTTAGAACTCATCATTATGTCATCTCACCCTATCATAAACTTAATTGAAAAGTCTGTTGGTCCTTGCCTTTCTCTTTTCTTCGACTGATTCTCTAATCTATCACTTTATAGCCACTAATATAATGAAAACTTACAAGAAAAGGATAGGCAAAAGTGTAATGTTCTTTTCTATAAATTAAAAGTGACAAAAATAGGAATAAGCTCCGTTCTTCTCCAGATATAATAAACAACATTGACCGTTTGAAAGCAAAGAGCTTACAAAAGCAAGGAACTTACACCAAAAATTTACAATGTCAGCTGATGTCGCTAATGATATTAGTGATGCTGCAGAAAGTAAGTTGAGCTAAGACCACATATGCCTTATCTCAATAGCTTTTAGCTTAGGTTCAGGAGACATTTGATTGCAGTTTAGATAGGCATTGACAGTGCGACAAGAGTCATGACATGTATCAATCATTTAGCTTGCAAACTGTGACAAACTTTTGTACTGCATTATGGTATTGGGTTCCCTGAAAAATTATAGACAGACGGGTCTCAATAAAGAATATGGCAGTGGCAAACAAATTATGCAACCAAAACTCGATTTTCTTCATTATTTTCTGAAAACTTGAATTCGAGAATTGCAACAAGTAGATTTTCAACATTTTCATAGTCAAAGGTGATAGGGGGCATAGTAAGATGTCCGTTAGTTAGATTGCTATTTACTAAAAATCTTTTGATTTTGAAGGTAAAAATAATCTGTGGTGGGATTTATACTGACTAAAAATTATTAGGGGGTATCCATTCCTGTTGTTTTAGATCTCTAGACCTTTGAGGCACAAGGGTGAGGGCAGCGGCCCGAATAAGGAAAAAGTAAGAACAAATAAAGAGGCTTTTTTCCATACATACCCCTCATATCATCCACATTAGCAAATTTACAACCCCCCCCACCCAACAAAAGAAAATCTACATATTTCCTAATTTACCTCTATTCTCCCACATAGGATTTTTATACTCCCCCCCCCCACCCCGATTTTTATACTCTCTCCCTCCTCTCTAATTTTTATACTCTCTCTCTCTCTCTCTCTAAATCCTATTGTGAATTAATTAGATTCAATGACATAATTTAGAGTAGAATAGATTAGTCAAATTTTAAAAATATTAATCATTTTAACTGAAAACATAGGAATATAGCCAAACCCCATCTGAAGGGTATATTGATCCAATCTCAAAAAACGTGGGCGTAGTTTAACAAATATTCAGATTTGAGTAGTTTTGCAAATATGGATGATTCGACAGGTACATATGCAATAAACCTAAACCTAAAAATATATAACATTCCGATGATTTTTATATCTTTAAAATGCACCTGACCATATTTTCCAAGTTTATACAAATCCACACCTAATGTTCTGAAAATAGGAATTACGGTAAATAAATGCACAAAACATACTTAAAAAGTACAAGCAAATCCATTATCACGAGCTATTGTTGGCAATGACACTAAGGTGAGTCTCTTTGAAATGAGCAAGAGGTAAATGATTTAAAACCGGCTACCGGAAACTCAAAATAAAATAAAAATAAAACCAAAATGGAAATCCTTTTGTTCAGTTTTTTCAATTTTACATGAAAGCAGCATCTCAATCTATTTCATCATTTTTACATTCAAATTCAGCTTGCAGAAATTACAACTTTTTTTTATAAAATAAAACAAAGTAAAATAAAAATTGAAAACTAGATCCTTTACTTCAGTTTTTTCAATTTGCAAAATTTCACTCTCAATTTTGAACATATTCACATATAACATTTTCTGAATTAATTCTCAAGCACACTCTTCTATAATATGAAAGCTAATAAAAAAGTGAGCTAATAATGATATTTCAGAAATTAGTACATTAACTCAATGGATTTTTCAAATAGATTAAAACTAGTTTGGGGTGCTTTATGTAATTTTTATCATGCAATATGGTTAAGATTTATCATATCTGGTGCTAAAATAGATAAATTGAAGGTAGATTTATTATAGTTGGTGCTAAACTTACATAAAACACAATTTAATTCTTTAAAGATCATAATTAATTAATGTATGTTTGCTTTTCAACCTTGAAAGGGCATATATTCACGAATGTATTCAAAACTGTAACTAAGAGAACAATTGTGATTAGGTAATTGTGCTTAGTCCCACATAGACTGCACAATAAACTTCTTGTTATTGTATCCCTATATAAAAGGGAGCAGTTGTAGCTTTTGAAATATGAATTAGAATCTATAATATTTTATTGTTTAACATGGCATCACAGTCATGCAAATCCTAGCCTCCATAAAAACCTAGATCCTCACAAACCCTAGCCCCCAATCCCTTACCCTCAAACTCCTCCATTTGCCTTACAACCTGCCTTCTTTCTTATGACTAGCTACCGTGAACATGGCACGGTGAGTGTTCACAGTGAGCAGTGGCGCGGCGACTGTTCACAGTGAGCAGTGGCGCGGTGACTGCTCACCATAAATAGTGCCACGGATTCTTGTCTGTTGGCTTTTGATGGCCTTATTAATGAACAAGATTGCCATTATTGGTAGCAGTAGTCATCCTCAATGTTCTCGTCACTGCATGTGCCACCTCAATTTCTCTTCGACTACTCAACTTGTCGACACCATTGCCACCACCGCTTGTATTCTAGAAACATTGATCACCATTAGCTACCGGAAAAAAAGATTTTGATTAAATCAGGATTTGGTTTGGAGTTCGGTTCGATAAAAGTAATTTTCTTGGCTTCTTTTGTTCGGTTGATCTCTAAAGAGGGATCATTTATTTGGCAAATCCCTAAAGAATAATCATTTGTTTGTTAGATTTCAAAGAGGATCGTTTGTTTGGTTGATCCGTGAAAATAATGGTTTTAGTTAATCCGTGAAGAGGATCGCTTGTTTGGTGGTGGATCCCTAGAGAGGATTGTTTGCTTAGTGGCTCCCTAGTGAGGACCATTTATTTGGTAGTTTTATGGTTAATCTGTGAAGAAGATCGATCGCATTTGGCGATTTTAGTTGAGGTTGTTCGTGGTGGAAGACATTCAAGTAGAAGATTAGAAGATGAAGACAACTACGATGAGAAAGGTCACATAAAAATTTTTAGCCTTTTAAGTCGCGTCACAAATTGGAGTAAATACATCTTGTTTGTAACAAGCCGGCCGGACATGTATAATATACATGCTCCAGTTTGAGAGGGAGTATTAAAAAATATATTATAGGAGATCTATAATGTTATAGTTATATTAAGAATAGTATATTAGAATTATAAATTAGAGATTTGGTGATTGAGAGATATTAGGAATGTAATCAAGAGAATAATTATGATTAGGTAATTGTGTTTAGTATCACATTGACTACACAATAAACTTCTTCTTATCGTATCCCTATATAAAGGGGAGTTGTAGCTTTTGAAAAATAAATGAGAACCTACAATCTTTTATTGTTTACCAAAAACAAGAGTTCATCTAAGGAAATATTAGTAAATAATGGTAAGTAAGACATTCCTAAGAAATATAAAGGGCATATATGCTAAAGAAGCTCAGTAAAACTTTAGATTACTATTTTATCAACAGCTATCGGGGAATCCAGGAGAAAACCCTCCTTTAGTTTAAAAATGTTAACATCTCTCCTAAAATTGATTCCAAAGATAAGCAGGGTATTTGTAGGCGTTGAAAATCGTATTTTCCCCGCGAACAGTATTAAATTTCGGACATGGCGGCCCACATGTACGGTTGGAGATCTAACTTCCATGACATGGCCTCCTCCAAGTCATATGTTGTTTATGGGTTCATATCGGGAACATATCGGGTTATATCAGACATACCTGGTGCAATTTCAGCTGAGAGAAAGAGCCCAAATATGTGTAACTTTGGAGCAGAACTATTATTAGCTTTTGAGTCGCATCCGATCCCGACCTAACCCAAGCACAAGTATTTCTCATTTAGGGTTTTTAGCCCCAAATCAAATTGATTAACTGCAGCTTTGTTTTCCATCCCTGCGACTCCGCTCTCTCTTCTTCGACTTCCATTTTTACGACCCAAACACAAAGGTTCTCTAGCTTTGGCCGGTGGAAATTAAAAACTAAGATTTTTAGAGGCTTTGATAGTGGTTCGACGACGCCAGGTACTCTGTCTCTCTCTTACACTCTCCCTCTCTCTCTCAGCCCCCCCGGCCCCCAATTCTCCCTGCCTCTCTCCCTCTCAGTTTAAATTTTTTTTCCCCATGTTTTGCCGTAGCTTTGGTAATACTATTAGTTACCAAGCTAGAGTTCTAATTTATAAATAAGAAGGCCAATCATCTACTGTTAATTAGCCATCAATCCCATTAAAGAATAAAGGCTTGAATTCCACTATGATTTATAGTTCATTACTGGGGTCTTAGTATAGATTGTACTGAAAAAATATAGAATTATTAACTCTTGTACAATTGAATTGGTTGTTTTATTTGGATTTGTTGGTTGAATACTACTTATTGATATATTTTACTTTATTTATCTAATCATATATATGCACACCATCACATGGCAATCCGATATTTACTACATATCTCCGATTTTCGCTATCCGATATGAATTTTAGCTGTCCAACATGAACCCAACATCTAACATTTAAAACCTTGAAGATAAGCCTTACATTCTATTAGGTTCTAAAGATAACCTTTTCATTTTAGTTGATTTGTGTACATAAACTGATGAACTAATTTCAGGAGGACGGGAGTTATCTTCGCAACTCAAAGGAGTAGAGAGGGTTAACTATTTAACTATCATCAATATAGTAGGTCATGTGCGGATCTACTAGAATAATCAATCAAAGCGGGGAAGTATTCTCCAAATCTTTAATAGTTCATAGGGATTTCTGCAACTCATTTAAATATATCACCTAAATATACTTGCATGAGCTAATATTCAAAGATGTGACACTGGAAGAGTAGAAAATTTGAACCATAAATCATTGACGCAAGGAAATGAAAGATTGTGGGTTACCTCCCAATACAATTGGTGACAATCTATGCACTGCCAAAATTCTATATTCCGATTGAAAAGGCAGCTCGGTATGACTTGAAATCCCTTTGAAGCTTCAATAGCTTCCTCCATGGTAAGCGGTTTTTGGATGAAACTACCATTGCATTTTGTACATCTTGACATAAGCTGATCTTCAGATATCTTCAATTGGAAGGCTTCAATTACCTGCAATTACCCCTTCATTTCAAGACTGATCACAAATTTTTGGGCTTTAACCTATGAAGGCAGCAAGTTACAACAGTCAAGTAACAGTAGTACGCAAGACAAACAATTTTCTTGATGTGAAATATTTACAATGAATGGCACATTAAATGGAAATATCAAAACATATTCATTGTGCATACCTTTCCAAATATCATAAAACATCTATATAAAAAGGTTTTCGTAAGGGAATATCGATGTTTACTTCTATCTTGTAATCATAAACAAAAAGCCTTATCCAGACAACTCAGATTTGACTATCGGAAAACAGAACAAGAATAAAACTGAATTTTTTATATTGGTCTCTCAAATTCCAATAAAAATTTTGGAAGAAGTCCTTCAAATCATATGATTTTTCAAGAAGACGCTCATATCATGGAGGTCATTTCATATCAGTTCATCTATCATCTTCCATTAATATATTAATTAGTCTCTTGGAATCTTAACTATACCCTGAATTTTAGAGAGTAATAAATCAATCCCTAAATTCCAATAAAAGAAAAAAAAGATATCCTGATTTTTGTGTTCATTTTTCTCCTTAAAAGGGGAGGAATGAACTCTTTAAGAGCTAATGAAAACAAACTTGCAGAATCTAGAAAAAACTTGGGTATGTTTAGTTTTGTACCCATCGAAATCAAGGATGTAATAAGGGCTTGTTTGGGAACTTTGCTTATAATCCACTTGGCTTATAATTCTTTGACAAATAGGTGGATTATAAGCCAAAGTGTTTGGCAAAAAAATGATTTATAAGTTGCTTTTAACAAGAGAGTCTTTGACAAATAGGTGAATTATAATTCATCATTGTTGTTAAAATGACTAAAAAGAATATGACTCGAAATTTAAACATTGAATAGACTTTGGAATTATCCTAAATGTTGATGGGTAAACTTGATATTTACTTGGTCAAACTATATAGCTTATAAGCCACCAAGAAAAAGTTGGATTAGGGGAGCTTTTTTTTTTGGCTTATAAGCCAAAATAAGCCGGATGTCAAACATGTTGCAATGGCTTATAAGCCAGTTTGACCAATTGCCAAACATGCCCAAAGTGGTAAATGTGTAAAGGAAAAATTTAATAGAGGAATTAGAGGTGTGCATCACTATTGAGGAATTTGATTCAGATTTCTTCTTCTTATGTATTTTTTTCATTTTAAGGAAAGAAGAAGAATAGATATGAAAGAATTGAGGGATTGGGTTCAATCAATCGAATCGGAGGGCCACCCTCAAAATGAATGAAAAAGTAGGATGATATTCAGTAAAGGAATAATGGCGGGAGTGGATTCATCTTCAATGGATTTGGATCCTCTTATTATTTTAATTTCTCTGAAGTTCAAGTGAACGAGAAGAATGATCAGAGACGTAGAGAAAAACTCAAAGAAAGTGAGTTAATTTTTAATGTTTTGTGTGTCCTTATGTTATTATTTTCTAGCTCAAGAAGATGAAAGAATATTCATTAGATTTAAAGAATGTTTCACTTCCATCACGCTACATAAACTAGAGGGATTTATATCAAACAATTATATAATTTGGGAGACTTAGAAGCAAACTAGTAATTTGGGAAACTATACTGAAATTAAGCATAATTAAAAGGAAATCAATAAAATGTAAACAAGACTAACAAGTAAATAGAAATAGGGAAAATGGTTGAGCTATTGATCAACGACACAATTTAAATCGAAACATTGATCATAATCCCTAAAGGTGAAGATGCAAGTGCAGGATATTCTAATAACAGTTTCAACTTATTCAGACTAATAACAAGTCAAGAGAAATAGGGTTCCAATACGTATTTTAAAAGAGAATGTACATGGGGGCCGTGTATTAAATATCGGCCGCAATATCGATATTGTGGCCGATATATCGGGCTTGTCATGATTCCGCAATGATATTGATGAAAATATGTCGTTTCCGATTTTTGGGGTTTTTTCCGATATATCAGATATATCGGCCCGATATATCGGTTGTAAATATTGGCCGAGTTTGTTGTTTTTTGAGTTTGGGTTGATTTTTGGGTTGTTTGGGTTCCCAAACCCGACCAGAACCCACTAAGCAAGCTTCTACAACCAGTTAGTCATCCTAAACATATTACATAATCATGATTCATGAATTATAATGCAATTTCTTATGTTTAAAATACACTAGATATGTTTAGATTACATATTACAATGTTATGTTATATATGATCATCTCCGATATGGCAACCTGATATTTTATACATATCCCCGATATATCCCCAATTTCCACAATCCAGTTTGGATTTTGGTAATCCGATATTTCCGATATATCCGATATTTAATACATTGAGTATACCACACATTCTTGTAGTGTACCACTTAGTCTCATGAGAATACATTTCGTAGTTACGTATTGAAACTATCTTTCCAATAGAAATATAGAATGATAAACATCTTATTTAAGTGTTGATATTATTTGTTAATTGGAGCTATAGTCATCACTCTATCATTAACCTCCTCAGCTTTTTGTAGCTCAAGTTAATTTCATCAAGAACCTTTCTTTTATTGATAAAACAATTATTTATCTTTAACTGACTTCAGTTTTGTGCCTGTAGACCCGCAGACCAGAGTTAATATCCATGAGCAGCTCTGGAGAATTCATCGGCATCAAGAACAAGCAAAAAATCTATATATGGAGGATTCCTACAAAGGATTTCAAATATGACGACGTTAGGAGGATCAAATTGCATCACACAAAAAAGTTTAACACTCTGGCATTTCATCCTAGTGAAAGAATAGTTGCCGGAGGAGATGTAACTGGGAGAATTTTAATATGGAGAGGCTTTGGAAAGCGAAACTTGTCAGAAAATTCAAGAAAATTGAGCGCAGGGAGAACCAACGATGAAGAAAGGAATCCTGGGGTGAGAGGCAATGATGACGCATGCTCCTGTTCGACCTGGCATTGGCATCCAGAAGCAGTACATATTCTCTTTTTTTCCTCTGATGGAGCTTATTTATATTCAGGTACTGAAACCTCAACATGTTGTCATGATCATATGACATTCATAGTGCTATCTCTATTGCAGTGAAGTGTCGGAATAAGTTACTTCTTTTGCTTCCTTTAGTGAATGATTTCATTGCTTAAGTTTTATGGGAACAATAACATGCTATCTTGAATTACTATGACCTGTACTCATTTCTATCAGAGTTTGTTGTCAGTGTTCATGTAATGTCTAGGCATTGCAAGACTTCTAGGGTCTAACTGCAGAAGTCCTGTTAGGTATATCCCTTAACATCTTACATCATAATTTGACACAATATGGGTAACAACAACAACAACAACAACAGAGTTTTTATCCTAAATATTTGGGGTTGGATATGTGAATCCTATTCTTCCATTCCTCTCTATTATGGGCCATATCCTCCATGGACTTAACTATTATCATATCCTTTTTAATTACTTCTAACTAGATTCTTTTAGGTCTACCTCTAGATATCTTTGCTCTATTAACTGTAATATTATCTATTCCTAACTAGTGCATTAAGAGGTCTTCGTGGTACATGGCCAAAACACCTCAGTGGATTCTCCCTCGTTTTATCTTCAATAGGAGCGATCTTTAATGTACTATGGCTGCACTTATTTCTTATCTTATCTTTTAGTGTATACCCGCAACATCATTGCAACATTCGCATTTTTTGCACATGTTTTTTAATTGCTCAAAATTCTGATTCATAAAACATTGTTGGTCTTATAACCGTCCTATAGAATTTTCCCTTAAGTCTCATAGGTATTCTACGATCACATAAGACTCCATACGCACTCCTCCATTTGACCATCCTGATTTGATTCGATGGATAATATCAACCTCAACCTCTCCATCATGAAGAATGATTGATTCTAAATAATAAAAGTGAGTACTTATAGATATTCTTGACTATCAATATGTGCTATAGGCTCTTTTCTCTTACTAAAAATGCTTTTCATGTATTCCAATTTTGTAAATCCTTTTAGAATTATGGTTAAAATTATACGGTATGATTTTTTAATCTTATAGAGTGCATATGTATCAAATTGTATATAAAGGGAATGTTATTTATGGTTAAAATGTACGGTATTAGTGTCTGTGTAGTGGGAGAACTAAATCCCTTAATGCCAAATCTGATCTCATCTTCGAATGCCTAATGAGACATGAAAAAAGCGAAACAGGAGAGAGAATCAAGAGAAGACTGTTGCTATTGATTTTTTATCTTCTCTTTTTTTTTCCTTCTCTTATTCATATCTTTCTTATTTCTTGTGGTTTGCCTCTGTACCTGCAAAGCTGCGTAGAGCTTCTGTATGTCAGCCACCTGACTTTACAGAGCACAAGAGTCTTGATTGTTAGCAGACCTGACTGCACACAGCCAGCAGCAAGAATGAATAAGAGAATGATAGCAATTTGGTATATTTAGAAAGAATGAAATGCCAAATTTGGCTGATCACGTAATTCAGCTTATTTTTACATCATGTCATATGCTTAAACTGTTAGGTTTTTTTTCCTTTTTTTGTTCAATAGAAATGTTTTTTTATGAAGTCATCGTATGTGTAATGTCTTGATTTGGAACTGAATATATCTGGTTACATATATTGATAATGTAGGATTAACTTTTTATTGAATGACTAGTATACAAAAACATATTAGTAAACAAAATCCTACCTACATGCCTAGGAGGTGGCATTCCTGGATAACTATTACTGCCTGGAATTAAAACCTTGTCTTATCTTTTATTAATTATTGAAACACTGTTTTTGTTGTTAGAGGTAATCATTTGCTTCTCCTGTTCAAGTATGTTTGTGCTCATATATTTTGGATTGGCATAAGTCTTTGTTTTTATTTGTTCAATCATTTCCTTTTCAGGTGGAAAAGAAGGGGTCCTTGTTGTTTGGCAATTGGACACTGGGAAGAAAAGGTTTAAACCTCGTCTGGGCTCCCCGCTTTTATATTACACACATTCGCCTGATCCTTCTCTTTCATGTGTAAGGCTGCCTTTTCAGATACCTTTGGTTACTCTAATATATGACGATTACGACACTATGATTTAGTGGTTTGTGTTTTATAAATTATGCAAATGCATTTGTTACATATTTATGTGACTGATATTTGAAGTTAATATTTTCCTTGTTTCTCTTAATCTTCAAGTTTCATTCTTTCTTCATAAGGTGATACTGCTGTGTCCTGCCATTGCCCACTTGGGTTGTGCTGTAGTTTGTGTGTAAAATGTTGACTGCAAGTATGCGGATATAGATACATGAAATGTTTCTAACGCACATAGCAGATGTTTTTTCTGCTCTTTTCCAATTCACATAGTATCCTTTGCTGTTGTATTTGAAATCAAAAACCGATTAGGCATTTTACTATCTAACATATGCAGCAGAAGCCTCTACAAACATACTCTTCTTTTACTTACTCATCATCGATTACTGAAATTAATGATATCTCATTTTTATTTCATTATGCAAGGAAAGAAGATTAATGTTATTATATCAAACTAAATATCTGCTATATGCTCTACACTAGTTTTTAGGCTTTCATGTAGGCAAATTATTTTGACAGTCAGGTACTATGCTAAACATCTTTGAAGGGATAAAATTGTATTTCTTAGTCCCTGATGACTTCAAGAAACCCAGAAGAACGTAATTTAATATACTGATGTGTCGTCTTGTATATATATATGTGATCTATCTAATTATACAAGAACTTTTTCTTGTCTATTTAGTTGGTGGTAGGTCGTAGGTGGAGGTATTGATTGAAAAGATTGGATAACATCAGTCAGAACTGTTTTATATATATTGTCTATAGTGTCAAATGCGTAAGTTCCTATTAGATCAACTTCCTCTTACGATATGGTCTCTTAAAAGTTATTATAGCTGAGAGAAAAATAAAGGGTTTAAAAAAAAACTTTAATGCAGATTTATATCAATGTTTTGTTTGCAGTCAATATCATAACTTTTTGGCCTCAAAAGATGTATTTGTGAATATTGGATCTTGCAATCTTTGAATATTTGGATACCCACTGAAATCAGCTTTTTCAGATATCTTGCGCGGATAATTCAATTCACCTAATAAAGATGCCTTCCATGGCGATTGTCAAGTCTATTGGTGGAATAAAGGTTGGTTACTTTGTATTAATTATATGGTGCTCGTGTTAATACATTGAGAAGAATAAGGGAGCTTGTCCTTCAAGCATTATTTTATTTATTTTCATTGTTGATGGAAGAATTATTGACTACAAATCCTTAACACACATTTGTTCAGCTTCCTTTCTCATTTCCAGATATACACAAAAGATCTAGTAGTGATTTCGTGTTTGACTATTCCTCTGGGCTAGTTGCTCTTCGGACTTCCGATCATTGTATACAGTTCTTCAGCTTGTTCGAAAACTTTGAAGTTTCACAGGTGTGCAATTCAACAAATTTTTTCTTTAGTCCAACTTAGAATTATTTTTTGATTGTATTACTTCATGGGATTCTAAATATCTTTCCTATAGAATTCGTGTCTTATGAGATTGTTAACCTTGCAGGTGCAAATATGTGAAAGAAATTTCCAGCCTGTTGATGATCCCATGGTAAAAGTCCTGTAATTTTTAAATTTAAGATTATCTTTCTAGTTTCATGATGTACTTGACTCTTATTTAGAGGGAGGAAGAGGGCATTGCCTCCTGTGGCAAGCCATAGGCTTGGGAGGCTCTGCACCATCACTTTGTTCTTTTGCAATATGTCAGCATAATACAGCGAATAAGGTGTTCACTTGAAAGTTAAAAACACTCAACTCTGGGGGTGTAAAGAAAAACTAGTTGTGTCAAACAATCATGGTATTTTTCAAAATCTCTGTTGTCAACAGGATGGGCAAGACTGTGACTTGAGGAAGATCTGTCATGGATCTTAGTCTTGTCCTAGTCATAGTTTTTTGACATGACTTCAGGAGACCTGATTCTATGTTTATTCCACCCACAGTTTTATTCTTATCACCTGATGGCTCAATAGTTTGAATTTGCTTCATGGTGGTTATACAAGATGGTTTTTTGCATTATGCATATATGGTGCTTTGATGTAATTTTATTAATTCCCTTTGATCAAGCCGTTAAGGAAAACTCAGCCGTGAAAGTTACTTTTCCCTTTCGTTGTCATGCAGAATAAACTGTGTATGTATTGATAACAGCACAACGTATTTGAGACTGCGGAGTCCTAGCAGATTAGGTATTTTCATATGCTCTGCACTTTATAGGCAAGATTGCAAGGCAACTTTCTTGAAAAACCTTGATGTCAAACAGACTAAATATTTTATAAGTTCATATTTAGTGTACGTGAAAGAACTTAAAACTAGTATTTGAACATTCAGGAATTAATTTTGTCTAGCATGTGTCCACAATTGCACTGTCAGTAAGGTTGATTCTTATAGATACTAGTAATTTAGGTAGCATCTTTTATGTTGTGTAAACTGAGTTGCTACTGTATCATTTATGTTTTCTGTTTATAGGACTTAAATACGGTGATCGAGCTTTTGTGATTTCTGAGAGATGAACATATACCTTTGATGTTGTTGACGATCTTTCTATTATTCTAAGTTGTATCAGATGATAAAATAATCTCTCGAACATAGTCCACAGCTACCTTTGACTACAGAAATGCCTGGCAGAGAGGAGGCGGTAATATCATAGGGAAATCATATGGATGGCAATCTCTCGTAACATGCTATATTTATTTTTATTTATGAAGTTTACATCTGGTGTCCTTGTATATATCTACTGAAGGTTTGCTTGAGGCTAGTACATGATGCACGCTGTGGTAACCTTTGATCAATATGTGGTGAAATTAAATAAACTTTGATTTTGACTTGCAAACAAAAGAGGAGAAAGAGTGCCATATTTGCCCACTGCACCAAAGATCCCTCTATGTATTACATGCTCATCCAGTTTACAAGTGGGATTGTTCATGAACTAAATATAGTGTATTTTATTAAGCCGGAGGCATATAATTTTTGTATCAAATAATGAGTGAATAACATAATTAGTCTTATTGGTTGTTCTGAACTTTATTTTGGTACTCCTGGTTAATTCTAGCTCTTCTGGAACTGATTTTCAATTCCATAGTCTAAGTCAAGACTTTGCACAGGGCCTTGTAATGTTGAAAGTAGATAATTAGGACTTTTAAAGGAAGCTATTCTTGATTATTCCATGATTTTATCATTGGTATGTCTCTGTATGGTGATTGATTTGGATTGCTGTCCCAGTGATGAAGATTTGCTATACATATTGCAGAACTTTTCTGCTTGCAACTTTTAAATTACAGTGATCCCAGAAAGAAGTTTTGGTTGAGACATCTTTCAAATATCAAAAGAAGCTGCACTTAGAGAAGGCAGCATGTTCTGGGTAAAAACCACTGGAGACGGTCCTGACTTGACTGTTTTGACCCTGCTATTTCATGTCACGTCTATAGCTCTTCCATAATCTGTCATTAGGCATATGTATGTGTTACTCTTTGGTTTTCTTTTGAAAGTGAATTAGCATTTACCTTCCATAAACAAATTAACATGTCTAGGTCCTTTTTTTTCCATTAGTGTTTTAACCTATGTCTTGAAATTGAATTTACTTGGTTAACTCGACGTTGCAGGTGTTTGTGGATTTGATGTCTCTTTCAAGAGATGGCTCCATGATGAGTACTGTTGAGGTTAGGCTCCCAGAAGAGGGATTAGGGGATCTTATAAGTCTGAAATTTTGGGCCCGGGGGTCTAGGGTTGGAGAATATAATTTGGTCACTGTCATCTATGAGCCTCACAGGTAAATGTTGGAAATTAATAACTTTTAATGTGTCACGAAGATCTTATATGTTTATGTTAAATGGTTTATTTGTGAGCACTTTGACAATCTAACATTCATTGGCTGCTTTCATGACCTGTTTGTCTTGATGGTAGAATACTTTTTTTTTCATTCTGATATTAGCCTTTTTGGATGAGATAATCAAGTCTACTTTATACTTTTAGGCCTCTTTTTTCTGAATTTGGTCTTGGAGCAATATTAATAACGGGTTTGGATACATAAAGAGGTAGGGGAGGGGAATGATTGAGGTAAACAAAAGGGGAGGAAATGAAAAGGAAGTGGATGGAATGATATAAATTGTGTTTGGATAGACAAGAAGGGGAAGAGAGAGCATGTAATAAGTTGTGTTTGTTTAGGGTAGAGAATGGAAAAGGAAGGGTTACTGCATATGACCAATGTATCCTTTGAAGAATTAATGCACATCTTATTTCGGTATATTTTCTAAAGGCAATATTGGAATATTGTGAAAGTTTTACTTAAGTTTCAATTCCTCCCCTCCCAATCCATCCACTTCAGGAGGGTTAAGAAAGTGAGAGAATTTGCTATTCTTAATCCTCCTTACTAATTAAAAGATGTTAACAAACACAACTTTCGGAGGTTTTGCTTTATAACCTTCTTACTTCTTTCTCTACCCTCCTGGAAAAATCTATCCATACACAGAAAGGAAGGGGGAAAAAAGAAATCAAAGGAAAATATGTTCTTTTTCAATCATTGATCCTTTAAACTTGTAAAAGAGAAAAATTATATCTTCTTCCAGGAGACTGATAGCAGGATTTGATAGGCACAAGACAAGATAGATTTACAATGCGTGATTAGGAACCCTTGAGTGAACCAAAATAGACTTGCATGAGAACTAAGACTTTCTTGTAACTTTTATTGATTTATCTGAAATTAAAAGAAGAAACTTAAGGAGATGTTCAATTTCTTCTATATCTCTTATTTCCCGCCTGCAAAATAATTAACATAAATGAAGTTCTGATTCAAAATAATTAACTTTAGGCCGGTGACTCTAGTATGACCATGGTTATAGATAAGATAGATGTCTTTATATGCAGCTTAATTTGTATGCATTTTATGTCTGTACTTGGCTTATTTCATTCATATTTATTGTCTGCGACTTGAATGTATTTATTCATATATTCATACCACTAGATATTATGCACTTCTAATATTTGTAAAATTTTAAATTAAAATAAATTTATGAGGTTTACGCCTCACGTCTTGAAGCTTATGCTTTGCTTTATAAAAGGGTCCAACTCTTTGGCTTGCATTCCTGCCTTTTAAAGAAGATTTCACTAATTACTAGAAAGCTCCATCTTTCCCTTCTTTCTTTTTTTTAGTCAAGACTAAATGCTTGTTTTATACATAGAAGTCTTTCTACAATTGCCTCCAAACTAGCAGCTAGTCTTCAGTTATTTGACAAATTTAACTTAGGAGTTTCATCTTGTTAATCGTGTCATAGCTTGAACCGAAAGTAACTTTAGATCCTTTACTTCACATGCACCTTACATGGCATTTATCTCTCCATCCTGTTTGTTTCTCATGCTTGCAGTAAGATCTTTTCATAAAATATGAAATCTTTCTACCTGCATCTTTGCACACTGACTCAGCCAGGTTTTGAACTTGTATATTCCTTTCCAGGATTCTAAATTGTTTACTGAGGGACTATAACTTTGCATTTACTGTTGATTGTGGACACTTTTTTTAAAATCTAAAGAGCTCAGTGATAAATTGCCTTTTCCCATGGACTTGTAACTAAAAGAAGAGGAAAACTTAACTTTAGCATTGCATTATATAACTTTATTTGGAGACATCTTCTCTATATACTACTTGTATTACTGACTTAGCATGTGTTTGACTCGTCCCACCATTTCTGTTGTTACTAAACAGCAGTTTAAAAGATTTCTACTAGATTTTGTGGTTGCTAGATAGATCCTTGTCAGACATTCCTTGCTAACTCTCCTGAAGTAAGACATCTGTACTGTGCTCTATGATGTAATGATGCTCTTGTTTTAGATGAGACTTCTAGGTTTATTGATAGGGCAGATGTACTCTCATATTTCTATGTCATTAAAAAAAATGTTTCGCTTTTATAGTTAAGGAATTGCAAATGTACATGCATTTTCTAAAGTAACTAATGTTTTTCACTATGTAGGCTTTCTTAGAAAATCATGTTAAGTAAAATTGTCATTTTAACTTTCTAGCCCCCTTTGTACCTTGTGTTTTTATGGTGATAATGTACTGTTTATACTTCATAGTCATACCTAGAAATTATGAAAGATGCAAATATAGTTTGCCCTTCTGTTGAGTTCAATACCAGAAGGCGTATTGTTATGGAAATTAAGGTTGATATTTCTAATCTCTCTTTTCACTTCAACTTAGTTATGCAGAAGTTTCTGCTCTTGCATTCCGATCTGGCCATAGAATGGCTGTAAGTACTTCTTTGGGTGGCGAATATAAGGTAACTTGTCCAATTCATTCTTTCTTTGTTGTCTCCTCTTCTCTATACATTTGTACGTGAAGTTTCCTGATTGTTTTTACAACTGTAGGTTTGGGTCTATTATTCTGATCAGCAGAAAGATCACCAGAAAACTGGATGGAGATGCCAGTCTGTTGGATCGTACAAGTATCTATCATATATTATGTTAATTTTATCACTGGATTCTTCAGCAAGTTTGTGTGATTTTATATTTATAAGAATATTGAATTGCAGGAAAATGCCTATGACTGCTGCTGCATTTTCTGCTGATGGCTCTGTTCTAGCCGTTGCAGCAGAGACTGTTGTAACATTGTGGGACCCTGACAAGAATGCTCTTGTGGCTGTAATTGGAGATACGTTCACGGTGATGCACATATAACATCATGTTTGCCAATTCTTGAAGAAGGCATGTAGTGACAGTACAAGTCATACTTACTAATAAATATTTTTTTCCCTCTTCTTTTCACAGCCGATTACTACAATCTCTTTTACTGGGAAGTCAGAGTATCTTGTGACACTATCTCAAGGTTCAAATCCGCAGCTAGCTGTTTGGGATTTGTCAAACCTTTCAATTTTTTGGTCTTACAAACTTCGTGCAGAAGGTGTGTATGACCATAGACTAATGATTTAAAATTTAATGTTAATTTTTATTATTTACCCAAGTGTTTTCTTGCTGTCTCATTTTAAGGGGAAAAAAAAAATCCTTGTGTTTTATTGCAGCCGTAGCTTGTACCGAAGATTTGTCTCAATTTGCTGTCCTAGCCCTGCCCGAAGTACCAAATGGACCTGCCACAGGAGACCAAGATGGTATCATTTTGTTGTTTGATGTGAAAAAGCCTGTTCCTTTGGCTATATGGATGGTGAAGAAGGTACTGGTTGTGTTTGGCTCGTGATTAGTTGGTGACATGGATTAATTGAATTACACGTTAAGCAACGGTTTTCCTAGACAGTCCCTTAAATCTTTAATATCTTGAAATTAATCACTCAGATCATTGAAACTGTTACCAGGCCTCTCAATTTTTATTAGTTTAAAAATTAGTCCCTCAAATCATAAAACTGCAATTAGGTCCTCTAATATCTATAAATCATTACAAAACAATCAAGAGTACCAGTAGCAAGATAAAAGACTTGGGGGGCCTAAGCAATTTCAATAATTTGAGGATTAATTTCAGAGCATTAAATATTTGAGGGACTAAATGTTGAGAAAACCGATTAAAAATTCTTTTAATCCCATGGTCTTATTCAAGGCCAGCTTGTCCTTCATGTTTTAAACATTAAGAGAAATAGTGAACTGTTTTTTTTCCCTCCTTTTAAAGAATGGGCAAGTAAATAGGGAGGGTGTTCCTAGGAATAGGTTTGGAGTATTGAGTGAGTATTGTTATTTCTGCCACTTGTTGGGTCTTCGGCATGGCAATGTTATTCTTTTAGGTGTTCCCTACCGAATGTGACCTTTAACTGTGCATATTTTATGCTAGTATATTTCTCCTAGTCTCTACAATGCATCCTGGGAGTAGAGTTATCAGTATGGGCTCCTTTAGATGCTAATTCTTATTTCTGTTATCTTTTTAACTTACATTACAACCTTGGTTTTATTATTACAGTACACGCAGATACATACCAGTCCTAAATTTTATAGTATATAACATGTGAATATATATGTGTGGGCTTTCTTGATCTGTCTTGCTAGAAGATCTATAACTTATACCTCGTTTAGTTTTAGAGTTAATTACAGATAGGCACCATGTACTATTGCCCAGTTGCAGATTGATCCCCTGCGGTTCTATTGTTGCAGATAGACCCCTGAGTGAGTATTTTCGACTCCTTTACTATCAGAGAGGGAGTTTTTTTTTGGGTTGGCAAATATACCTCTTGAGGGTAAATGAGTCAAAAAGATTCACTCAGGGCTCTATCTACAACAGTAGAGCTCCAGAGGGTCTGTCTGCAATTGGACGATAGTACAGGGGCTCTACCTGCAGTTAACTCTTTTTTTCATGTACTGTGGTCTGGTTTTGTGTTTGGCTTGGGTTATGTCAGGCTCAGGTGGTGGTTGATCACAACCAAAACTCACCCTTTTCTATTAGGCTGTGGATGTATAATCATCTCAAGGACTTTTTTCTAAGCTCTTAATCAAATGCAGTCCTATGAATGGTTGGGTCCACCGAGTTTGCTTCCGCCCTGAGAAAGTTGCGGGTCTATTCAATGATGTATAACAAAAATGTGTTTAAATTGTGGATTCTATCATCATCTTTTTTTATTGTTCTCTGTGGAAACCAGGCAAAGAGAGGTGGTCTTGCTTTTATGCCTCCTGATACATCTCGTCAGCATACCGATGTAGAAGATGTTGATGGAAGTGGCATTCCGTTGTTGGTATATATAAATGGTGATCATGAATATATAATCTTTGATCCACACAAAGGCCAAGATACTCGGATCAGCAAGAATGCTCATGAAAGTCTTCTTCCTGATGATGAAACAGGTATTTCTGATTTTATCTCTTTGGATCTGCTGCTTTATGGGACTAACAAATTCTAGCTTTTGCAACATCTCATCCTATATGCTATTCTGGGAATCTTCATTCATGCTGTAAACATCTGTTGCTAATTGGCGATGTATATATGCATATCATATAGTATATGTGATTGGCGACATTATTATTACCAGTATTTTGTAGTCACTAAAATTCTATAAGCTAAATCTCTAGAAAGTGGCCCTTTAAATGCAAGTTCAAAATCCCCGTCACTTGGTTATGAGGGTGTTTGGGAGGCCTATTTTTTGAAACCTTTAAGCTATGTTAGTTTTTAGTGGGTTTTAGCTTTTATGCTAAAAAAATTATAGAAATTAAAGTAGAATAGTCATTTGCTTGGTCAAACCTAGTTGATTTGAGTGAGCTTATAAGCTAGGTTTTCAAAAGCTGAGGAATGCTAACTTTTCTAATTGAGATTTAGAAGCCAAACTTATTTGGCTTGTTACTGTACAGGTAGATATGGAAATTAGCTGAGAATCTACTTTGATAAAATATGCCCCCCAAACACCCTACATTTGATGCACAGCTAGTGCAGATGAGGGCAGTATATGTGTCAGCATACAAGAACCTGTTAAAATCATCAGATGAAGTCATGCATTGTTTATTCAGAGTACTGTTTCTGTCATATTTCATTTGTATTTTGTCAAAAATTTCTTTCTCATCACACTAAGCCTTTGAAATTTGAACCATCATGACTCTTATTTAAGGTGCAGAAGTTTCACTTTGGACATTATTAACTGTGGGGTGACATGGTTTTTTTTTTAAAACCAGCTCGTATTGGGTATGCGTCAATATATGGGGAGCTTCCAGAATTCGATAGTAAGAAGGACGAGATCCAAGAAATTCCATTTGTGCCTTCAGAAAGACCTTGGGAGACTATTTTCAGTGGATCTTCCCATGTTCTTCCACCTCTCACAAAACTCTGCTCAGCATTTTTGTCATCTCTACTGGAAAAGAGACATACCACAATGGAGTGATTAGTTCACCATTTAAGATCTTCAAATTTTGGAACAGAAAAAAAAAAGAAGGGGGGAAAAAATCCTGGCAAGAGAGATCTTAAGGCTTATCATGTTTGGCAATTGTGTCATATTTGCCCTCATCAAAAGGAACCGGGGCCGTTCAGTTACAAAATGGCATTCTTGGCTTCGTCCGCGTAATTTCATTGGTCGCAATGTGCTGCAGGGAAGCTCATTCAGGAATGAACTACAGAGGTGTCTTAGTTAATAGAGGCATTGTAGAATGCTTTCAGATGGGTGAAAATTTTGTAATTTTAGATTAGTTTGTTGAGTTGTAAGTTCTAAACTTTGTTCTGTTCTCAAATTTAATTTTTTCACTCAAGGTTGCATCTTCTCATCAACAGGTAGTTATGTTTGTTAGATGATATTACAATGTGCGTATTCTGTACCATATCGGAAACTTATTTTAGCGGATGTTAATTTGTTACTCTACTTCTCTCTACCACTTAAAGTCCACACTTTGGATATTTGCAATTTTGTTGTGGAAAATATATTTTGAATATAAATTTAGCATTTAGTTGAAAGAAATGGTGCAAAAGAGGAAACATGGGTGTAAATGATTTTCTTGCCTCGAATTGGATAGATGTTTTTGATAATGTAAAATCTTCTTCTTTTTTTATTTTATTTCGTGCGATATAAATGTGGAGTATTTACTTTTGCAAATCTATTTACATACCCCGAAACAGCTCTATTTACATACAACCAAATAGCTCCTAAGCGGTATTGGTTCGTGAAAAAATTATTTGAAAACAGATGATTACAGCTGCAGTAGTAGTTGTGGTAAATTAGTCAAATATTGTTTTTTAAGAAATTCAAATTTAAAATTGTAACGGCTAGAGAATTAAAGTTGTAGTGAAACAAATAACTACGAGCATAATTGCAATCATCTTTCACAAACTACACTTATTGCTATAATTTTCTGCAAACTTGTGTCGAGTTGCATTCAGCAAGTAATTGCCTCTGGTCTAGATTTAAGATTCAGATAGCCCTTTGGTGAAGAAAAATTATTCATTGTATTTCTCGAGTAACATGCTTAAGAATAGAAAGAAAGAATTCAGCAGTACAGAGCTAATCATGACGAAGTAATCAAATTGTCTTGTGTAACACAATGTGAAGATATACTTATCACTGATGCATATACATGCATCTTGTAATCAGAAAACTCCATCCATAACCCAACATATGCATGAAAAATATAATCAACACAAGCTACTAAATTCATACTCTACTAAAGACAACACAATGTATAAATCAAACGAGAGCAACAACCAAACCTCACACAATAATCATAACGCAATAAAGTCACTCTTAAACGCTCAACACATAAACACGCGACACTGCATCAAGCAACGTCATACAACACATCAAGGGCTTTTCGGCGAAGGAGGTGGTGGAAGAAATGGGATACCCGGGATAGCTGGAATTGCGGGTATATTGGGAATTCCAGGGAAAGTCGGTATTGCTGGCATAGGAGGCAATGCAAAATTCGGTATGGCAGGATTCACGGGCAACGGAGGCAATGGAGGAAGTTGGGGCTGAGGCAATGTAGGGATGGTCGGAAATGGGAGTGTTTGAGGTTTCGGAACTGGAGGGGTTGTAGCTGCAGTTGGAGTGTCTAACAGATGACGAGCTCCTTGGCATATGTTGATGCTCAAGATCACGAAGACAGCGAGGGCGAAGAATTTTGTGCTTGAGGCCATGATTGTTCAAGTTTCTGTTTTTTTGATGATGATTATGATGGAAAATGTGGTTGTATTTATAGTAGGCGCGCAATGCTGCTTGTTGTGGTTTGGGGAAGTAGCAGCATGGTGGTTGGTTAGACTCATGCAATTGTTTTCTTCTTTGTGGTTGATTGGTTCCTTGTTTTCCTTATTGAGTGAAGGTTGTCAAATGCAAGTTGAGCTAAATCATTGCTGATATTTGTTAGGTGTAGTTTGTTTAGAAGGGATTGGTTTTTCTGGAAATAGGTCAACGAGTGCTTACCTAATGATTATCTATCATTGCTTGAGGTTTTAGGCTTAGTTGTTCCCATCCGGCTAAATAGCACTCATATAGCCTATCGCAGTGGCGAATCCAGAAAAAATTGTCTAAGAGGGGCGGCACATGTTTCTAGCGATTCACATGGTATCATCAAATGATACAAGTCTTGGATAAGAGTCTACAACGCACTAGAACGCCCTTGTTGACGATCCTTTACTCCGACAGCTAAGACGTCCTGTAAATTATTTCTATACTAAACTAATAGAACCTTGCTCTATAAAAAAAAGACAGATATAAAATTTTTTTGATTTTTCATTATTATGACTTTTCTCAGATATTGGAGTAAATATTCAAAAAGTTCCAATTCAATTGGTTAGTCAAATGATATGACCAAAGAGTTAGGTAAGAATAATAACTTAGTTATTAACGGATCATAAGTGGCTATTTATTAAAAAATAAAAATATAATATTATAAAATTATAGCACTTGATGAGAATGCATGACGTAGACTGGGGCTTGTGTCTTTTTTAAGTTTGGAATTGCAAAATTAGATCCATAGGTAACATAGAAAATTTGAATGATGGGTTTCTTGAAAGTTTTAGTGTTGTTTGGATTTTCAGGTTTTGGATTTTTTGTTTTTGGGCCTATTAAGGCCCATTTGACCTAAAATTCTAAATGTTACTAAGCTCAAATGGGTTAGATGCAAATGGAAAAAGTCTAACGAGCGTGACTGTCCTTGGACACTCGCTTAAAAACCAAAGGGGTGAAGCTTGGGTTGAATGGTAATTCTCAAATGTGTAGGGTGCAGCTGCCTCCCTACAGCTACATCACGACAATGCGCATCCGTCCCAGCCCTATCTCTTCACCTACTTTTCACTTACATACCCCCTCTAGTATTCAATAGCAAGAAAATACTCTAATGTTTATCAAAATTTCAAGTTAATACCTTCCGTCAGCAAACCATGAGAATGTTCCATAAATATTCCCACGTGTTTGTCACATGGTCGTTTGAGTGTCATGTATACTCCTGAAGTTTCATTAATTTATAAAAACGTACCAAATCTGAGAGGAATTAATTAAAGGAGGGGTAGTTTGGTTACTTCAGGATATTTTCTCGCTACCAAGTGGGGGTATATAAGCGAAAAGTAGGTTTTAGTGTTTCCTCAGACCAGCATGGCAAATAAGTGCTATTTAGCCCTCCCAGAAGACAAACTTAGCCATCCTAAGGATTATAGAGACAACTACCATTTTCTATGTTTAGTGTTTTCGGATTATATAAATTAGCACGATGGGTTCCCATATTATGATCGCACTGAGCACTCACTCAAAATCATGCATCTATTAACAGCTAATTACCCTAATCCAGAGATCTATTCACCAGTTACGATGACAAATTTTCAAACAATTAGTGAGTAATCAAAACCAGCCTTTCGGCAATCAAAGTTTTAACAAAGTTGGAAACCATATAAAATCAGGAACAACACATGCTATCAGAAATAACCACAAGCATCACATAATCATAAATCTCTCACAAATACAGTATTAATCAGTAAACTCTATGTAATGGATAATGCCTCGATATCAAGCACATAGGAAGAGGGAGTGAAAACAAAACAAAACCCTACATAGTTGCCTCACAGTGGACAACAGCAAAAGAATACCGACGATTCGCAAACAAAAGCAAGACTAAAGAGGACATTCCACACAATTTAAACCGCACATAGTCAAGACAATTATTAAAACGTAACAAGGTCAACTACAAGTTTATCCTTCAAAGCATCTAAAATCTCAAACAGAAACCACCCGCTAATAGTACGGTATAAATCCTAAGCAAGATACCAAAGACAGTTCTCCATCAACCCACAACTCAAAACATCATCAATGAGTAGGATCCATCAAAATCCCTATCCACTTAGATGCTGAGGTGGATAGTTCTCGTCCAATTACTTGGATCTCTGCCTCATCTTTCGGCGCTTCCTCTTGAGCCTCCTCATGCGCTTCTTCTTCCACTGAATTAACAAGTATTCAGAAAATGTAGTATTAGCGAAATAAGCAACAGAAAATGCACAATGGGGGTTATCTTAAAAAAAGTCATACCATATGCAAAAAGAAAAAAGCATCAAACTGTAAAAAGGGAAAACATATGACACGTGAAGAATGCATGGGCAGAATGCAAAATTAAAGGGTCACCCTACTTCAGATAACTGGTCAATTGAGAATTGACATAAACTATTTGCCATCCAGGCCCTAAGATCATAATATTTCTTCACGCATATAATTCAATTTATTAAATAGCCATAACGGAATATTAAGAGCTATAATAATCAATCCGAGCCTTTTGTGGTAGAAAGGGGGAAAAACCTTTAGACGATGTTTAATTTAAAGAGTTAAAATAGTTTTAAGTCGCCTTTAAATGGGTTTATGTTAAATCAACTATTTACCGATATCCACTAAAATAACTTGGACCCATAATTTACGTAGATGTTAACCCAGCTTAAATAAGCATTTGCAAACAAACCCACCCCATCAACGCCATCTGAAACCCGGTTTAAACCAATCAATTGATATCTAAACCTTTATTTCTTAACCTAGCTTAATCATAAGCTTTAGCTTATTGCTAAAGCTTGTGGTAGTGCAAATAAACTATTCACAATTGAAGGAGGCAAAAATCCCAAAACCCCTTGTACACAAAGCCAGATGGAAAAAAGTAGCTCAAAGTATGTCCTAAAAAGGTTAAGTGAACAAGCTTACAAGGCATGTGAGTATACATTCTTTCCCGTTAGAACAAACTTACTAGGCATGGGGAAACATTCTTTCCGTTCTTAATTTGACATGATGTAAGTAATCAAACTGGTGTCTTTGTTGAAAAAAAAGTTTGAAATGTGATAAAAATTATCATGGTCTTATTAGCTATATATGGATAAATGAAAACCTTGCGCTGAAAACTATAATTACATGAAAATGAACAAGATACATACATCAATCAATTTCGTCTTCTATTAAACGCAATGGCGTCCAAGCAATACGCCACAACAGATAATTAATCGGACTAACTGTATTTCATGGCTACAATGTCATGTTTTTAAAAATATCACGCTGAAGATATCATTCATAAACACATATTAGTTTAATTTCAAAAACCACATGCCATCATAAAGCAAAAAAACAGCACTAGCACATGAACCAACCTACATTTGTCAAATACATTATAACATCAAAAACAGGAAACAAGCATTTATGCCACTAGTGAAAGAAAACATTGCATTCATAAAATTCCAGTTTCATTGCGTTACAAGTCTAACATCACAATTTAGTGAATATCATTTACAATTTGAACCCCATCACAGACCAAAATGCAAAATCCCCCACTAATTGTCCGCTAATTTTCATTTCTGCTATCACCTAGTTAAATTGTAACCCATCAGCATTAAAATTCCTCAACGCACTCCATATTATCTAAAAAATTACCCTGACATATTTTTTCAATAGTAGCAATGGGAAGAATAAAACTTGCACCGATAAACTGGGTTAAACAATTCACCTCAGTATTCATCCTTACCAAATATGCACATAAGCAATTCAAAAAATAAAAGATTTTATGTTATGATATCTCATCAATCAATGGAATTAGGAAAGTTACAATTCAACGAAAATAAGTAGTTCGATAAATAGATAAATACCCTAAACCAATACATCACAATTGTTGCATGAAGTTATATTTTCAACAAATTAAAAAAACAAAGTGAAATCGTGAGGAAAAAGGTACAGGAGACCTAACCTTCGCCCTCATCGTCGCGATTCAATCTTTCGAACCTTGGCCAATCCGATCTCCCTTATGGAGGCGAGGCTAGGGTTTTATCGCGAAACCCTGTCCCCAATATGATATTTATTTAGCGCCTGAGGACATTTTTGTCAATTACAAGTACGGCGTGAACTGGGCCATGTCTTTTAGGTTTCGGCCTGCTTAATGACAAAGGCCCCTTCGCCTTGGGCCGGCATGCGGTTCGACCCGACCCGACCCATATAAATTTTGACCCAACCCGTATAACATTAATCCGACACGGCTTATCAAATCATTGGGCCAACCTGTTTACTAAACGTATTACCCGCCGACCCAAATCACTCATTTAATTATTTTATAATTTTCATGTATTTAACATAGAGTTCATGATCAAAATTTTTGTGGTCCTATTTATCATTCATAGATTTTGTACCATTTAGAAATTTAGATACTTTCAGAGTGTTTTTTATAAATTTTAAAATTTGAGGGTGCTTTTTATAAATTTTAAAAGTACTATTGTGTTTTCTGCAAATATCATTTTCTCAGTGTACTTTTTCTAATTTAAAAACTTTACACTCTTTGTAACTTTTGACTTTTAGGTTTTTTTTTGAAATTTGAATTTTAAGGGTGTTTTTTTATAATTTTTGAAGCTTTTAGGTGTTTTTTGCAAATATGAAAGTTTTCACGTTGCTGTTTATAAGCTATAGATTTTGTGCTGTTGGTAAGTTTTCATATTTCTGGCGTGTATTTTGGTAAAATTTGACTTTTTAGGGTGTATTTTGCAATTATGAAACTTTTAGGGTGTTTTTTGAGAATTTCAAAATTTTCATGTTGCCATTTATAAGTTATAGACTTTGTTCTATTTATAAGTTTTGATATTTAAGTGGTGTGTTTCTGTGAAATTTGACTTTCTGAGGGTATCTTTTGCAATATTTAAAATGTCAAGTTGTTTTCGGCAAATTTTAAAAATTCACAATGCTATTTATAACTTATAAATTTATCATTGTTTGTAAATTTTATTGTTTCTAGGGTGTGTTTCTCTAAATGTTTTTCTTTTTGAGGATGTATTTTGCGATTTTCTAAACTTGTAGGATGTTTTTTTTACAAATCTCAAAAATCTCATGGTGTTGCTTATAACTTATAGATTTTGTACTTTTTGTAAGTTTTGATATCTTAGGGGTGTTTTTCCTTAAAAGTTTGACTTTTGAGCGTGTATTTTGCAATATTTGAAACATTTAGGATGTTTTTTTGTAAAATTCAAAACTTTTATCGAGTTTTTGTAATTTATAAATTATAAATTATTCAGTGTTCAAGTTTCAAATTTTCAGTTTTTTAAAATTTTGACTTATTTTGGGTGTTTTTTGCAACTTTTGAAACTATTAGGGTGTTCCCTACAAATTTTAAAACTTTCATGGTGCTACTTATAGATTATAGATTGTGTAGTGTTTTAGATTTTGATTTTTATGGGGGGTGTGTTTTTGTAAATTTGACTTATTTATGGTGTTCTTTTATAACTTTTAAAACTATCAAGGTGTTTTCTACAAATTTTAAAATTTTCACGGTGCTCCTTATAAGTTTTAGATTTTGTACTATTTGTAGGTTTTGATATTTCTAGGGTGTGTTTTCATAAATTTGACTTTTAGAGGGTGTATTTTATAGTTTTTGCAACTTTTAGAGGGTGTATTTTGAAACTATTAGGTTTTAGATTTTTGTACTATTTGTAGGTTTTGAGGATGTTTTTTAATTTTTGAACCTTTACGGGCATTTCTACAAATTGCAAAATTGTCATAGTGTTATATATAATTTATGAATTTTATAGTATTTATAAGTATTGGTATTTTATGTGGGTGTTTTTGAAAATTTTGAATGTTAAGAGTTGAATAATAAATGGGTTAAAGTTAAACGGGTCGGTAGGTTGACCCGTTTATGACCTGATTAATAAATATGTTCTTTGGATCGACCAATTTATAACTCACCCCATATGAATTGACCTATACTCATTTATAACGAGTCGGATCAGCAGGTTGGATTATAAATTGCCACCCCTACATAAGCCTATGTGAAATGTTTACTTGAAAAGAGGTTCATTTTCTTTGGGTAAGTGCGAATGAATGTCGTTTTACTAAATTCAAAAAAGTTTTGTGGAGGAAGGTAGACCCTTGCACTTCTATTAATGTCGACAAATCTGCAGTTAGTATTTTTTTTATCTGTTAAAAGAATAATAATAATAATAAGCTCATTAAAGGGCTATCTGCACATGGGCAAATAGTACAAGAGGTCTATCCGCACAATTAGAACTGTAAGAGGATCTATCCGCAATTGATGATACTACAAAGGATCTATCTGCATTTAACAGTTCTTTTGGAAAGGAAAGGGGTTCATTTTATTTCTTTTTCTATTTTTTCCTAATTTGAATTTCAGCTTGACGCATAGAAAACGATATGACATTTTTATATTGATCCATTACATATTTAATATTTACAGCTTAGTCCATCAAATCTTAATATATATGGTTATTGGTGCAATATTTGTGTGAATTTTTTCTATCACCTTGAGGGGTAGTAAATCCCAAAAGTCTGTATCTTTAGTTTTGTCACTCAGATAGAGTCTATTTGATCGTCTTTTCTTTATTTTATTTTTTTGAATTCTTAATTTCTTATCCAAAATTTTATCTCTTAATAGTGGAATGGATGGTGAAAGTGTTGAAATTAAGCATGATATATCATTAATATGGTAGGACTATATATACTATTCCATACCTTCTGTAATTGATAGTGCATTTGTCTATATTTGGCAATGCATATGCCCTTCTTTCTTCTTTTTCAACATCTATAAATAAATGTTCTTAGGAATCAAGGAAAGATTAATGAGAGAGATAATAATTCTTTTCCAATTTCTATGATTTGATATGAAGATTGGGGTAATTTGATACTCTCCAATTATCACCTAACTGGAGAGAATCTAACGCTTTTATTAATTAAATGCGGGGGGAGTCTGTACTCATCTAAATAAACCATAAACAAGCATCTCAAAACACAAAAAGTTCATAGTCCCAAAAACCAAAACAGATTCAATAGGTTTATATCTGGCACTCCAAATCCGACATCGATCCCATCCTCTTACAAATGCATTGGGTTCCTTGACAGCAACAGAGCATCATTTCACTATGCAACATTGAAAGAACTAGCAGTGCTCTCCACAAACTTCCTAGCTCCCTTAAGCCATCTCTTATCCCCTGCTTGTGCTTTGCATATGTACAGCTTTCCATCTGAAACAGTTGCAGTTATAACCAAGCGCTCGCCTCCTTCATCTCCGTCTGCTGTTCTCGTCAGAACCGAGATGCTGTAGTAATCTTTTCCTCCTACAACTGGTTCTGCAGTGTCCAATATGTTCGCAGTTGCTACGACATCAGGATCAAACCCACCCTATAGAAAATAATCCATCTTTAGTATCAGCATTCAATGAGTACCGTTATGTTGTTAACAGAATTGCGTAGCTTAAATAAAAATTGTAGTCTCACCTCTGACGTTGTTTTGCCAAAGTAGGCTTGTTTGCCTAACAAATAATCAACCTGCACAAAGAAGCAAATTAAATCATTATAGGAATCATTTATCGAAAATGAAATAGGTATCATGTACTGGAGTGTAATATAGTTTGCGCATGTTTCTTCATTTCTTAACTCGACAATTGGGCTTTGGCACCGAGTGAGAGAAGCGAGCGCTACGTAAAAGCTGACTCAGATAGACAGTCAAGGAGTTCATACACCAGAAGAGCAAGTCAGTGTGAGGAGCAAAGTGATCGTCGAGCAAGGAGACCTGATAATAGTTGCTACAACTGCTAGAAGAAAGACCACTTTGCTAGAGATTGCCATTACAAGAGAAGAGGAGAAAAAAAGACAAAACCAAGTTTTCCCACATCTCCGAAGGAAAAGAATCCATGGAAGGCTGGTGTTCATCAGATAACATCAGAAGAGAAGTGTCCAAGTGAGATAGAAGATATCGGTGAAGAACATACATGACAGGTTCGAAGATCGACCAGACCTAAGAAGCCAAATCCCAACTATGCTAATGTTGCTGTAATAGAAGACGTGAATGAGCCATCCTGGAATGATGAACGGAGACAAGTTGTGAAAGAAGAAATCCAAGCATTCAAGATGAATTTAGAATTTCGCTTGGACTCATAAATAGAGAAGTTACTGCTGAGGAGAAGTGTTAAAGTTATCAGCTACCTCCTATGCCACCAATTGTTACTGTAGTGACACTGTAGCGACCTAACTTTCACAGTATACACCTAGCACAATATCACCTACAAGTAACCCTATAGTGCTAATTGTTGATTTGCGAGAGTGGCTCCGATACCAGAAGGGTAGCGGACACTAAGAAATATTTTATTATTATTTCTTTAGTAGTACAACCTTCTATACTCTCTCTGATATAAACGCTTTCTCTATTACAAGCTACTACACTACTACACTCTTTTACAACACACGATTTATTTTTCTTTCTCCCTCTTTATCTCTCTCTCTCTCTCTCTCTCTCTCTCTCTCGTGCGCGCTACTGGGATGATATCCACCGAAGGCTTTGGGGGTTATTTATAGGTGATATTGTGGTAGGTGTACACTGTGGAAGTTAGGTTGCTACAATGTTGCTACACTAACGGTTGGTGGCATAGTAGGTGGCTGTTGACTTTAACACTCCCCCTCAGCAGCAACTTCTCTATTCATGAGTCCAAGCGAAATTCTAAATTCTTCTTGAATGCTTGGATTTCTTCTTTCACAACTTGTCTCTATTCATCATTCTCAGATGGCTCCTTCACATCTTCTATTACAACGACATTAGCATACTTGGGATTTGCCTTCCTAGGTCTGGTCGATCTTCGAACCTGTCCTGTTTGTTCTCACCAATATTTTCTATCTGACTGGAGAGCTCCTCTTCTGTTGTTATCTGATGAACACCAGTCTTCCATGAATTCTTTTTCTTTGGAGATATAGGAGAACTTGGTTCTATCTTCTTTGAATGTTATGATTTTTCTTCTTGATTTGGATCCCCCAACTTCTCCTGTAATTGAACCTCTAGATCATTGGAGTCTGGGAGCACAACTTCTTGTAGAGTCCACCAAGATGAGGCTTTGTCAAACACAACATTCCTTGATATGTAGCACTGTTCGGACGTGGGATCACAACATCTCCATCCTTTTATTTTGTTGTCATACCCCACAAAAATACACCTCACGGCCTTTTTGTAGAACTTGCTGCGTCAGTGATTAGACACAAAGACATAACATACACAACAGAAAACATGGAAATGGCTTACTGTTGGTTTGATATTTCACAGCTTCTGAAAGGTTGACATGAACTCCAGTTTCGGTTGTGGTAGCCGATTGATCACGTGCGCCGCAGTCTTCATACACTCCACCCAAAAACATCCTAGCACATTCTTGGCATGAAGCATGCTTCAGCATATCTTTGCAAGATGACGATTCTTCCTTTTAGCAACACCACTCTGCTGTGGAGTATTTAGACACATTAGTTGTTGCTGAATCTTGTGTTATTTCAGGTAGTCGTAAAACTCCTTTGATGTGTACTCATCCTGTTGTCTGTGCGTAGGGAATGAATATTTTTTGTTGAGTTCTCCTTCGACTTCTTCTCAGAATTGCTTAAATTTAGAGAGCGCTTCAGACTTTTCCTTCATAAAGTAAAACCAGACATACCTTGAGTAGTCGTTAATGAAAATGATCACATACCGCATCCCACCAATTGATTCTCGCTTCACTCGATCGAATATATCTGAGTGCACAAGCTCTAAAGATTCTTTGGCTATAAACTGTGACTCTTGGTATGGTAATTGATGCACCTTACCGCACTGACAACCTCCGCATACGGTCTCTCCTCAAATCTTCAAGTGTGGAAGACCCATCAACATTGACTTCTCTATCATGATCTTGAGCTTCTGATAGCTCGCATGGTCAAGCCAAGCATGCCATAGATCAGCCGTCTCATTTTTCCTGGCTTTATCTATATATGCCGATTCCGTCGATATTACATAAATAGATTCAACTCTTCATCCAATCATGACAGGTTCTCCTGGCGGCTTCAAGTTTCGATAGACTTTTATATCTTGTGGCCCAAATACTATATAATTTTTGGAAGCTGTTAATTGGGAAACAGATAGGAGGTTCTTTTTTATACCCTATATATGGTATACATCTTGTAGTTGTATTCAATTCGGATTGTAGCACGACGTAAACATAGTCTTTCTGATGTGTGTGATAGGAAAAATGGGTGCTGATCTACAAGTTAATGAGTTTTAGACAGGGATTGAGAACTAAATTGACCCAAAGTTTTAATCAGTTAGGTACTGACCCCAATTTTATATTTTGATTCAATTCACTCTGGCCTAACTTAAATAGGGTAAACTGCACATTACAAGAAAAATGCTTACTTTTGATAGAAAAGCTTCAGGTGCACCAAAATCCTTGATGGATTTCTTATCCGTAGGAGTCACCATTACACTAACATTGCTGATAGCATCGAAGTTATCCTCGTACCTCAAAACCTGACCGGGATACTCAACTTCTCTGCTAGAATTCCATTTCGACGGTACCAAGATCTTAAATCCCTCTCTGTGTTTGTTTTCGGCTTCCCAAAAACATTAGCCACATGGAAATCAACAACACATAATGATTCATTCATCCACGTTCCATACGAAAAACTTCAGATTTACATCAAAACTTTAAAATTATAGTGAACACTGAAAGTTATATTTTTTATATTTTGACGTGTGTCTCTGCAGGTTGAGCGTCTTACTTTACGGGCTGAATTATTCTGCACAATAGTTTTTTAAAATTCATTTTAAACGACATGTATGATGAAATTTGAGCCAATGTTACTATGATATCATCTCAAATTCCTCTTTCATTGCACATTGGAAGTTATAGCGAGAGAGTGGAAATGAATTTAATTTGACATTAAAAAAAATTCATGTTCAAAGCCCACCAGATGCACATTTAAAAGCAGTTTTAGAATAAAATTATCTCTGGATAAAACAGTCCAAGTCTTGATCCATGAAGAAAACGCTCAAGCTAGAAGAACATGTTAGATTCAACTTCGAAGCTCTAATGCCGCAAAATTAAAAAGACATGATATAAGTTACCAGCTTCTCCATAGGCAGCATCAGCAGGGGAGACTCTCGTACTCAGTGCTGCACCACCAATTAGTACCCCGAGGGCCAGACGACGTGATACCGCATTGTTGGGCTCATCTTCGGGCTGTTTTGGGCCTTGCAGATGATTTGAGTGGGCCTGATGCTCGGCCCAACACGCTGCGAGGGGGTCCTTCTTGTGGTGGTAGAGGGTGCATGGTGGTGGAGGAAGCAAGCGGTTGATGCCATCTTGATCTCTCACTCTATAACTGTTGCTTCTTCTTGATTTTGTTAATGTGAGATATTCTAGGGTTTTGTTTTGGTTATTGAGGGAGGGTAAATGAGTGGAGGAAAATGGTTTACGTTGGCTTTTGGATTGAGCATCAAGGGGAGATATCGAGGGATTTGGATTGGATAGGATTTTTGGGGATTCCCTTGGTCCATGCTGGCACATTATTATTTTGCCATAGTTTTTCATTAGAGTTTTATGCATGTTCATTATATTACAATATTAGATAGTTAAGTTGTAATAATTTCTAGAATTAGCAGAGTACATTTTGTAGGAGATTTTTAATACCGTGATTCTTAAAAGGGATTAAATGAGCGGAAGCTATACCTGAATCCATAGAGATCTGAACTGGGTTTGG
>JBAKGM010000326.1:37371385-37385056 GCA_037177215.1 Asparagus racemosus
AAATTTCACTAAACCCCTAATAAGTTTAGGTGTTTGGAACTAAATCCCCAATATATTTAAAATTCTCACTAAACCCCCCATAAATTTTGGCAGAAACTCCAATAAGTTTTATGTTTTCACTTAACCCCCATTACTTTTTGAGAGAAAACCCTCAAATAATTGATAATTAAAATTTTCAAATTTTTTTCAGAGGTTTGGTTGTAGTCATTGAAATTTTCAATGTTGTTTGTAGTTTTTGGATAATAAAGGTGTTTGTTTGTAATTATAAATTTTTTTTGGAGGAAGGGGGGTGTTAGTAATTTTTAAATCTCTAGGGGTGCTTGGTAAATTTTTTGATGTTTCTTTGTTACTTTAAGGGCCAATTTGCAATTTATAGATTTTTAAGGGTGGTTGTTTACAATTTTAAATTTTCAGGTGTTATTTTTTATTTTTTACTTTTCTAGAGTTCTTTTTATTATAAATTTCATAATTTTCATGTCTTTTGTTTGAATTTTAAAAATTTTTAGAGGATTGTTTGTGGCTTTTTGATTTTAAAGAGTATTGTTTGTATTTTTAGATTTTTAAGAGGTTCTTTATAATTTAAAAATTATTGTAGGGGGGTCATTTGTAATTTTAGAACTTTTAGAGTCTTTTTGCAATTTTTTATCTTTTAGGGTTTTTTTGAAATTTCAAAATTTTGAGGGGGCTATATGTAATTTTTTTCATGGGTTGGTTTGTAATATTTTGATTTGTCAGAGGGTTTTATAATTTTTAAGAATTTAGAGGGGATTGTTTGTAACTTTCAAATGTTTTTGCATTTTGTTTGTAATTTTAGATTTTTTGAGAAAACTATTTGTAATTTTCATACTTTTTGGGGTTGTTTGTAATTTTATAAGTTAACATGCAAATGAGAATGATTTAAAAGGTATATACTGACATTGAGGATTAGTTTTCGTCAATATAAAATTCTAGGATAATTTCACTTTAGAGGTTAAGTGCAAAAATAGTGTTTGTCAATAAAAATTCTTTGATGACTTCATTATGGAGGTTAAGTGAAAAAAATCAAAATAATTTGAGGTTTTCTAAAATTCTCAAACTACTGAAGATTTAATGAGAGTTGCAAATATTTTGAGAGCTTAGTGTTAAATACCAAAGGTATGGGTGGTTTATTAAAATTTAGCCTTTATAAAAATTAAAGAGGGCCACATAATTATTTTTTAGATTTTTTAGTTTTGGATGGCTATAAGTTAATTAGACTTAACACAGATTTGAATATCAATTTTTTAAATTATGGATATGAATAATTTAATTTAATAAGAAATATTGGAAAGGTAGAACTAATGGCACACATCTCATCTTCTACAAGATAGGGAGACACATGACATTTTGTTTTGGGAATTTAACACGTGCCACTTTTTGGTAGCCATAGCACTTTTTAATGCCTTTAGATACAATTCACCAATTTCTCTTTATTATATAAAGGAGGATTAATAAACTCTTTTGTATCATATGAACTATATTTTTTCAATATTAGCGAGTTTTCTCATATCCATTTTGCACCCACAAGCATATTCGCTAATATATTCACATGCATATCCATATCCAATTTTAGTGAATACGGTTATGAATTTTCTTTACCGAGGTATATTTGTCTTCGTATCCATCTAGATTGATAAATGAATATAGATATGTTCAGGGGCAGAGGGAGGGAGGGGGGGGGGGAGGGTCAAGGGGGTTCACATGACCCCCGGCCACACCTCCTAATTGTCATAGTGTAGTGATTTGCACTTGGCTATAGCTAAAATTTCAATGTAAGCTATATTGTGGGGGACCACATATTTCTAAAATTTAAAATTTCTTACAAAGTTTGGAGAATATAGTATTCATAACTGCATAAGTGAGGACCACATGTTAAGTCTCTACTCTGATTTGAATTGTTTTTTATTATTTATATCCAAAGATTTGCCGCTAGGTCCGAGACTATGGTGTGCCTTTGTTGTGCGGGACAAAAATATTAAGATTTCTAAAATGGAGAAAAAATAGAGGTAAAAAAAAGAGTTTCTAACAGAGAATAGTTGGAGATCAACACATAGTGATTATTGTAAGTTCTATTTTCATCTATTTATTTAATTTTTTAGATTCTAAAATAGAGAAAAATATCTATCATATATTCATAGTCTTTTTGTTTGATGATAATACTAAATTCTTTTTATAATTTCTTCAATAAATTCAAATTTAGTCGAGATTATTTTGAATAAATATTATAATAATAGTCTAGATTAGTTTGAATAGATATTCTAATAATAGTCTAGATTATTTTTAGTAAATAGTATATAATAAGTGTCATTTATATTTTGTCAGAGGCATGAATTACTTGATAAGAAAACCAAAACCAAATTTAAAAAATTAGGGTTTTCGAATTTGAGACATGTCCTTTCTTTAAAAAAATCCTTTATATTATTGAAAGTGATTATCGATACAATAGTCTTATATTTTTCTGATATAAGAAATAGAAGTGCCCCTTCAAGCTCGAATTTCTGGCTACGCCACTGGATATGATAACTATCATTTCCAAGCCATAACCAGACATTTTGTAGCTCTAGCTTTCATGGTGTCAATAATAAGTGCAAAAAATAACTATATTGATCTTTTTTTTGGTGTTCAGATTATGTTTGAGATTCCAAAGACTTTATATTTTGCTTTCATTTTTTCATAAATTTGTAACATTTAAAAATAATTTTGTTGTTTTTGGTTCTCTAAATACCATCGCAACGCTTTAGCATGTTATTATATATGGGGTCCTTGCGTGCAGAAACGTATGTTTAGGATATTGTAATTATATATAAATTCCCTTGTGTAATAGTGGCTAGAGGAAAGTCAGGATGGCCGAGTGGTCTAAGGCGCCAGACTCAAGTTCTGGTCTTCGAAAGAGGGCGTGGGTTCAAATCCCACTTCTGACATTTTTACTTTTATTTGTATTAAAATTCTCCATTTTGAATCCCACTTCGAAAGGGGGCGTGGGTTCAAATCCCACTTCTGACATTTTCATTTTTATTTGTAATAATAATAGAATTCTCCATGTTGAAAATATGAGCTCAGGTCCCTTTTTTTTTGAATAGTGATAATTATACCAAGATTTATACTATTTTTGTATTACCACACATAAAAAAGTAAGACTTTGTCTTATAAATTGTAAAGAGAAATAATGAGTTGCTATAGACCTTACTTCTTTATGTGTAGTAGTGTAAGAATAGTACAACTCTCGTAGTACATTTAGCATTTTTCTTTTCTTAAAAAAAATAATGGAAACAACAATAAAAATAATTAAAGAAAACTTATCTTTCATCATTCACCAGCAGTCACTTCATAAAGAAAGATATATACAAATGAAAGCAGAAAATATTTATAAAAAAGGGCTAAATAGCAATTAAATACATTATAGTTTCATTTATTTTGCACTTATATGTCCTCAGTTATTTTTACAGCAAGAATTAGCACATTAGTATCCTTTATTACGCAAATGTGAAGTCTGAATATTTTCATTTGACACTTAAAATCATTTAGCATTTGAGTGCCCCATGGTAACATTCAGATGAGAATTTTCACATTTGTATAACAGAGGGTACTAATGTATATGAGCGTCACATGGAAACATTCAGGTGAGAATTTTCACATTTGCATAATAGAAGATACTAACATGCCAATTTGAAACAACTTAGAGTATATAAATGCTGCGAAAATAAGTGAGGGTATATCAGTGCAAAGTGAGTAAAACTATAAGGTATTCAAATGCTATTTTAGCAGCCAAAAAAGGGCTTTTATTTTCGGTCCGGCAACATCTCATATAGTATAGGAAACATATTCTTGGAGCAAACACAAGAAGAAAAACATTTACGAGAAAATGAATTATAACACATTTCAAGATGGAGGATTGTACAACTGCTTTTGGTTCTTTGTCAAGGGTCCTCCTTACACAAAAGAATATGGACGTAGCGGTTGATAAGAGTAATTTCCATCACGACTACAATTTTTTTCCTTTCACATGTCCACAAACATATCAAATTACGTGCTTCCTTTCCCTTCTTATTCTAGAAAATAATAACAATCAAACTTCTGACTAACAAGGATCCATCCAACTAACAACCCATTATTATTCCATAATGCTGTTTGATTATCTGCCCTTAATCTTGACATTTTTGCTCCCAAACATGACCAAAAAGTTGCACAAGTGGAACAAGTAAACATCTACGCAAGCAAACGACAACAACCTGACTTGGACTCTTCCTTCAACCTCTCTATAAGTACTTGCATTTGCTCGCATATATTTGCAAACACCTTGTTGTGAAATCTCATATAAACAACATGGCTTCCTCAACTTCAACCTTCTTCTTCCTCATAGCATCCATGCTCATGATTAGCAACATGTGCTACGGTGCACGTATTCTGCCGGAGGTTTCTCCGGCCCCGACCGCTCCTATCCTTCCCGGACACACGCTTCCTCCGTCGCCGCCTCCTGCACCCCTAATTCCTGGAATATTCCCAGGTTTTCCAAATATTCCCGTGAATGCTTTTCCGCCGTCATCATCACCACCATCTCCATCTGTTTCCAAATCGTCGCCTGTCGCAATACAACCGCCTTCGGTCCCTCGAGTCCCAGATTCTCCTGCATTTCCAAAGTATCCATTACCACCACAACCTCCTCTGATCCCTGAAGTACCAAACTTTCCCACTTTTCCGCAACCTGGAAGTGCGCTTCCACCATTTCCGCCGTCCGTACCGAAATTGCCTCCAATTGTGACACGGCCTCCTCCGATTCCTGAAGTTCCGGAGGCTCCTACCTTTCCAGGTCACACAATTCCACCGTGGTCATCGCCGTCGGTACCCAAATTGCCTCCTGTTGTGACGCGTCCTCCTCCAATTCCCGGAGTACCAGATGCTCCCGTCTTGCCTGGACACACAATCCCACCGCTGCCATCGCCGTCTGTGCCCAAACTGCCTCCTATCGTATTACGGCCTCCTCCGATTCCTAGAGCCCCAGATGCTCCCATCTTTCCTGGACACACAATTCCACCATGGTCGTCGCCGTCTGCGCCCAACTTGCCTCCCGTTGTCACACGTCCTCCTCCGACCCCTGGAGTCCCAGCTGCTCCTACATTGCCTGGAGACATGAAGCCGCCATTGTCATCGCCATCTACGCACAAATAATTGCCTCCTACTGCGACACGGCCTCCTCCGATTCCCAGGAGTACACTTCCATCAGTGTCGTCTGAGCCTATAGTACCTTACTATTGCCGCCTTCGACTTTTGTCCGATACATTTAGTTGATATGGGTTTCTAGCATTATTACGTTCAATAAACTGCGAGAGATTGGCTCGCTATTTATCTACATTGTTGTTATAGATTGTGTACTACAATTTGTTGTGGGAGGATGACCATTACTGCTCTGCGCTTTTATGTATTGTATTTCTACATTAAATTTCATATTCTTACTTTTAGTACGTCCATGTTTGAGCTTTTTTTTATATTGGATTATAGCTAGTGATGTATGGTACTGCATCCTTGACTCCTAAACAAATTAAAGTACGTGATTGGCATGGAATATTTTCCACGAAGAAACAAAAAGTCAAAATTTACTAGTGCTATCTTTTGATTAATTAGCAAAAGCTACATGTGCTGTAGAGTTGTTAAAGGAATGGTTTTGAAAATGGCATAACCCTGAAATTTTTTCATTAAAAACTTTTGATTGTCATTTTTCTGTTGAGTTGATATACTTTGTGAATTACCGTTTCAAAATATATGTTCCTTATGTAGGAGTGATCAAGAATTTATTGACCATCTGCTACTTTTCCGTTAGTTTAACAAAGAAAGTTGGAGACCTTTTATGTTTACTTGCAGAGTTAAACGTTCTCCTACATCATATCGGGATATCTTGTCATCATGGCACTGTTTTCGTGTTCTCAATGAATTCAAATCTTATAATCTTATGTACATAAATTCTAAGGTAGCCTTCTTGATGCTGGGTCTAGCAAGCTAAGCTCAGGTATCAGGTATTACACCAAGGTTTTTTTTTTTCCCGGCTGATTAATTATATCTGAAGTTAAATTGCAATGCAGACTGACTATGGCTGATTATAAAAGGCTAGTAATTTTTCAGATACAGGCCAGTGACAAAATATGTATCTTGAACTGGTAATTAATAATTTTTTTCCCTTGGATTGTCGAAAGCGAACAGTGATTATATCCTTTTCATTTCTCATCACCCCCAAATAGAAGGCTAGTACACCACAGTATTTAAATCATAAGAGAATGCAAGTTGCATCCTTAGTACTCAAAAGACATGTTCATGCTAAATCAAAAAGAAAACATAATATTTTTGTAATAGCAGCCATGGTGCTTGAATCATCGACCACTCATCTTGTTTGAGATCAAATCGAGCTATACCTACAGTGATACAATAATTAAATGGAGCCATACCCTCATTGGAACTATAGTAAAGCATTACATGGATGTAGCCGATGATGAGAACCGCATCATCCTTGCCGTCTCTGTAGGGAAAATATCCCACTTTCCTCCAACAATCATCACAACTGATTATACCGTCATGGATTTTAATTGATATGAGTTTACTTCCCAACTTATAGTCACCGTTGGCAGTGATATGATGAGGGAACGCCTCAGGAGGAAACGGATAGAACAAGCACAATATTTTTTTAAAATATATTTATGGAAACTGCATATTGGATTATATCTAGGAATAGACAATGATGTATGGGCCTGCATCATTATTTTGGTAAGAAGTCCTATACCCTTTTGATCTCTCTAAAAAAAATTGAAGTATCTAAATTTACACGGTGTTTTCTTCTTTCACAAACAAACAAAAAGGAAAAATATATAGTGCTACCTTTTGATTAGCAAAAGCATGTGGTGTAGAGTTGTTAAAGTAACGGTTTTGAAAAGGGTGTAACCCTGAAAATTTGTGAAAGGTTGAAAAATAACCTTCCTCTGACTCTCTGAAAGGTTTTTTTTCCTTCAATTAAAATGGTTTGACTGTCATTTTTCTGTGGAGCAGGAGAGACACATTAACAAAGGACTAGAATAATTTTTTTTGACCCAGTTGACGCAAAATGATCAATTTTATCAAATGAACAAGTCAAAATATATTTAACTATATAACCATCAAACTCCTTTTTCAATATTGTGGAATTAAGACTGGATTTGGTAGGGGGTAAAATCCGTTTTATATGCTTCTTGCTTGGTAGAATGGGGAGTAAGGGTAAGTTCATCATTTTTTCAGTTCATTTTCTATCTATCCTCAGTAGTCTCTCCAATTTGAGGGAAATATTATCTCCAGTTGATGATGCCCATATTCTGAGGTAGTATGCTTGCTGGGTCTAGCAAGCCAAGCTCAGGTATCAGGTGTACATGATTAAGTAGTTTGGCTATGATTCTGCTGATTAACTATCTGAAGTTTCATCGCAATGCAGACCTCTAGCTGATTATGAAGGACTAGCAATTTTTCATATACATCTTGAACTGATAACTCATTAAAGTTTTTTCTCAGATTGCAGAAACAGAAAACAGCGGTTATATCCTTTGTTTCTCATCACAGAATGCAAGCTGCATCTTTAGTACTCAAAAGAAATATTCATGCTAAAATCAAGAATAAAACATGACATTATGATATAAGTAAACAAAAATGAAAAATAAACTCCTCTCACAGAGCATCTCAATCGACTATTTCAAGGATATGAAACTCTCCACATAAAAGCCGGGTGTGAATGGTTTTTTCTCCTCTCTGATCAGTTGAGTTTCGTCGGTCCGAGGATCATAGCAAGCCAATTTGCATTTTCCTACCTTCATCAATATTCTTCCTGCTTCATCCATCAACAAAGGGATAACAGGCACATCCGGATCGTTATGCAAAGAGGACACATCGATACTATACTGCTTCACCCACTCGCCTTGCTCATAGTTCTCCAACAACCATAGATCCAAACGCTCTTGTGCACTCGAACATGTTGAGTGCACTACACATAGCTTCTCATTGAGCTCTCTGATGAAAATTTCGTCACCTTCCATCCAAGTGAAGTCGTATATCTGCCATGGCGCTTGAATCACCGACCACTCATCTTGTTCGAGATCAAATCGAGCTATACCCACAGTGCTGTAATAATGAAATTGAGCCATACCCACATTGGAACTATCGTGAGGCATCACATGGATGTAACTGTTGATAAGAACTGAATCACCTTTGCAGTCGCTAAAGGGAAAGTCTCCCACTTCCCTCCAGCAATCATCACAACTGATTTTACCGTCGTGGATTTTAATGGAAATGAGTTCACTCCCCCACTTAGAGCCACGAAGAACAGGCCGAGGAATATGCATGCCAGGAAGAAACTTGTAGAACAAGCGCAATACTTTGTATTCCATGGTCGAAGAGTCGTATCCAAACGCGACCATCTTGTGATTGTAGCATCCATCGTGTTGTGAAGTTTTTCGGGGCAGAGTGAATATGTCTCTCGTGGTAGGGTTGCATATGTAGACAGCTCGGGCGTCGTAGATGCACGCAAGATCTAGGCAGGTGGGTACTACTTGCCATTGCTTTAGACTATGGAAAACAATACTTCGACCATAGTTTTGTTTAGTTCTTTGGTATGGACGCAAACAAGATGGTTGGGTGGAAACCCGTCTCCACTTTGAGAAGCAAGAAACACCAAGGTTTTCGCCGATGAGGTCTGCTTCTCCCTCGTGTTTGATCGAGGCTAAGCGGTATTGCTCGTGTCTGATACAATTACTGCAAATTGTTTGTTGCGAGAGTAGGAGGAGGAGAGGTTTTTGTTTGGATCGATGGTGATGAGATTTTTGGAAGTTGGGGTCTGAGATCAGAGCACGCCATGATTTAGAAACTAGACGGAACCTGCACAGAGTTTTCACAGGGAGTCCTAAGAGGATTTCGATGATGATATCAATAGGGAGATGAGACGACGTGCTCTGGTTCAATAGTATGTTATATCCCATTCTCCTCCTCCTCCTCTCTCTCTCTCTCTCTCTCTCTCCCGTCGGCCGAACAAGAGAATTTTCCCCACGAGGAAGGGAAAAGTGATCGCAGATTTGATAAATAAGGGATCTCCGGAGATCGGTTCAGCGTTTGTATCCACTTATCAATCTATCACCCCTTTTATATACAAGAAATTGATGGTATTCCTAAAGTCACTAGATAATGTCACCTAAGTGCACTAAATAACCTCACGTGTCTAGGATTCTTATATGATGAATTTATTTTTTTATACATAATTAGAATCCTCATCAAATTAGATCTTCCAGAATTAGAAAATCCTAGTTACAATAAAATATTTGATAATCCTAATTAAATTATAATTATCTATAATAAAAATATATATATAATTATTATATTCTTTTATTCTCTTTAATTATCTACGAGTAAAAAAAAAAATCTAACAATCACGTGAAATCCGAATGCGTATACGCTAATAAAATAAGAATTTAAAAGCAGTTATATCAGAAGGCTTGCCTTCAAGTTCACCAGGTCAAATTTTCTTTTTTCTTTTTTTTTTTTAATTTCTCAATTTGGTTGGGTTTTATGTTATTTTGGTAGCTGAAGTGCAACTTTTGGTATCTGAAAGTGAAATGGTACTAAAGTTTGGAATTTGATTTAAACAATCACATGTGGTGCATAGCTATTTCCGATAGTACAGAGGATGTATCTCCGAACATCATATTACATTACTATTTTACAAGAGTTTGGCCCCTGCTCACACGGGTGAAACTTACAGATAAATAAGTAATATGTAATGGGTAGTATGCGCATCATTTACTTGGAAGGGGAGGAGTCTTTTTTTTAATATCTTATTTGTTTGATTTCTTTGGTTTCTTCTTTAGACATCTGCATGTGCTTCTAAAGTGAATTGAACAGAATTTTTTTTAAATGTTGCTTCTTCTTTTTCAATTATTATATATGCTCCATTTGATGGATATAAGCATACAAATAGCTTATACCAATGATTTGCAGCATATGGATTATTGAAATTTAAAAGAAATTCAAACTAATGGGTGAATGACTTTTATTTCAAAATCTAAAATTCAGAATTAGATAGTTTGACCAGCAGACTATACTTTACAATATTCCTCTTTATTTATAATATTCTAAAATAAAAAGAGAAAAGGAAAAAAGTCGGCTTGTCGAACGAGTGTGTGGATAGTTTTTATCTCAAAATTTCAAATTAAAAAATAGATAGTTTAACCCTAAAATTCTCCTTTCTAATATCCCTCCTTTAATTTAATATTTAAAAAATTAAAAAGGATATTAAAAAGGTCGAGACTCCTGGTATGATTATTGCTCACAACATTGAAAATATCTCTTTGATATAGGAATTACGAAAATTTTGACAGTCGATAAAGTCATCCTACATTAACGTTTTATTATTAAAAAAAACTTTTAAGAATTTGGTATATCTAAAGATTACATTGAGTTAAATCCTGTAACATAAAGCAATAAAATAAAACATCACTGTTAGATGAGATATCAAGCCTTTACATATTAACATAATCTAAAATAATCTCATGCTTAAACCTCAATCTTATGATGCTTGCACTAGGATTTCAACTTAATTAGAAAATTGTATATGATTTTAAAATATCCATAAGATAGTCTTAAGAATTCAAATATTTATTCCTAGAATAATCTCAAGAACCGATTAGAATTTTAATCTAATTATTAGAAAAAATCAGATAGAGCGAGCAGAATTCAAGATAGTATTTCAAGTAATTGGTGTAAATGATTGATTTATTTTTTGTGGATCGAAGATTTTGTTATAGGCAAGTTTTTTCTATTTTACAGATCTTTGCATGTTATATGTTTTATATGTTGTCTTTTATTCTATTAATACTTTTAAGTGAGACATGGGTGAACTAAGAACCTCTCTTTATAAAAATCAGTAAAAAAACCCAAGAGGGTCCATCGTAGTTATTATGCTACCTATGACTAGTAGACCTAGTTCTTAGCTTCGACTCTCTATTGGAGAGCATCCATAGGAAATTAATTTTCTAGAATATTCGAGGCCATGCATTGCGTATAATATGCTCAAACTTAAAAAAGAGGGGGGGGGGGGGGCAGAGGGTCTCAAAGTAAAGTAGTTGAGGAGGTTTTTGCAGACACCCCCGATTGTTGAGGGAGGTTTTTCTAAAATTAACCCATGATTTTATGTGGAGAAACTCTGTATATGACTTTTTATTCTTTAATTTCTATATTTAACTATATGATAATAATGATTATTATTATTATGGATAGTTATAATCTAATAAAATTTACAAAATATTTTATTATTAGAATTTTTTAATTATGGATTTAACTTGATGATGATTCTTAGATAAATATAACATTAGATGTCAATTTTTTATGCTTATGATATGGCACATGCTAATTTTTTGTGCCTTTAATAATTTCAACAATTTCTCTTTACATATAAAAGAGGGATTAGCTTAGTAATTGCTCATAAAAATTTCTTAAAGAATCATTACATATAGGAATTCTGAAAAACAAAGATTTTAAATATGATGATGCATGAAATGTATAAGATTTGGCTACGTACTATTACATTTAGATTAACAGGGGATGAGGGAGAAGTGGTTCTATGAAGATAGAGCTAGAGCATCAAAGGATACAGTCTCAGCATGTAGCTACCGAACAACAAATACTAGATATTTCGATGATGTTATTGACATGTCAGAAGATTCAAAAACTCCAGAAGTCTCTTCTTCTAATCCTCTCCTGCTTTTGCTTCAGCAGCAGAGTAGGAGGAAGGATGGTTTACTATTAGCTTTACATTTTAAAATTTTGTCACAAACATAGCAATTCTTAATTAAAAAAATAAATTTTACTAAATCCCAAATAAGTTCAGCCATATGGCACTTACCCTACAAATTTTTTGAAACCCCAACAAATTTCACAATAACAAAAATATTTTAATTTTTTATGCTTAACCCCATGAGGGCATATGTCCCATAATTTTACACAGGAAAATATTATCTCTCAAGGCCAATATATACCCCCACTTATCATTCATATTTACTGACTAACCCATAAATTACAAACAAATCCTAAACATACAAAAAATAAATAAATAGCTCCCGCAAAAATATGAAACCACAAATAGGCCCCTAAAAAATATGGACACTATAAAAAACCTCTTTAAGTTCTAAAAATTATACAGAACCCTTGAAAAATCTAAAAAATACACCCACCCCCTTAAAATTCTAAAAATTATAAATAACCCCTTGAAAACTCCATAAACTAAGAACAAATTCCTTTAAAATATAAAAATTACAAACACCTAAATTTAAAATTGCAAAAAAAGCCTCTAAAAAATCTAAAAGCTGTAATAAAACCCTAAAAATTAAAAAATATACAAAACTTTTTAATATTACAAATATCTCCCTTCAAAAATGTAAAATTCAAAAAATACAAAGAACTACCCAAAAATTTTGAATATTATAAATATCTTCATGCCAAAACTAAAAATTACAAAAAAAAGTAGAAACAACCTCCTGAATTTTTAAAAAATTATATATAGAATGTTAAAAATAATAAACAACCATTATTAGGTGTTTTTATGAAAAAATATTGGGGGATAAGTGAAAAAATTAACAAGTTATTTGGGGTTTCTTCCAAAATATTTATTAGCTGTATTTTGATTAGTCGACCAGACATTAACTTACGATGTTTTCTACAAAATTTTTTTGGCAATTTGGTGAGAGCTTCAAAGGTACTGGGGATTTTGTGTTAAATGCCTGAACTTATTACGGGTTTAGCAGAATTTACTCATGTTTCATTTTTTATAGTGAGGATAGATATTAGTGATTACTCATGAAGACCTTATGTCTATAAAAGAATAGATTATCGGTTACTATTGTTACAACATGCCTTGGTTGTCTACTTAAGATGAGAACTAAAATCCTAAATGGATAGGATAATCAAGTGAAAGATATTATAAATAAACAAAACATGGATCTTCTATTCTGTGAGCTGAAAAAAATTAGATTACATAAAAGGGTATGTAGAGATGAAAAAGGAAATGATTTAAATCTCCCTTTATATCTAAAAAGAAATTTGTGATTTACTCATAGCCTTACATCTCGAGAAAAAATTACCACACGTCCATTCCTAATTTGAATTTAAAATTTTGAAATTAAAACTATTCACATACTTACCTAGTGAGGTTGTATTTTTTATATTTTAGAATATCACAAACAAGAGGGATATTTTGAGGAGGGGTTGGTGATTAAGCCATCAAATTTGAATTTCAATTTTTAATACAATATTTATCCACATCTTTATTTTGTACTTTCTTTATTAAAAATAGCTCCAACTCAAGTTATCTACTTTTGAAGAAATAACGGTCTAAAGAAAATAATTTATGCAATTTAATTTTTAAAAGTGAGACCATAACTAAAAAAGAAAAACCAAAGAAACTGAGCCAAGTCCAACCCATGCAAGTACGGACAAAACACTTTTTTTTATATATGTGAGATGGTGCTCGTATTCTGGTGGAAGTTTCTCCGGTCCCAACCGCCGAGAAACACACATTCTCCATCGTCGCTGTTGCAGCGGAGGGGCTTCACAGACACAAAAGATGTCTATACAGAGTGGATAATAACAACACTGAACACGCACAGT
>JBAKGM010000326.1:37389825-37412567 GCA_037177215.1 Asparagus racemosus
TATATTATAAAATTAAAAAACCTGGCTGGGCCGGGCCCGGGCCGGGCATCACCATCTCAGCCCGGACCCCGGCCGGGACCCGGGCCCAATTGGACAGCCCTAGGTGTCTATCTCATAACCATAACCAACAAAGATAAAAGTAAGCTATGGTGGAACCTCTTCTCAACACTTAATACGACATTAAGTCTTGAGTTCAAAGAGTGAAAGTACATCGTAAGGGTGACTGCAAGCGCCACCAAAGTTAACTCCATCCAAGGTTCAAGTGTTTGGCAGTGGTATCAACTGAATAACGAGAGGTGAGTACTCTTAAATAGGTTATATAAAGTATTTTTTACGAGGATACTAGTAACAGAGTCCACCTATCTGAGTGTAAAGGGAGGCCGCTTCTTGGAGCTAAGGGCCATTAATGGGTCGGCTATTATGAAAGGATACGAGACAAAGGGCCATTAATGGGTCGGCTATTAATGGCATTTTAAGTCCTGTGTGTGAAGTGGCGTTCAGCTTGGTCGCTATTGAATTGCTGGTTCGAAGACTTTTGTCTACCATGGAATTCAGATCTAGTTGTAATATAATTTCACTAAGTAAAGGTTCAAATCGCGAGATACCTTTATCTAAGCACAAGAATTACACGAATGTTAAATTCGAATTAGCAGTTACATTTCAATAGTTGCAACTGTTCAAAAATTGCCTGTCTGAAGGCTATAAAAAGAACTGAAATGCTTCTTTTTAGTCTCAGAATCTTTCCCACACGTATTCCTAAAAAACAGATCTCTCTTGTTGTTCGTTTGCTGCAAAAAATGAATGCTGAGAACAAAATTCCTACAGTAGTGCATAGTGCGATTAAGTTGGAGCTTTGTTGTATCCTACAACAAGTTTAATTGCACAAGCGCACGGTGCAATTAAAGTCAGAGCTTTATTGTATCCTAGAGATTTTATTTGCTGAACTCTTTTGCACACTATTAGTTGGGGCAAATAAAACCTTAAGGATAGCGTGGTCCACGCCTTGAAGTCATTTATAAATCTATTTTTTTTTTTTTTTTCTAACAGAGTTGCGCCTATGAGTATCTATCTTATTGAGGGCTCTTAGAGTAAATTCAAAATAAAAATAAAATGTGGAAAAGAAACAACAAAAGTAAATGTTGCTCCTTTAGCTCATAAAATTTGTAAGCAAAACATAAAAGTTCATAGGATTTTATCGTGGCTGAATTGGGTTGGATCTCTAAACACTTGTAAGCGAAACACATAACAACTACTATAATTCCCGAAGATAAATAGTTTAATGAAAAAACTTCATAATATTTTATCCAACATAAAATTTGTGATGGTTTTGTGTGGAGACGTTCAAAATTGATGATAGTTTCCCAATGTTTTCTAACAGCGGGCCCCATTTCGGGCAACTTGAGGAAAATCAATATAAAAACGAACTAGTTTAATGGAAATTGCATTTAAATGCTCTATAATTTCACCAGCATTGCACTTAAGTGACCTTTAACTTTAAACCGAACAAATATATACCCTAAAGTATTTAAATATTGCAGATCATGGCCTCGTAGTTAAAAAGTCCTAGATGGTGCTAACATTGCTCTATGTGTCCAAGAATTCATATAACACATGGTAGTAAAGTATAACTTTTAGAAATTTTAAGATATTAAAGTGAGGTTATTTACAAACTAAATGTATTTATATATAATATTGGGTAAACAAGAGAGCAACAACATGGAACATTAAGTAAATAATAGAGCATTAAAGTGCAATACTTTAAAACTTTGGACACTTATCTATAATATTTAAATACTATAATAAGGTATTTATTTGCTCTGTTTGAAAATAGTGGTCACTTAACTCCAGTGTTGGTGAAACTATGTGTCATTCAAGTGCAATTTAATAGAAAAATTCAAGACAAGGGTTTTTTAGATATTAGCCCCTTAAATTATAGGTAATTTGTAGTAGCCCCTTAAATCTCCATATTTTGATATAAGCTCCTCAAGTTACTATCGTGTGTTAATATGACAGGCTCATATCAACCATCATGACTATTTGAGGGGCTAATATCAAAATATGAACCTAATCATAGGGGCTCATATCAATACATCATAGTTATTTAAGGGGCTAATATCAAAATATGAAGATTTAAGGGTCTAATAGAAATTACTTATGATGTAAGGGGCTAATATCTAAAAAACCCTGAAGACAAAAGTCTTTGTCCATGAAGGACCCTCATCGTCCCCGACAATAAGAGATCTGTAAAGAACAAGAGATTTCCGCCGTTGATTATGAGTCCAAATCACATTCGACACAGAGACATTCTCATGGGAATATTTTAATGCGCCCCTCAATCAATCGAGCATCTGATATTTTAGTCCCTGGAGCCCCTCTCAATATAATATTAGCAAATAAAAATGTTTAAAAGGTAAAATTTTTCACTAGCTTTTGGTCTTCATCTTCACACCTCCCGATCTCAGGGCAGCCATGGAAAGTGAACCACTCTAGGGTTTTCCCAAAAAGAGAATCCAAGGTGAGTTGGTGAGTTCTTTTCCTCTTTTGGCCCTTTTTTTTGAGATTTTTTTTCCTTTGCCTTAAAGTACTAAATCATGACATGGGTTTTGATCCTTGAGTGGAATGATTTCGCGCAAGCAGTGAAAGATTCCATCTTGGTTTAGTTTTGAGCTTTATCAGATCAAGGAGGGATTTGTTAGAGCATTTATTGTTTACTTGTATGGGATTTTGCTACAATTGGTGGTTGTCTTCTTCATTAAAGTTTCCTTTTTTTGCTCAGAATCTGATATGGGTTTGTCTTAAATTGTTCATTTTAATTGCAGTTTCTTGAAAGGTTGTCTGAGATTTGATTAATGAAGTTGAATCTAGGAATTGAGATTTTGGGGTTTTTAGGGTGTTTTTAGACAGTGATCATTGATAATGGAGGAGGTTGAAGAAGCTAATAGAGCAGCTGTTGAGAGCTGCCACAGGGTTCTCAGCTATTTATCTCAAGCTCAATATAGGAATACAACGGTTGAAACTGATGAAGCTGTTTCCAAGTTTAGAAAGGTTACATCTTTGCTTAGTAATAGAGTTGGTCATGCAAGAGCTAGAAGATCAAAGAAAACCCACTCATTCAATCACAAGATCTTTCTAGACAATCCGACAGTATTTGCTATACCTGCACAAATCATCCCAAGAACTCTTCTAAAAATCTCGACCCCAGACATCGATTCAACTCCTAAATCCCTCAACCACCACGAAATGTTTCTCGAGAACCCACATCATTTTCATTATCTCCAGCAGCAGCAGCAGCAGAACAGCCACCCGAGAATTCAGCAGCGTCAGCATCAGATGAAGATTCAAGCTGAGATGTTCAAGAGGAGCATCAGTGGAATCGATCTTAAATTTGACAACTCTAGTTGTACTCCAACTGTATCATCTACCAAGTCTTTTTTGTCATCACTTAGTGTAGAGGGGAGCGTTGCAAGTTTTGATGGTAAGCCATTTCAATTGATCGGTGGCTCCAATTCATCTGAGCATCCACCGATGAAGAGGAGGTGTCATGGGAGAGAGGATGGGAATGGCAAATGTGCAATTAGTGGGAGGTGCCATTGCTCAAAGAGGAGGTCGGTTGTTAGTACTTATGGCCAATTTTGGTTTTTGAATCATTGGATTTGATTAGAAGTTTGTTTCTTTGGCGATGTAGGAAGTTGAGAGTGAAGAGGACGATCAAGGTGCCTGCAATCAGTAACAAGCTTGCTGATATCCCTCCTGATGAATTCTCATGGAGGAAGTATGGACAGAAGCCAATTAAAGGCTCTCCACATCCAAGGTATGATTACCAATTTCTTATTGTTTTCTCTAATTATTGGAACTAAATGTATATTGTGGTTTTTGTAAGATTTAGGGGTGCATTAATGTAATATCCCTTAAATATATTTGGGAATTCTACCATTTTAAGGGTAGTTCTGGTAATTAGCCACATTTAGGGGATGTTTGTTTGCATGCAAGAGAGATGAAATTGAGAAAGTGACTTGCTTTTGACATTTTATGTGCTTGTTTACATGCAAGCGGTTATGAAAGTGAAATGCAAGAAACTTGCCACACAGGATGTAATACAATTTTAACTTTCTCTAAAAAAGTGGTGAAGTCGCATGAAATTGACAAATATGAGAACCACTTTTAATTAAATGATTTAACTATATTTATTAATTAATTCTATTTTGTCACATCATCTTCAAAAACACATTGCACTTTCAACAATAATTTTTTTTGAACAAACATTTCATTTCACTTTCATGCTGACGTGGATGTGAAAGTCACTTGCAAAAAAAAAGTAATTATATATTTTCTATTCACTTTCGAATTGCCAAATACCCCCTCAGAGTTTCAGTGATAAAATGCTGGCATGGAAGTTCATTCCAAAAGGATTGCACTTTTTGGTGCTGTGAACTATATTGAACTAGATTGTGAAATGTTGTACTAGACATTGGTGACCCGTATATCATGACTCCACTCTGGAATTCTAATTAGAGAGAAGTTGGTTGAGTTCATTCATTTAACTAGAAAGAAGAGTAGGTCGAGTTCATTCACGAAGTGGTACAGTGTTTTGTTTCCTTCATTCCATTTTAAAGCTCTTGATTGGAAAATAAAACTAGAAAGAAGAATAGGTCAGAGTCCACTCATGAAGTGGTACAGTGTTTTGCTTCCTTCATACCATTTTAAAGCTCTTGATTGGAAACTAAATTGTATTGACTACATCCACGAAGTTTTTGCCTGTTGCTTGTATGTATATAGTAATCTTTTTAGTTACTCTTGTAACAACATATGAAATGTTATGTAGTTATTGTCGAAGGTTCCTGTCACTGCTCACAAACTCCCAAGGTTGTAGTGAGGCTTGAGGATTCTTATATACCCCCACAGGTAGAGCGCCCATTCATGGGCTGAATCTTGAAGAGCGGTATCTCTTTTTTAATCCGCTTTAGATATTAGTGGTCAGTAAGATTTGAGCTTGGATTGCTCAGATTCCATGTCAAAGGTCCCTACCACTGTACTAAAACTTTGAAGTTGTGGTGATGATTGAGGTTTATAATTTTATATTCTTAACTAATACTCGAACCCTTTCCAAAACTAAGTCACTCTCCCTTTTGTGGTATATGCTTCATGAAAACTAACTCGTGTATACCGTATTGAATCCATCGATGCAGGGGATACTATAAATGCAGCAGCATGAGGGGTTGCCCTGCTCGAAAGCATGTTGAAAGATGCTTAGAAGACCCTTCGATGCTCATTGTCACATACGAGGGCGAGCATAACCACACAAGGTTATTAACTCAGTCTTCAACCACATAAAGATCAAAGACTTGGTCATCTCTCTAATTTCATCTACGTGAGATCGTGAAATTCAGAGAGCAGAGAGTTCTTTCAACAGGATGTGGGGTCTGGAGAACATAGAGGAAGAAGAATCTCAAAAGCTAGTTGTTGTAAGTGTGAAAAAGTGTAGGAAAACTCTTTTGGTCGAATTTATCTTTTGGAAATGTGGGCAGAATTAAGTTGATTTTCAATCTTATGCTCTTTGTTCCCAGTGTTGGAAAATGATCACTTTTTAATTTTATTTGCATACATTGCACATAATCCCCCTCATCTATTTTATTAGCACGTAACCCCTTCTCAATTCATGAGGAAGAGGGGTCTGCGATTTATCCTTCACAAAGTGGCAATCCGGGGGTGCTAAGCTGAGCGCTTACAAATTGGTTGAGGCCCATTGCTAGTAAAGATATAGATGAGGGGGTTTAATATACAATTTATCATTTTAATTTTGTAAAACATTAATCCATATTCATTAGTTGGATGTGTTCATTTTAAGAACATGAGACGAGAAATACAGGAGGAGCTTTTTGGAGCAAACCTACAGGATTGGTTGAGCCACCACTCAATAGGATTTTTGTGTGGAGCCAGCTTTTTGCTCTTCACTTCCTGCTGCTTCTCAGTTTGTCAAATTGTCATTGGACTCCATTTGAAAATATTATAAAAAAAAAAAATTCAAATCACAGAAAGTGAGGGGATATCACAATAATTGAGAACCGGGCATCATCAGCCTCCACCAAACCTCTGTGGGAGCCCTTAAAATTAATAATGTGCGCATCATAAGCTCACTTTAGCTATGAAGTGCCACCTTACCTAAGTGAGAGGAACCTCATCTTAACAAGCTATTTTGTTTGTTAATTATCTTAAGAAGTTTAATTTTTGGGGTTGATCTCACAAGCTTCTAGTTGCTTCAACTTTAATATTTTTTGTTGACCTGTGGAACATCAGGCTGGATTTTGCTTCAATAAGGTTTGTATAATGATTGCTATATTTGTTGAACGTTAAATGGTTGCGTTTTTCTTCTTTTGACTTTTACAAACAATGTCATAGTCTAGTTTTAAACTGGAGACTTTTTGCAATAATGCCTTCTCATTTAAACAAATCTATCTAGACTTTCAATATTAATGTGAACCAGATGCATACAGTTAACATAAAGCACATATCTACAAAGTTCTCATGAGACAGATACGGAGGATAAAAGGTTAATTTCCCACTAATTCAAGAAAAGGAAATTGGGTGAAAAAAATTGGATAAATGGTTCCTAAAAGAAACTCTGAAATGGATTTCCTAAAATTTGGAATCAAATCAATTGATGGGAAACTATAGAATCAAATCAATTAATGGGAAAGTGGCACCACTTCCTCCCTCATCCGTCTTGGTTTCCAAGTGGGAACCAACCATGTAAAAGGAAAGCAAAGGGAATGATTTTCTATAATGCACTTTCATAGTTTTTTTCGACAACCAAACAGGCCCTAAAAGAAATCATACGAACAAAATGGATAAAAATGAAAAAGAATGGATACGAACTTGTTTAAATCAAAATTTATCAGATCCGCGCTCATCAATATGTACATATACAACTTCACCGCAAGCAATACAGCTGCATATCTTACACTGCCAAGGAGCAGAGAAAACACCATTGACACAACTACTTAGCTCAGATCTCAACCAATTCATATTTCAGCAAATAACATCTTGTTAAATCATTAGAACCAAACCCGGCTAATTCAGATAATAGCTATTCTTATCTAAAAAGCCAAGAAGAAAAAATAGCGGATGAAGCCAATTACCTTTGCACCGCATAAACTAAACAGAAACTTCAAGTTCATAAATATCAGGAAATGTATTATAAGCCAATGCTCATAGATAAACGCCACCAAACAAAAGCGGTTCATAATGTCAAAATACTAGTCTAAGACTCTTAAGCAACAGAACACCAGAATTCAAAAGCACAAGATCCAGATCCAAAACTGAGGTTTAGACTTCCAATAAGCTCCTCTCACTTGAGGGGAATGAACCTGGAAGAGTGAGTAGCACCAATACCAGGCCTACCGTGCTTCACAGGCTTGTATGAGATCGAGAACTCGGCCAAGTAGTGGCCAATCATCTCGGGCTTGATTTCAACCTGGTTAAAGGTCTTGCCGTTGTAGACCCCAATGATGCTACCAATCATCTCAGGAACGATGATCATGTTTCTGAGGTGAGTCCTCACTGGTTCAGGCTTCTCGCCCTGGGGTGCTTCCTTTTTCTGAATCATGAAAAAAATACCCCAAAAAAGAATTTAAGTTCTGGTGAGGTAATGCCAAAATCATTTAAAAGTGGGTTTTCAGAAGTACAGCAATGCAAATTGAGATATACTTTTAGGCCTTTAGCTACTTCTGATTCTCAATAAGCAACATGGTAATGCAAGATAAGGGGATAATGCAATGGGGTCCACCTGCTCTGTCGCAACTACAAAGCTGGGACCTCCCATCTCTTGTTAGCTCATGATTATATAAGATATAGAGATTCCAAACTTGGTAGAGTTGCAAAGTAAGCTTACTCTATAACGTTGCAAAGTAATAATGGCTCAATCCAAAGAAAAGGTGAAATTGCCTTAATCCAAACCAAGAAAAACAAAATTCAAGCTAAAACTGCAAAGTAAGCTTACTCTATAACCCAATAATAACCAGAATCGAGACCATTTCTGTGACTAAGATATTATAACCTCCATATTTTAAAGTCAATCCAAGATCTGCTTTTACAAAAATAAATGTAAGAGGCAACGCGGCTCCCTGGTGAGCTAAATTGCCTTAAAAGTGTTTTTCTTATTATTATCTTCAGAGGTAATATACATATTAAAAAATACCCACAGGAAAGATCAAAAGTAGATGCAATTGCATAAAACCTTTATATAAACCTTTATATTAATCTTTTCCTTAAACTCTCGATCTTTTCAAGCTGTTGTGTTTTCTTATCATTTCTAAATCCTTCTGTACAGATTATGCTTTTGTTTTTCCCCTCCTACTATACTCCTTGCCTACCTATTATATTCTCCACTTATTTCTTAGCATCTAGTTTCTTTCAATATTTTATTCTCTAAAATTGATCTATTAAGGCTGTTATTTTTTTCCTTTTCATTTCAACCTCCTTTTGTACAAATTATTCTTTAATTTCTTCTCCCTCCTATTGTGCTCATACCATTTCTTTTGTATTCTCAATTATTTCTTGATATCTATTCTCGTTTACTAAATTATCCTCTCCAAAATTGTTGCATTTCCCCACAATCACCATAATATGCAAATACCAATTTACAAGTATGATATCTATTTTCCACTTATTGCTTGCATTTAGTTAAGAAGAAAAGAGAAGAGGATAAAAGCGTCCATATATTTCTAGAGATATCCAAGAGGAGGTAAATGAAACAAATGAAATCCCAAATTATTTTAACATGTATATAGAAATAGTATAGCATTACTGCCACAAAGTGACAAATGAGACTTGCTTGACACTTAAGAGGGTATTTGACTAGACAGAAATAGGAATGTGAAACCAATTATCAATAGTAGGAGGCTGCAAAAGCTTTTTTTTACGTCGGAAACTGCACAGAGAGAAAAAATGGCAATAATATTATCATCTAGTTATAGCAACTCTCAATGTCTACCAACCTCTGTACATAACCTTCCAATCTTTCATACCTTTTGGCCCCATATATTATCTTCTGTTGTTCCTGAACTTCTGACAAAGAAGGCATTCTTTGAAAGTGAAACATCCTCTTTCTAACATGAGGTAAGTAAATTCTTCTTACACTCTCCTTTAAAGGCCCACTTTACTTAAAACAAAAACCTAAAAGTAGACAAAGGAATTTAAGACATGATTTCACAGTTCTACACTTCCACTCCGACAATGCCCCACATTTGGACTCAAAGCACTAAGGTACTTTAAAGCTGTGCATGTTAAACTTGCAAATTGAATATCAATTCAGAATTTCAGGTCACTAGATTAAAGCAATCATTTATTGACTTTGATGTTAGTACAATCAAATGAGTTATTGAACTGTCAACCTTGGGATTCAATTAAGTTACGTTTCATTTTTTATTATAAAAAAAAGTCAGTTACCAATGAGCAAGACAGCATTACAACCTTAGGCATTTTTTATCAGTGTCTTGACGCCAACAAAGACCTAAGCAGTAATAAACACTTATTTCAGCTTTTCTAGATATGAAAGACAAATAAGAAGAATGCAAACATCTTGTTTAATAGTTATGAGATTTTTGCACCAGTATTTAGACCAAAACTGTAATATGAAACAACCACATGGTTATTATACATTTACAAAATTACAGCGCTAGCATTCTGGTTAGGTCTAAGTTTACTAAAATCACCAGGAAATTTCGGCTAATCAAAATTCATTCTTTCCGCCCGTAATCAAATTCCTGTTACTTGGTTAATACTAAATAACCAAAAAAAATACTGCGCACCTTATTACTTTGAGTAACTAAACAGTACATTTATATAATTAAATTAAATTAATATCAAGCATTTTCATCAACAATGTCTTACTTAAAATTTGAATCTTTAGCTCCACTTCAAAATTTCATGTTAATATCAATGCAATTAATAACAAAATAAAAATCAAATACTTAAGAAAAGAGCGAAGTGATCATACCGCTTTCCGCAGCTTCTTGATCAAAGCCATAGGCTTCCTCTTCAATCCCCTCTGAAACCTACCAAAACAAAATCCACAAAAATCACATCAAAATCATAACAAACAAATCCGCAACGCTAGGGTTAGGGTTTCCAATCCCGAATCAGATCTCAGTCACCTTCTGCGAGCGCGAGCAGTGAAGAGCTTGACGAGCTCGTCGGTGGACATGTCGAGGAGCTGGTCGAGATCGACGCCTCTGAAGGCGAACTTCCTGAACGTTCTCCTCTTCGGCTGGCCGCTCGCGACATCGGTTTCAACTTCAGCCTTCATCAATGGAGATTGAAGAAGAGAGGGTTAGGAGATTATGACAGAAGAGCTTGAGAATTTGTTGGAATTTTTAGGGTTTTTGACGGATCTTACCATGATTACGTGAAGAGAAAAGAAGAAAACCCTAGCTGCGAGAGATGGGAATGCGTTCGTTGACGGCGGAGGCGCTAAGGTTTGAGAAACAAAGTTAGGGTTTTCTATCAATTTTATATAGGAAGCGAATTGGGCCGTTTTCACTTGGGCCGGTATGAGTTAAAATGTACATAAGAGCCCAAATAAATTTGGGAAGATTTGTAACCTTTAGATACCCCTCATTGGGTTAATTACAGAAAACCCCTATTAGGGGAGTTGCAGTAACCCCCCTCCCTCCCCCCCCCCCCCCCCCCCCCCCCCCAAAAAAAAAGACTTTTTTATTACACTAAACCCCCAATGAACTTTTGAGGAGTCGCACATAAGCCCCATGAATTGTTTTATTTCACTAAATCTTACCTGATAATTTATCTATTAATCTTCACTTTAGCAAAATCAACTCTAACATGTCATCAGTAGGCACAAGACGAAAAAAAAGAAGGCAAAAAATTCCTCTTTAGTCCCAAAAAATATTCTTTTATTAAAAAAAATAAGTAACTTTTTGGGTTAAGGAATTATTTTTGTCTTTTTTTGCACATGCTTGTCACATAAGATGTCTAGAATCGATGGTGCTAATTTAGAGATTAAATGAGGAATTTTCCTTTGAAATTTAGTGAAATACAATAGTTCATGAGGGTCATGTACAATTATCCAAAAGTTCATAAGGGTTTAATGTAATAAAAAAAAGTTGATGGGTGTTTACTGTAACTTCATTGGGGTTTTCTGTAATTAACCCTAACATTTTCCTATTCAGTAATTAGAAGAAAAAAAGTATCCTAGGAACGATTTGTTTTGTATTTTCGTAAAACATTGTTTTATTTAATTATGTAGCATAAATCATGTAGTCAGTGGAAGTGAAGAAAATAGAAGCTGGGATTATAAGTATTTCTACAATGAATGCTGTTTTTTCCTCTTCATTTGAAGGGAAGTTTATGTGTATATGACTCAATTTTCCAAAATATATTTATTTCCGAGGATATTTGAAGTAATTAGTGCTTGTCTTGAAAAATACGCGAGTTCAATTGATTTAGACCAAAATTAAATTTATGGGCTTATGGATGAATTAAAAATTAAAAATACGATTTTTTACCAACAAGTTGTTGGCCCAGTGGTAGGCAAGCTGATTCTTAGGCGGGCTACTGTCCGTTAGCAAAAGTTTGAAACTTGAAATCGATACTTATTGGGAGGGGTAGCCACCAGCCACGAGCAGATTAGGCTCATCTCCAATGTGGGGTTGCGGACACCTGTGCTTAAAAGACAAAAAAAAACGAAATTGATCCAGCACAAATAATACTCAGTTTAAAAATCACGTAAATTGTGTAAAGGTATAAATAAAAACATCAGAATTTATATATAGTCCAATGAGATTTTAAGAAAATACGTCCAGATTCAAAGTACACCGGCGACTGTTTAAAAAATTTTAAAAATATATTCTCTTTGCACTGGTCCATATTTCAATCCATGATTAATGTTAACTAGGGTGCAAGTTTTATATTATTCTTGTAGTAGAAAATACGAAAATATAAAGTCTTTCGCCATGGACTAATATAAGAAATTATTACTGTATTAGGACTTTTTTTGTGTATTTTAGTACAAAAGTTGTATAAAGTTTATCATTGAAGAATCTCCACCGTAGAATTGAAGATCATATCATCAATTGCATGACATTTTAGCCCAGTGGAGGTGGGCACAATGCCAGTCTAAATTCTGATGAAAATGAAAGAAGATGCATTGGAATTTGCTTTATTCATGCACAACATATACAACAGAAAAGAGACAATAAGCCAAACTAATAACTTCATCCAAGTTCAGATACAAATACAGGCACATAACAACGCGCATATTCTTCTCATGAAAATGAACTCAGGTTGATGACACAACTTGACTCTCAATTTTCTCGATAGCCATTTTGAGATCCTGTTGTATTGCAGCTCTCGACCGGCACATAACTGCAGTGTCCCAAAACGAATACGACCCACATTTAGTGTCGGAGTTCGGGTAGAGATCGAAAATAGACTGTGCATCCTCATTCAGCGCCTTCAACTTCTGCAAGCATTCAATCTCATCGGGATCAACCAGCAAGTTATTATCGCCCTCTTTCCATGCTATCAACTGCACAAACAGTCAATTTCTTGTTGATATTGGTGTTTGGATATAGAAAAAGGAGGAAAATATTCATGTTTATATAGCACCAATTAACAAGTGGTTAGAGGCCGTTGGATAGATTAATTTCCATAAGGAAAAAAAACGGTTAATTGCACATAGACCTCCTGTACTATCTGCCAACTACGGATAGATCCCCTGTAGTTTTATTGTTGCAGATAACCCCATGAGTGAAACTTTATTGAATCTTTTACCCTCAGGAGGTCTATTTGTCCCAAAAAAAAAATCTGCTTCTCCGAGAGCAAAAGAGTCAAAAAAAATTTCACTCAGGGGTCTATCTGCATCAATAGAACACTAGGGGTCCATCTGTAATCGGGTGATAGTTTAGGGGGTGTATCCGCGACCAACCCTATTCGTTTTCCATAAATAGGAGAAAATATTCAGTACAGCTTTAAGAGAACAGACGTTAGCAGACCTTGGGAGCTCCCATTGAGGTGGTGCAATAGAGTCTTGCATTGTCGACTAGCTTGCAATATTTGGGGAATGCAGTGGCGAATCTCTTGTGGGATTTTAGCTGGGACTTCACCCTCACTGCTCGGCCCATAATTATTGCTCTCCTGCAATTGAAATAGTTACAACGGGTGTCTGTACATGTTAATCCAATCAACTGAAGACATATAAGAAGCATCAAGGTGATTGAGTATAAAAGTTGCAAAAGTTATAATCAATAATCATCGTCATAACTTTGCAGTTTGATGCAGTGGCGGGGGTTTTAACTCAGGTTCAAAACCCACGGGACATGCATTTAAAGCGTGTTTATAGAAAAGTACTGCTGTGTGAAAAAACTCAAGACTGACACGTTTAAGCTCAGCCTCATTATAACCCTGAAGTTTTTGTGCAATGGAAGACACTTTAAGACAATATAATCATACTAGTTCATTTGAAATCAATATGAAACTTTATTTCTAGACTTCTATCAAAAATTATGCAATTATACTTTTGTATTAAATTTTTGGGTTAATTTCGAATAGACACCCTATACTATAGCCCAATTGCAGATAGATCACCTGATGTTCTATACTTCTATTGTTGTAGATAGAACTCTGAGTGAAGTTTTTTTTACTCGTTTATCCTCAGAGAAAAGAAAATTATTTTTTAACAAATAGACATCCTGAGCGTAAAAAGAGGGGGAAAATCACCTTGGGATCTATCCGCAATTGGACAATAGTGCAGGGGTCTATTTGCAACAATAGAACTAAAGGGAGTATATCCACAATTTGGTGATAGTACATGGGGTCTATCTGCAAAAAACCTTGTTTTTTTTTCCCTCTCTCTCGTTTCTTTTTTGCATTTGTTTGTGTTAAGTTTGATACCTGATTCCTCTAACGACTGCAAGATAAGCATCACACACAACACCAACTAGCTCAATCCTGTAAGGCTTCCTCGTTCTCAACTCTTCACTTGTATTTTCATCATCTTCAACTTGTTCCCAGTAATTCTCAGTCACCGATCCATCTTCTTCTTCCTTGTATCCAATCCCCATTCTGTATCTATGGCGATGAACAGCCCTAGCCATAGCAATGGTTTGCTCCACAAATGGCTCCCAAGCTAAAGTGCCATCCATTATTACATCTCGGCCTTCATTGAGTGCAGTTACTAGGAGTGAAGCTGCTGCATCTACTGATGACTGATGCACCTGTACAAATTTTGAGTTGATTGGTAGTTTGTTATTGTAAAATGCATGCTATTTCTGGGTAAATTTCAAAAAAACTACCATGAACCTTGAGGGGTTTAGCAAAACATGACGAAATTTTTTTCATTGGGAAAATTATCATGAGTTTTGAAACTGTAGAAATTACCATGAATTACTAGAAATAACATCTTGGTTAAAAGGTCTGAAGTGCTGTTATGTATATCCGTTAAACTACAGTGTTCATAAGGATAATATAGAAGATACATAAGTTAATACGAGAAATTGTCCAAAACCTTAAATCACGATAGTTTAGTGCAGAAAGTCATGGTAGCTTTCTCTTGATTTTGTGTATATAAACCTTAAATCACGAGTATTAGGAAAACTACCTCAAAATCATCGACTTTGGAAAAATTAACCTCAAACCAACAGATTATCAAGTAACATTGCCAAATTAACATATGAAAGTTGATGATTTGTTGATTTCGCGCGTAAAAATTTGACTATTTCGTTGATATTTTCACACTGCAATTACAAATTAGCCAATCAAATTTGATGATTTGTTGATTTGGGAGTAGTTTTGCAAGTACGCATGAGTTAAGGGGTATATAGACAAAAACCTTGACAAAATTTATGACAGGTTTTGCGCAAACATCCCAAAATTCATGGTAGTTTTGAGAAATTTACCCTTATCATTTTAGAGGAGTTACTACATGTGCAACTAACTGTACTTTTTTCACTCTGTGCTTTCTTACTATCGTTTTGAGGAACAATAGTCGATTTTTGTTTTCTTACGGAATTAGATGATGCATTGGTTGCACCAACTCAAGATCTTCTTGTTATAATATCCTTGTGTTTTCAAGAATTAATATTATCGTTTTGTTTTCTTATGCATGTAGTATATTATTGTTTTTTCCTTATTCTAAAAAATATTCATATTAAAGAAAAGTTAAGATATCCTTCAACGAACATCATCATCTGAGAAACAGAGAAAATGCAGGAAATAAAAACTAGGTCTCCTACTCCATTTTTTTAATAGAATTAGATAAGTCTAATCTACATCCTTGGCCGCCACCTAATAATCAACTTAATTGACAAGGAAAGGAGTTGACTAGAAAAAACTATATATTTTTGTGGCCGGTGAGGAAGATTAAGAGAGAAAGGCTACGTCATTTGTTATAAAGTTGCGGAAATGCTACATACTTTAATATATTTTAATATATTATATATAGAGGATTCCGTCTTCTACAGTTTGCAAAGACTTGCAATTTCGAAGGCACCATATTAATTAGTCATTGTAAAGTGATACTATACAGAGTCATATACTATCAAGGGGATACTAAATTTTAAAGTTGAACATGTAATGAGGAAGTGGTCTGCCTTAATGATTCAATTATTGCATGTATTATATATACGCATCAAATGGCACTTAAGAATGCACAAAAACTTAATAGAGACGCGGATGTCGATATTTCTTTAGGTGCCAATAGTTATGAAATATAAGAATTAAGTTCATGAAACCTCAATTAGTATTAGAAAAACAAATAATTAAGAAAAGGGGTATAAAGATCGAAATTGCGATACACACCAACTCAGCAGTCTGGAGCATGTCATTGTGATGGCCCATGGAGCTGAGGGCTCGATAGATTATATCGGTCTCCTTGAACGCATCCGCTTCAACCACGACAGCATTCGCCGAGGCCTCTGACCAGAAAGCACTACGATTTAACCATAACATATTAACAACATGTATCTTATAGATATTTGCAAATGTCATAGATATTTGGGGATTTCTTACTCTTTTAGCAAATCTTTGAGCACCGTGCTCTTGCCGGCTCCCATGCCCCCGCCCATGAGGAGGAGCACGGGGCTCCTGTCGGCGTGAGCTGCAGGAACCATTACGGAGTTGGTCGGAGACTCATCATGAGATGCCAATCCAATGGCCTTCATCTCCTCCACAAGAGTAGAGAACACCCTTGCCACCTTCAAGTCCCTTGTTATCCTCTCAAATCTCTGTTTCCTGTTTGGATTTTAGAAGTTTTAGAGTCAATTTGGCGATTCGTAAACTCAACCGCGTCAGCGCTAGTCTAGTTATCCTTGCTCTCGATAAAAAGGTAAGGAAAAATTTATCTCCATCCGAAAGTTCTCATTAGGTTGAACAACTTCTTGTTTCCTTCAACCAAGGCCTTAGCTTAGTGCCCTTATCAAATTGATGCAATTAAGATTAGAGAATTAAGGAGTGACGCCCGCGTGACAAGTTGTTAGCTTTATTTTATGCTTGTTGTATCCATGATCTAGACGTTAGCCCTAATATGAGATCTGTAACGCACAAATAGAATATGATCTCAATCGAGCCAATTAAGTTGTGATAACAGAGACGTTGACCTGCTCATTAACACGATTAACATTCAATCATACATTTAATATTATCTGATCAATAGTCCACCAAATGTGGGGAAAATAATGCAATTAGGCCTTTCTATAAAAGGCATAAATAGATGTTCAAGTTCTCCTTTCACACATGGATGTCAATCAAAAGAATGGATGATCATTAGCCCAATCTCTGTACTAAAGCAAGCATTAAAACTTCAAGAACGTGTGAATTGTATAGTTGATTTCTATCTCAATCCTGTCTGCGTAATGTTTGGAAAGAAAAACTATTTATCGAGCAGAAAAACTATTTATCGAGCAATCTGGCAGTGTGATGCGGAGGACATTGCTAATGCCTTTTTGGAGAAATCGTATCATGCGAAGCTCAAAATCGAAGAAAAAAGGATGATTTTCGGCAAGATTTCGACGTGCAACTTCGACGGACCATAACTTTTGATTCCCTCTATAAAATTGCTATTATTATATACTTCGGGAAAGCTCGGAAAGTGCTCTATAAGTCGAACAATATCTCCCCAACCGAGTTCCGGGGTCAAAGGAATTTGTCTTTAGGCTCAAACTGCGCGTCGAAGAGTTTTGGTTCAATTTAGTTTCTAGTTTTTATGGAATGTTTTTTTTGTTTTAGGAATTCTAATTGTTTTAGGAAAGGTTATTTTAGTACTTTTGCTTTGTTTAACACCCTATATAAGGGGAGCGAATTTGTGAACTTTTTAGATTGGTTATTATTAATTTTAGAAGTTTTCTATTCCTAGGGTTTCTAGGGTTTGTGTCGTTTTGTTCGTACGAGAACGAGCAGTTATCTCTTTTGATTAAGCTTCCGCTACATCACAGTGGCAATAGCAATCTAGACACATTGTTTATGGATCAAAAACCCATCGGAGAACAAATTCTCAACATTTAAGCCATAATCTGTTTTTAAGTAATATTTTGCTTAGAATGATATCAGAGAACCAACTGAATTGAAAATCAATCTGATTCAAGATAGATATAGATATAGATGCACACCTTGTAGCCTCCAAGATCAAACCCTTGAGCTTTCTTTTTGGCTTATCAGTTTTATCAGCAGCCAAAACCTACACAAATAAACTTATGCGCATGATCAGTCTTAAAATTCATTAATAAATATATCTTTAGACGTTTTTTCCTCAATTTTTTTTACTTAATTAGTTACCCGAGTAATCAAAAGAGTAGCATGATCCCAATGAAACGCGAAATATCCAAGTATGCATCTATCTAATTCTTGAATGAGCTTCACATACAAAAATTCAGCTTCATCTTCATGAGAGATGAAGGCAAATATGTCATCCTCACATCCATGGGTCTTCTTCAGGTACTCAAATGCCAATTTTGCAAGTTGAGGACACTCATTTGCATCCCTAAACCCAAATTGCCTAGCTGACAAAAATAAATTGGTTATCAACACATTAATGATAGACCCAATAAAACTCAAAAATTTCTAAAAATTACTATTTTGGGGTCTAAAGTTCGCAGATGAACACATCAAGATAGGGATTAAGTTAACCTGCCTTTATATCTATATCACTTGTAAAATCAACAAAATTTGATAAACAAAATCTGAGAAAACGCCAAACAAATGACATTCAACACATCTAATATCACCACGGAAAAACCTCAATAAAAACAAATTTCTCAAAATCTCGAATTTTTCTCAAAATTTGGAAAGTAAATAGTTCCTCCCAAGGGACCATCATAAAGGGCAACTGGCCTACAGCTGTCAAAGTAACCTTATCAACAGCATCATGAGCCATACTTATCACATTAATGTCTCCACGAACTTCAAACACCACCATTTTTTCAAAATTAGTAAATAAATAAAACGTTGAATGATTTTTTGTTTTTATACAGAAAAAAACCCAGAAACATGACATGAGCAACGCATTAATATCACCAACACTAAAACCACTAAAAAAAAAAAAGATAGTTTCTCAAAATCTTAAATTTTTTCTCAAAACCAGCATAATGGGCAAATGGGTACGAACAAAATTGAAACTTTGGACGATATTTTGTTTTTATACAGAAAAATGAGATTTTACCAACGTAAAGCGGGAAGCTCTCGAGCTCCAAGACTATGCCGGCCTCAGTAACCTCTAGCTTCGGAATGGGTCTTGAATCAAACAACCGCCGCCGCCGCTGCTGCCTCAGCCGCCGCCGGAAATGGACGGCGACGGCGGCAGCTCCGGCGGCGGAGAGAATGATGGTGTTAAGGAGGAGGAGCTTGCTGTTCCCATCTGAAGAAGTTAGAGAGAGAAAACCCAATGAGAACATGGAGAGAGAGAGAGAGAGGGAGAGGTTTAGAGAGAGAAACAGGAGATTGGTTAGTACCTTTGTGCATGTTGATTTTTTAGTTGAGATCCGAAGTGAAGGGAGTAGGCTTAAGATGCAAGCAATTTTAGATATAGCTATCCTCAGCCATGAATGGTCTGCACCCTAAAATTATAGTGGTCCTTTAAATTGTAGGGGTTTGCGATGTTAGTCCCTTACATCTTTCCCTTTGTGCAATTAGTCCCACAAATCATGGAAATTACTGTTCGGTCCCTCAACTCTTAAGTTATTCTGAACTAGTGCCTCAAATCATTGGAATTGCTATTAGGTCCCCCCCAACTCTTAAGGTATTTTCAAATTAGTCCCTCCAATCAAGACTAAAAGTAAGAATCAAAGGGATTGATTTAAACAACTTATGAGAATTTGGGAATATTATAGCAATTTTAATGATTTTAACTGACGAAATTGTCTCTATTCGTTGTTTTCACTCTTGGTTTGAGGGACCAATTAAAAAAAAACCTAAGGCTTGGAGGACCTAACAGCAATTCTAATGATTTGAGGGACTAATCTCAAAATAGTATAAGATTTGTGGCATTTAATAGTAATTTCCGTGATTTGCGGGACTAATTTCAGATGTGAAAGATCTATCTTGCTTTATTTGAGTGGTCCTCTACCTTGATTTTTAGGGTATTTTGATAGGGCCCTTAAATCTACCACATTTTGATAATAATCCGTTGGTGCGTTGGATTTATGGCAATTTGGTCCACACATTAGTTTTTGCGGGTCAAATTTGTAAATCATAGCTGGGTTAGTTCTTGACCCCACTTGGTCAATTACCAAAATAATCCCCGCTTATCGTTTTTGAGATAAGAATACTAGTGGGGAAAATGAGAATGGGTGAGGTCGATTACTATCATTAGAGAATGATGAATGGGGCTTTGGGTTTTAAGTTTGTAGATTTTGGTTTTAAACCTGTTGAAGAATCGGTGTTTAAACATAACCATAGGAACTTTGGTGCAAAATGTTGGATTTGAGGTATGTATGCCTCAGACATAAGTTAACTAGAGGGATCAAATTGTATGTAGCTTGTGATTTGAATCAGCAATTTTAATGATTTGAGGGATTAATATCGAATTATGAAATATCTAAGGGATAAGTATCTAAACAAACATTTTTTAAATAAATGGTTGCTTAAGAAGATGAAATATTAATTATTTTAACAATAATAGAGAAGTAACTACTATGAAGGTTCTTGATTATGATGGGAGTAAAACTGAGAAAATAAAGAGAAAATGACTACTATAATGATTCGAATGAATTTTAAAATCTCCTAGTATTCTGGAAAGAATCGTATAGAGAAAATCTAAAGAAAATCATATATGCGGAAGAAAAGAGTTTATATCTCTTATTTCAAGTTTAAATTAGCATAAGCAATATATGAACTTCCCCTTAAGTGCAAAGAGAATATTGAGTCACAATAAATCTACACTACTCCATAAAAAGGATTGTGAGGGTTTGCAAATATGGAGGTGTTGATGTCGGTTATCTAACAGTAGGCTTGAATGTGGATTATGAGGAGTGTTAGGGTCCTCAAGCTTCTTCAGACGACTAGTTTTTGAGCCGAGAGTCCCATCCTCCACATGAAGAGTACGTAAGAGGTCGGAGTTGGGACCTCCGGTGGTTTCTCCGACGATCAAGTCGGTATAGAACTTGAGTGAGGAAGAAGGAGATAAGTATAAGTGTTTTCTCGTCAGAAATTGCTTACCCTAAGTAGCAGACAACACCTTCCTTTTATAGCAGATCCGAAGAGGCAGATAAATAACTTCCGTCAAGTCCAAGTAAGCGGCTCAGTCAGCATCTAGTTTACAGGTGTTGGCTGCAGAGGGGGGATGAGTCATCACAATGTTTTATGTGAGGGTGACAGAATGTGTGTAGTGTTGACGAGATCCGATGAGTCATAAAGACTTTGGGGGCTGGAGAAATGATGACTCCGATCATGCATTTAATGTGATGACAATTGACTGTCGACAGGAGGCTCAAGGGATACACCACCTTTGTGAACGTGGTGGGGGCCCGAGATTTAAATAGGGAATTAAACCTTAATTAGTCCCACATCAGCAAACATGAAGAAAAATCATTAATTAATTCCCTTTAAATAGGAAATTAAACCTAGGATTTGTAAGGTGTGAAGAGAGGAGAAAAAGCTACAGAGAGAGAAAGAGAGAGATTGGAGAGATTTTACAAGAGAGAGGTCAATTTCTCTTGGGTAAAAATCAAAGCTTTTATTTTTTTTCTTTTAGACGAGCTTGTGGATTGCACAAGTAGTCGGTGTTCTTCTTCATAGTAGAATCTCTCCTCAACCCCTCTTGTGGACGTAGGCAAGTTTGCCGAACCACGTAAATCTCGTGTCTTTGCTGTTTATTGTATATTGGTTATAGTTTGTAGGTTCTCAGATCTACAAGATCCACCCTCAAGATTAAGCATGGTCTTAATCTCAGGGTCCATGCGTGACTTCGCTTGGTCGATTTTACCCACTCCGGCGATTATCTCCTTCGTGAGCTAATCCCCATCGGCGATTATATTTCTTTCGTGAATATAATCAGAACCTTCTCTCAGATGATATCGCTTCCGCAGTGTGTGGGCGTGTCTCTGCTCCCAATAATTGGTATTAGAGCTGTTATTCAAATTAGAAGTGGTGTAGATTCTGGTTTGAGGTGGTACTCGATGCTTTCTGAAAGAAGCAGATTTATTAATACAAACAGAGAATGGTGTCTACCAGTAAATCGGTCAAAGTGGGAAAATTCGAGATTGAAAAATTCAATGGGAAGAACGATTTTTCCTATTGGAGGATGCAGATGAAAAACACGTTGATTTCGCAAAAATTGCACAAGGCTTTGACTGGAAAAGAGAAGAAGCACAATAATATGTCTGATGAGGATTGGGAAGAGCTGGATCTAGAAGCACGGGCATCAATTATCCTATGCCTTGAAAGGGATGTAGTTTTCTTGGTAGATGGAGAGGAAACGACTACGGGCGTGTGGAAGAAGTTAGAAAGTGCCTTCATGACAAAGAGTCTAACGAATTGGATCTATTTAAAATCTAAACTGTATACTTGCAAGATGGAGGAGGGATCATCAATTCGAGAATACATCAATAAGTTTGATAGGATCATATCAGACTTAAAAGACATAGACGTGAAAGTTGAAGACGAGGATCAGGCGCTTCTACTACTTCTATCTCTGCCGAAGTCTTATGAGAACCTGGTACAAATACTAATACTTGTAGGAGACAATTTGAAGATGGGTGAGACTAGAACGTCGCTTCTAGCGAATGATCTTCGAAAGATTGCAACCAGTGACATGACTACTGGTGGTAACAAAGAACAAGCACAGAGATTGTTTGCTAGAGGAAGGAGCAATGAGCGAGGAAAAGGCAAGGGAGGAAAGTCTAGATCTAAATCGAGATCTCTTGCAGGAAAATCGTATTTCAAATGCGGGGAAGTTGGACATTTCAAGATCGACTGTCCAAATAAGAGAGTAGGTGGAAAGAAGAACAACAACAAGACTGAGAGAAGAGAGGGCAAGGAAGATGTGAGCTACGTTTTAAAAGAAAGGAGAGAGAGAAAAGAGAGAAAGGAGAGAGAGAAAAAGAGAAAGGAGAGGGAGAAAAATTCTTGGAGAGATTCTACAAGAGAGATGTTAATTTCTCTTGAGTAAAAAATCTCGTGGGTAAAAATCAAAGCTTTTTTTCTTTTAGACGAGCTTGTGGATTGTACAAGTCGTCGGTGTTCTTCTTCATAGTTGAATCTCCCCTCACCCCTTCCGTGGACGTAGGCAAGTTTGCCGAACC
>JBAKGM010000326.1:37438052-37449493 GCA_037177215.1 Asparagus racemosus
TCTCTCCTCCCACTCAAATCCCGTGACCCCCTCTCTCATTCTCTCTCTCCTCCCACTCAAATCCCCTCACCCCCAGCTATCTCTCTTCCCCTTTATCCCCTCAAATCCCCTCAAATCCGGCGATCTCTCTTCCCCTCAAATCCGGCGATCTCTCTCTTCCCCGCTCCTCCCGACCTCCTCCGGCGACCCCTTGATCTCTCTCTTCCCCGCTCCTCCCGACCTCCTCCGGCGACCTCATCTCCAGCGAACCTGATCTCCAGCGACGGCTTCCTGATCTCTTTGCTTCTGCTTCTTCTTCTTCAATCTCCAGCGACGGCATATTTCCAGGAACACATAGATTCCACAAAACTAGCTTCTTATCTCATGAAGGGATTGGTAGGAAATAGGGTCAACCTCAGCAGTTTGTTCAAATTGAAAGAAATGTTTAGGGTCTCAAGAGAGAGAAAGACAACAACCAAAATTATAAAACAAAATACAACTGACCTCCAAAAATTGAAATCTTAAATGTGTTTTGCTTACCCGGGTTTTCTTATCGAAAATTTTAAAGGAAAGATTTTCTTTTTCTGGTCCCTCCAAAGCTCTGCAAGGGGAGAAGCTAAGAGAGAGATGATGTAGATTTAGGGGATGTAAATATGGAGAATGCTGTTGCTAAAATTTTAATATTTATCAGCTTATGTAACCAAATAGAGATACAGTAAATTGTATTTTGTAATGTAGCATGAAATTAGTTCTAGTGGCGTATGCCTCAATTAAAAATATTGAACAGCAATCTTCTAACATCTGATTACTATCTGCATTGGATGAGAATCTTAATTCATATTTATCCGATATGAATGTAATTTGTTGTCCATGTTTACGAGAATAAAAATAAAATAACAAGAACGTATGAAAGTGGTAATGCCGGTTTATGCTCCACGTCTACAAAAGACTCCATGCAAGAAGAAAGAAAAGCAGAAACATCCATTTTACTCGAATACTGAAACCTTTGCTACGTCAATGGGCTGTTTGGTTGGGACTTATAAAATGCAATTGCAACCATGAACATGTTATGATAACAACTTACAGGATCAGAACTACAGTAATCCACAAAGACTGGTATACTCGAGTTAGGAAAGAGCCCATGATGAAAAACATGCTCAAGTTCAAATAATGGATACTCACATAGCATCAAGGCAACAAACTGCCAACATACTGCACATTATTCAGTCAAATGCTGCTACATTATCCGCAATTTTAATAAGGATACAATTCATACATGATATATATTCAACAGCTAGACCTACAAAGAGACACTCGAAACAAATTGAATCTAATGATTTCAAATGTCCTCTTTTGTGCCTGATGTTTCAAGTTCCTTTTTCTCGTCTTCGCCACTAACAGCTTTAGGATCTTCTGGAAGAGAGGGCTTACTCCCCTCTTCAGGTTCCTTCTTCAGCTCTGTCTCAAATTCTTTGGCTGCCTGAAATCAAGTTTGAGAGATGCAGAAGTCAGAAAAAATGGTTAACTTTAGAAATTAAAAGGAACATAGTCAAGTAAATTACTAGAAATAAATTGTTTAATTCGTCAATTGAATATGATTAGTTTCTCTCTGAATGGAAGTATATACTAAGGTTTTGAGTTAGCAACCCTTGGCAGTTCCTTCCAAACTATTAAATGTAGAAAAGGTAAACAATGGAATGCGGAACGCGCATAGCATGTTATCTCGATGCTATGATTTTAGGAAAAAGAAATTTCATTAACCAACAAATAGCACTTGTGTTGTGAGCCTGGAAAGAATTTTTCTAGTCTTTTGAGAGGAACAGATAATCTATTAAGCATGAGGCCAATATGTAACAAACCGAAGTCTTTTCATTCCAATTGTAAAATTTACTTTAAACGTGTTCGTTAATGCTATCAAAGCTTATATACATATGGAGTGAGTATTGATTCTCTAACTATTAATTGTGTTATTATGTGGAAGGATCAATTGTTTCCGAGGTTTTAAATTATAGATGTCAGCAACATGGCAGTCAGAGGAGTGGCTTATCAACAGTAGATGTCACACAACATATCAGGTTTAAGTATAGAAGAACCATAGTCGATGAATATACATTTCCTGTACATAGACATTTGACAAATTTAACGTAATGAGCATTCTAACTGTTATCCTTCTAATAAAACTGTACAATCCTAGTATAATCATGTTGAGTAAGCACTAAAAACCAGCAAATGAATGAACCAGAATATTGATGATTATGTGTGAAATACCATGCTGGGAACAATAGCGGTCCCATACTTACTGAAAGGTCAGGACAAACCTAACATGTCGGAGATATCTACTGAAAATGAAATCCTCTTTATGAACACATCATGTTGACTTCTGTTTTGCTAGTATTGATGTGCTTTTCTTGGACAAATACTTGATGAATATTCAACTTTATATAATGCAAGTTATGCATTGCACGCCTTAAACTAGTACTAAGGACCATTAAAGTATACATTAATCATGTAAAACAAGTGAGCAGCTAGCGCAGTCTGTGGTCCCACTAGACTCCCAGTAGCTCACACAGAATCAACCTCAACCTCTTTACTTCTCCTCCTCCCTTGTGCCACTGCAACCCAATTCAAGTGGAGAATGGGCCCATTTTCATGAAAGACACAAAGAAGACTAAAGAAACCTTCTGACCTGCAACTTGCATGTTGAGGAAATTCAATCCCATCTTATGACCCTTTAGAAGCCATGATGCTCTTTCAGTCCTTGACAATGCATAAAGTTCAACTGAACAAGCCAAAGAGACTTACTTGTTATATCTCAGCTTGGAACTGACAACCTACGTCAGAGTTAGAACTTGCAATGGAGGAAGAATTTCTCTTCCAACTTTTATTAAAATAATACGTGAATACATTCTTCTTTCTTTGCAAAGAGTTTTATCTGTGATAAATTCTAAATGATCAGTCAATGTTAATACAGTCTTGAGATCCACAAAAATTTCTATATACTATATAGAAACAGCCTTAAGATCCACAATGTTCTCCTCACAGGTCCTTGTTTGGCTGTTGATCCATAACTATACATACAGCTGAATGTCAGGCATAAGCAAGATCTCCTTAAAATCGTGATAAATACAATACAGACATAACAGACCTTTAGTGTCAGAAAACAAAACCATTGCCTTTGTGAATGTCTACTTGAAACAGGCATTGTCCTTGCTCTTTACAGATGCCAAATATTTTCTCCACATGGTTACTTTTTGCTAATCTAAGATTCTAACATATCTACCTTTTTACTTCCATAGCCTCATAGATGAAAACTAAAAATGTTCATATTTAATATTTGTAAAATTTGGCTACTATCTTCCACTTGAGTCTTTGCTTATGCCATGCCGCAAAATGAATATAATCCATGGGAATTTGTCTTCATAACCAATAGTTCCAGCTTTTTTTTTTAGTATAATAGCATCTTGGAAGGTTGCATTAACTTCATTACTAATATGGAAGGTTTCCACCTGTCAATTGGCCTACGAAGTTTCAAAGAAAGCCTTTTTCTCGTCCACAATTTCCTTGGCTAGAGATTGGTTACTAGAATTCAAACATTGGTCTTAGATTGACAGATAGTTGAAAAGAATTATCTTTCTTCTGTGGAATCTTCTCAACATAGGTTGTGCTCCATAGTCAACCTATTTTGCGTGTGGAAAGCCTCATATTATTGATGCCATGATGACACTAGTGGATGATTTACATATAATTTCACTTGTTTCGCACATTCTAACGAACACAAAAAATATTCTTGACAGTTTCATCTCCTACATGCGATAGCACCAACAATATTGTCAAAGATAGAAGCAAAGTGATATCAAATCTCCAAAACACAACTACCATCCTGCTATTTACATGGGTTATTGGTTTTTAAGCATGTATTCCCAATTTCGTCTCTCAGTATTCAATTATTCTCCCTGCTGATTGTTATTCTTAATGGCCTATTTCTTATAATCTACCAATAATTTAGCTTGATAAGCATACTAGAACTAGCTTATAGATGTTAATTATGAGTTAGGTGTTTGTAATCAATTGCTGCTAATAAGATTGCAGCGGTTAACTACCATTAGCCTCCCATACTTTGTTAGGTGCCATTTGGCAAGGGGTAACAGAGAAGGGTATAAGGAGAATGATTGAAGGGTATAAGGAGAATGATTGAATTAGTTAACCCATTGCGAGCGGTTAAAAATAATTATATTCCATGTGGATTAGATATATAAGGGAAGGTTAACTTTTTTTCTTGTTTGGCTAAAGAAGGATTGAGGTTAATCCTGCTAAAGTACCAATTTTAACCTTATCAAAAGTAGAAAAAATTACTAACAATTGTTCAAAAGATATATTTTATCTCCCTCTCCAAAATGCTAGGACACAATAAACTAGTAACTGTACAAATTTATAATTTGCAAAAGAAATATGGCTTTGGGCAAAACTTTCAATAGGTACGATGTAAACTTGTAATGCAAATTATATAAGTAAAATTTCATTCATCCCCAACTGAAAACGAAACAATAAATGAACATGTTTCACGTTAATAAGAAATATAACATGAGAGTAGCACTACTTAACAATGGTTGGCCCTTACACTTTACAATTAAAATATCAAAATGTAAAAATAGTAAATTATACACTTCTCAATACTTCGCATAGCCATGGTGAATTAAAATATTAAAATATTAAAGTAGCTAGCCCTAACTCAGCAAGAATACTAAATATTAAAATGTTAAATTACACATTATTTGTGTAGGCGTGATGAATGAAAATATTAAAATATCAAAGTTCCTAACTCTAACTCAGTAATTTTGAAGTATTAAAATATTAGGCTTTGTTTGGCAAAGGGTAACGGATGGTTTAGCCCTTTGCTAACATGCCAAGCAATTGTTTGTGGCGGAGGGGTTCGTCAGTCAAAGGGTTACGACCAGTTAACCAAATTGACGGGTTATTCCGTAGGGTGGTGCAAGATTTAACCTAAATCCAAGGATGGGTAAGTTGAGGGTATAGTGTGTAATAAAAGTAATTAGTTGCAAATAGTAAAAGTCATCTGATTGAGTGGTGGTACTTCAATATTTTAATATTTCAAAATCAGAGTTAGAGAAAACAACTTTAAAATTTTTCTATTTTCATTAACCATGGTTACACTAGTAGTGGGCAACTTAAAATTTTAATCAGTATTTGAACTGAGTTAGGCAAGCTACTTTAATATTTTAATTCACCATAGATATGCGACGTATTGAAATAGTGTGTAATTAAATGTTTTAAATATCTTAATATTTTGATTGTAAATTGTAAGGGCCAACCATTGCTAAGTGGTGGCAACTCTTATTTTATGTTGCTTATTAACCTGGAACATGTTCATTATTGTTTCGTTTTCACTTGGGGATGAATGTGGCCTTACTTATACAATTTGCATTACAAGTTTCCTTCACTATTTAATTCAAATGGAATATAATTATTGTTTATCCACTCATTTTGGGCTAACTAATTTAATCCTTCTCCTTAACCCTCTTCCATTAACCCCTTGCCAAATGGCAACTTAAAATACCACCACTTGATCATCTGGGTCTTACAATTTGTGATTAAAATACTTAATTACACCCCACACCATCGAATTACCCTCAGCAGGAGGCAGCTTAAATCATACACCGTCTCCACTGGCAGAATAGTTACCCATCAAAATGACAGGTTAAATAGTTTTGACCCCTCGACAGGTTAACAAATCCCCAACCACAAGCGAGTATTTGACAGGTTAGTGAAGGGTTAAACCCCTTTAAACGTCCACTGAACCTTAGCCAAACAAAGCCTTAGACTGTAAATTTATAACCGTCACCCCTAAGCATAACTTTAGTGCTTTGGGGCAGTAGAAGGGTCCTATAGGATGGCCACCTTCAAATTCCCACTGGCCATAAGTTTAAGGACGACTTGAAAAAGTACCATTGTTTGAGTCTGATTTCAGCCTAAAAAAAAAGGCTCAACCTACACGGAAATGCAAGAGCGTAAAACTATATTACCCTCAACTATCACAACAACTTTGGAGTATTGGTGCAGTGGAGTGGACCATTTAACATAATCCACATTATTTCGAATAAAAAACTATCATCAGCCTCACTGCCTTCAATTTATTAAACAAATAATATTGAATTTGGATCCTCTCCACTACACACACACAAAAAGTGGAGAGACCACTGCAATATTACAACCGTTGATTTGTTCAGTGGACGGTTGCGATTCATTCCATATTTAACACTCACCGTACCCTCACAAATTACACTATTTCCTAATTTACATTCAACGGAAAATCAAAACCATATATTAAGCAAATCATCAACGGTTGTGATACACTACTTTTTTCTATAGCGGAGAGGATCCAAATCCTATAATATTTATTTTATTTAGGAAAGTTCCGTCCTTGTTTCACTACTGATTTCACATTGAAAACAAAACAAATTCTAATCATCAGTTACAACTGGCATCGACACACCACAACACAACGTAAAGTTCCCCAACTATCACTACTCAAAACCTTTAGCTACCCCCAAAGTAGAAACCCTAGAAAATAAACTAGCCAAGAATCAAACCTGCTGAAAGCTTTTCACAGTCTTTCCGATGTTCCGCCCAATCTCAGGCAACTGCTTCGGCCCAAAAACCAAGGCAGCGACTCCAGCAATGACGACGAGCTCTGGAACTCCGAGCCCAAAGAGACAACGGCAACCGAGGCGACGTCCCGATGTGGGGCCAGCTCTCCGTACGGAGACTGAGGTCAGCCTCTGCTTCGAGAGGGCGCCATTAGAGAAGAAGGCGGAGCTTGAGGAGGAGAAAGATGAGGGTTTTGAAGGGAAAAGGGGAGGAGATTTTGGGATTGTACAAGAACAAGATAACATCTCCATTTCCTCTCTCTCTCTCTCTTTCTCTCTATCTCGAGTTCTTCTGATTTTTCTCCCAAGTTCATCTGAATTTGGAACGAGAATGATGAAAGATAAAATTTTGATCTCCACCGTGAGATTCAGTTAATCTGGACCGTTGAAGGCTAACCATATACAGATAAGGAGAGTGTCAGAAAAAATTGCAGATGGCCCAAATCAAGGGCACTCTTTTGCCTACGCCCAATTATAGGGGTTGGGCTTGGGTGTGAGTAGAACTGGATCCGCTGGGCCGTGTTTGATACCTGCCGCAAATCTGGATACAATATCTAGTTTCCGAGGGTAAAAAAGCGTGAAAAACAATTTCTGTGTCTAAAAACTGAATAATATCTCCTCGAAGATCATGCTTTGGAGGTAGGGATGCACAAAAATATCCATATCCGAGGAAATATATGCATATGTATCTTTTAGCTTATGGATATTGTTACTAAAATCTATAACGGATGGGATATGCGAGGTTGCAGATTTAGTTATATAATTAAATGTCCGAATCCGTATCGGAAATATCTGAACATATATCGATCATACAGTTGCAATAGTTTTAATCCTTAGATTCATAGATTTGAGGTTAATTTTGATAATCAAGATATCTAATCTTAGATTTTCTGATATGATAGACATATAAATGAACTGTAGCGTATGAACCAAATTTTTTCCAATATTATCTAGTTTTCTCATCTCTGTTTTGTATTTGATTGTATATTTGTATGCATGTCGGTATTCTTACTTGATTTTAACAGGTATGGATATAAATTTTCCTTATCTAGGAGCATATATGTATGTGTGTGTGATTGATAAATCAAATACGGATATGATAAGTATCATATTTGAACCGTATCCGAACGGTATGCATCCCTATTTGGAGGGGACAAATAGACAACCAATGTTGTTCCTTTTACTGTTTCATTCTGTGTCAACAGCAATACAATGAAGTCGGCTTTTTTCATGACTCTGGTTACGTAACAAAAATGAAAAAGAAGGATACAAAGATGTTTGACTACTTGTTGCCAAACCTCTCCCGCTGGCCGGCCATATATAGTTCCTAGCTAGCATATTCTTCATTGCTTGTAAATAACTCCTCCTCCATCGCTAGTAACAAACATTTAGGTACAACATAGAACATTAAAAGTTGAGCACCATTTCTAGTATAAATACGGCTCATGCTCTCCCTCTTCCTTCAATCAGAGCAATAACAGCTGCAACTGCAGTTACAACTGTGAGCACCACAACAAAATGGCAAACATGGGTATTTTCATGGCAACCATGCTCGTGCTCGCCGGAATCGTAACAGCGGATCAAGCGTCGAACGTGTACACGACGTACCATATTTACAATATGGCAGGGATCGGATACGATTTATACGCTGCGAGCGCGTATTGCTCGACGACCGACGGTAATATGCCGCTGGAGTGGCGGATGCGGTATCCTTGGACTGCCTTCTGTGGACCAGTTGGGCCTCGCGTTCCGCAAGCCTGTGGCAGTTGTTTGAGGGTGAGAAATATGTTTCTTTAGGGATCTCACAATAATGCATTAATAGTATCATTAAAGAAATGCACACGACATGACATTTATTTTGCTAAATGAGCTACAAGCTTTACTAGTCATGCTCAAATTGATGGAACTCGTCACTCGCATCTCTTGAAAAGCTCATTTTGCTTTTTTAAAAAAAATATCAAGTTGCCAGCTTCCATCTCTTATATCATCGACATAAAACTTTCTTTTGCATTTAAATGTATATATATCATGTTGGAGCACTTTGGTTGCAGAATTATATCATTTAATTTTTTTTTCTCAAATTTTATTGCAATGGGCAATGACTGTCACATTGCATGCTTGTTACAACAAGAACCAATTACACCCCTTTGTGCAAAAAGTTATCCGGTAGATCATATCCATTGGATAACTAGATATTCAAGCGGCAGAACGATTGGATCAGTGTAAAAGAGCGGTTTCTGATGTTAGAGTACCAGTCCAAGGATTTTCTCCTTTTTCTTCTTCTTGATTTACTAGTTGTCTAATAGACATGATCTACTGAATAGTTCCTCCCTGAAGAATATATAGTGATTAATAGGCGCTATTGCAGGTGAGAAATAGTGGGACAGGCGCCGAAGCAATTGTGAGGATCGTGGATGAATGCCAACAGGGAGGATTGGACTTGGAAGAGGGTGTATTTGCTCGTCTCGACACCGATGGACAGGGAAATGCACAGGGTCATATGATCACTGAATATGAGTTCGTAAATTGCATGGATTGATAGTTCCTTCTGTGAGCTGAGTGCCTGAAAATTTTAGCTATGAACAAAATAAATGAGCCTCATGGTGCTTGATTACTTGGCTTGTTGTTGTGTTTCATTTTAGTTTTACTTATTGTGTTTTGTTTAGGAAATAGTTATGCTTACGTATCTCATGTAGAATTTTAAATCCTGGTTTGATATTGGCATTAATCCTCGACGTGACTTTGTGCCAAGCGTACTTGGTTTTTTTAGACGTAGATGAGCTTGCATGCTTCTATATTTTCATCTGTTATTTGTCGCCCATTATTTTATAAGGAAATGTTTGGTTGTGTAATTGCATTTTCAAGGATTTTGTTACATGAGCTAGATCTTGAAAAATATATACAAAATTAATTTGTTAATGATAGATATTAAAGAAGATTTGCACCAAGGACAATTCCCAAGCAAAGTTGTTAACCCTTTTCCCTTACCTCGTTTGGTATGCGGGAATAGGTGGGAATGAAATGCTCATTCCCACTTCTCATTCTTGTATACCAAATATGACAACTTTTTAACAGCTAGAATGCTCATTCCCACTTCTCCTCTCATTCCAACATTTTTGTGGAAATGAGCATTACCAACAAATTGGTAGGGAATGTGCATTCTCACTTAAGTGAAAATAAAAAAATTAAACTAAATACCAGATATAATGCCATAATTTCTTATTAATTGCCCATACCAAACACAAAATGATTTTTCATTCTCATTTCATTATCTAATAGCACCCAAACATGAGAATGGAAATGAGCATTTCATTCTCACAAAGAAAAAAAAAATCTCCTGCATATATCAATTGAACTACTTCAAAGTTCAAACTTAACAAGGGATTTTGCAAAGCTACTGTATTGCCAAACAGCTCCAAGAAGAGTAGAGAAAAAAAAAATAAAAAGGGACATTTAAAAAGTACACAAATAAAAAATAAATAAATAACTAAGTAGCAAGATACATGCAACTTAGGCACAAACTAAATGTCTCTCTAACATACTGCATAGGCAGACCGCACACCAACGCTTGCTAATTTTGCACTAGCCTAGTGCAGGCCGAGCATCAACATCAACTCCTTCGACTTTGCATTGGATTAGTCCCAAACAAATACTGAAATACTGGCATCACCACCAAAGATGCATGCTTGCAACATGAACGTTGGGTTGACTTTTTAACACAATTTATCAAAGACCCAGTAGAGCTTACCCCTAAAAACTAGTACGTTAGAGCAAGAAAGTCTAAACCTCTTATAAAATCATGACTAACTCCTCATTTAGTTAAGGAAAAATTGTGTCAATGCCTCAAATTTTAAGAATCAATGTGACTTGGCCTGTCCTATTATTTCCCATATGCAAAAGCCCTCAAAACTCAAGTTAAATATAGTTCAGCCCCTCCACATCAACAGTATACACTTTGTATATTGTATTTCCCTAAAATCCCAAGTTTACCCTTCCTTTCATTCTTCCAAATCCTACAAAACCCATCAGTTCCCCTTCCCCCTCCCAAAACCCTAACTTCCTCCTTCTCCTCCTCCTTTTCAAGTCAAGCTTCTCACCTCCAACCTCCTCTCCCTCCTCTCGGTTCTCAACTATCGCCGTCACAAATCCCACAAAAGCCCATCATCTCCTTTTTCCCTTCCCAAAACCCTAATTGCTTTCTAACTCCTCCTCCTCTTCAAGATGAGTCCCTCACCTCCGACCTCACCTCCTTCCTCTCGGGCCCTCGACTATCACGGCCGTAAATCCCACAAAACTCCATCACCTCCCTCTCACCTTTTCAAAACTCTAACTTCTTCCTCCTCTTCCTCTTCAATCTTTTGATCAATGGGACAATGAGACCACGATTGGCATACATTTTGTATTTGTGAGCAAACTTTCCATTCTATGTGCTATACTTGTCCATGCTCTTTGTGATTGCACTTGAAAGTACTTTTCTAGAAAGATCGATCTTGCATTACATGGCTGAAGATGCCAATACAAGATTACTCCTTCCTCCATACCACTATAATTAGGAGATAAAAGAAGATGATATTTATTATAAAGAAGGCTGTGACAATATTGAGCAATCGTTTTTTTAATGGACTACCTTAACTGTAGATAGGTGTGAACCTATTATGGTTGATGAAAATAGGTTAATTAGTGTCACGCCCCGCTTCTCAAAATACGCGGAAACGGGACACGAACAAGCCCGCGACGTATTAGATCGGGGAGTATAAAATTAAAACTTTTCTCCTCAACCTAATACGCCAAGCGTCA
>JBAKGM010000326.1:37449593-37469866 GCA_037177215.1 Asparagus racemosus
TAAGAGAGTATAAGAGAGAAGTAGATGAGTTTTGGATGAGAAAAATCAATGAAAATTATCTCTATTTATAGTGGCAGCCCCCTAACCAAATGACCAAAATACCCTTAAAATTTGACCTTTTTTTTTACCGTTTTAGGGTATTTTGGTCAAAAGGCCAAAAATGACTGTTATTGTGGTCCGGACAGGGCCACCCGGTCAAACGGTCGTTTTTTGACCGTTTTTACTGCGCTGGGCCACCTGGTCAAACGGTCATTTTTTGACCGTTTTGACCGGGTCGGGCCGAGCCGCTCGATCAAACGGTCATTTTTTTGACTGTTTTGGCCAGGCCGAGCCGGGCCCGGCCCGATCTATCCGGCCCGATCACTTTTTTTACTGGGCCAGGCCGGGTCCGGTGCGGGTTTTGGTGAGTTAGCCCGGACCCGGACCCAGGCCGTGGACAATTGTGGACAGGCCTAGGTTCAACTCCCAAATGCCTACATGAGGTCTCAAACAAAGAGGGGGCGAAGAGGTCCAGGAAGGTAGCGCTCTCTGCATACCTATAGAAGCTAATGGCGAAAAATGTGAACGCGTTCCAACATACGAAGTGCAACATTGGAATGATAGTTGAGGGGTGACGGAGGATCGACGAACACTCTGAATCCATATCAAACTATGTAGGGAACATGGTTTCCATGGCAATTGGAGAGGAGAGCACGCCTAAACTGAAAGAAATGTCTCTAGCATCCATCTCCAGAATTGTTTCTAAAGCGATAGATGAGGTTGCTAACCGTGAACATTTCTTGGACTTGATCAACTGGGTCAAGTGCCCTCGACTAGATAAGATGTTGCCCCATGTCTTGCATGGAGGTGAAAGCGGAACAATCATTGTGTTGTCTTGTCACAATATGCTAGTTATGTCAATGGATTTTGGGTTCGTGTTCCCTAGTTTAGGCATGATTTGTCGAGGAGTCGACCAGATGGGCCCGTGCTACATGAACTTGGTCTCGACTGGTTGGGTGACGGTTCTTAGTTTGTATTGGGTTTCTTGTTGCCCGATATGGTGACCGCTATAGAGGAAGATCCGGACCGTGTGTTTTAAGCCCGTGAAATCAGGACACTTTCACCCGTCCTTCATACATATTCTCTTCAATATTTAAGGCCTTCTTTGTTTTTCTAATAGTGAGGGTACTATTTTTTATACTCCACACCCATCATTTCATGTGAAGTTTGTTTCTTGGGTTTTTTCCCTTAGAAACCACATTTAAAATATGGTAATTATACATGAATCATAATTTATTTTTAATTTATACATAAATTACCTTTAAAGTCGGTTATTATTACAATTAACCACCTCCCAATCACTTTTTTCACTAAAAATCGAAAATTATCCTTGAAAACTTGCATTCAATATACATGACTTATTTTTTAGTATTTAGATCTTCTTAGGATACAACTTATGTACTTGAAAATTTTAAGCTTACCTTTAGATTTTTAGTGAAAATTTAAGTTGGACGTGGTTGATTGCAACAAAAACCTACTTAAAGGTGGTTTGTATAAATTAAAATGAAAGATGATTCACATATAATTACCCTTTTTTAAGATGGTTTTCAGGAAAGAAAACCTTTTTTTATCTGATCGGTACTATTGTAAACTAGAGATTATGTAATCCTCATAGAGGTGAATAAGTTAAACTCACCCCACCCCAATCTTTACAATTCGGATATTAATTACCAAGATTTTGAGACAAAATTATTTTGTTCCTTTCCCATTTTCTTCAGCGAATTTCTCTTATGTTCTTTATTATTATTATTATCAAGCGTCTTTCTTATCTGTAAACAAAAAATTAGCGCCTTTCTTATTATCTAAATTCTTTCGGTTCTGTTTGGTTGAGGTAAATTGAGAAAAGAAAAAGAAAAGGAGAACAGGGTTCCAAGGTTTGGTTAAAAGGGAAGGCAAAAGGAAAATGTTAGATTACCTGAAAAAAAGCTTTGGGGGGGGGGGGGTGTACGTTTATTGGTTGGGATAAGTCGGGGTCAAATGTAATAATTATTTCTAGGGAACAATTTTATCTCTTTCGGATATTTTCAGTTGGGTATAGTGGGACAAGTTGGGATAATAGGACAATTTGAAGCTTTGATTTGATAATTCATATGGGATAATTGATGATGTGCCACCTTATTAAAATATAATATTTATTTATCAATTAAGTCTAAATTAATTTATTCAATTGGTTCAGTATATTATTTAGTACGTTATTATAATATCATGCATTATTTACTTTATACTAAAATATAATATGTTATATTATAATTACTGATGAATTATAACTATGTTTAATGTTATTAATTAATGTATTATAAAATAATATGATATGTTATATAATAATTGATATAATATAGTAACAATATATTTAATATAATATTTCACTAATATAATATGTAATTTAATATAAATATAAATATTATAATATTTTGTTTTATTCAATATAATATTATTTAAAATATTATATTATTATTAAAAATATAATACTATATTTTATGATAACTACTATAATTTAAATAGAAAATTAATGGCATGGCTCCTTATTAAAATATAATATTTATAATAACTGTCATATACTATTAATATGTTCAATATTATTAATTAAAAATATTAGTAATTAATATATTATATTATATTAATTTTATATATAATATTATATACAATATCATGCTTTAATATATAGTAGATTATTACTATTTTTATTATAGCAATAAAATAATATTTAATATTATAGCTATCACAATATTGACAATATATTTAAGACTATTACATAATATAATAAAGTGTAATAGAAAATAGTAAATTATTATATAAATTAAAATATTCTATATAATGGAATATATTATCATATTAAATTATATTACAATATAATTAATATATTATTATATTAAATATATGAACACTAAATTATAATACAATGTTTTATATCCTAAAAATACTACAACAATATTTTTATTCTAACTAATAAAATATATAGTAAATAATATAAAGTAATATTATAATATTATAACACTAATATTATGATATATGAAATATTATTAACTAATATGTAATAATGATATATAATAATGTTATATTAGATAATATTATATAATATTTTATTATCTTAAATTATAATAGAATTTTATAATATATTATAATTAAGCTATATTATATATTATAATACAATTAAAGTATATTAGATATTTAACAAATTAATACTTCAAAATTATCCAACTTTCCCCATGATTTTCCTAAAGTTAAGAATGAGATAATTTTTGAAGGTTGAGACAAAAGGTTTGTACAAAAGTGGAATAAGTTTAGAAAAAGTAGGGGTAATTGTCCCAATCTCATTATCCTAATGAATAACACTTAAACTAAAATCTCAATCCCATTATTTCAATGAATAACACCATAAAGTGAAATCTCAAAAATTATCCCACTTACCCCAAATTACACCAACCAATAACCCCCCTTCTAAAATTTTCGTTTCAGTTTTCTTCACTAGAACGTAAGAAAAGAGACGGAAATTTTTGTTAGGGCTGAGTATCGCTCTGGGATGCGTTGGATGTAACTCATTTTCATGTGGGCCCTATCAATACATGATTATGTTGATGTCAAAAATTAAGTAGCAGGATTTGGGCTTGATTATGAGGAACTTAGGGTCCCTTAATCTCCTTTAATGGTTGTTTTTTGAGTAGAAAATAGTTCTCCACATAAGCAATACGTTAGAGGATCGGAGTTAGGTTCTCCGATGATTAAATTAGTTGTGATCTCATATGGAGAAAAAATAATTTAATTCTCTTAAGTGTGCCCAATTTTGTGTGTACCTTCATGCAGTAGACAACGTCCCTATTTATACTATTTTGAAGAAAGGAAGACTTCTCTCAACCGACTTTGAAAGGAAGCGGTCTAAGATAGCTATCTTGTCATTCAGTTTCTGGACATCCTTCAATGTGCGGGGCTCGAGCATTTGTTCGATGGCAGTTATCTTCTCAGGGTTGATTTTGATACCCCGTTAAGTGATCATAAAGCCAATGAATTTTGTCCGACTCTACCCTAAAAGCACACTTGCCTAGGTTGAGCTTCATGTGGAAGTGTCGGAGGACAGAAAAAGTTTCCTCAAGATCTGACACGTGAGAGACCGCTTGTTTTGATTTTATCAGGATGTCATCATACATATGCTTCCATATTGCGGCTGACTTGGTGTTTGAAGATTTTATTCACCAATCTCTAATAGGTGGCCCCTGCATTTTAAGGCCAAAGGGCATCACTTTGTAGCAATAGGTTCCTTGGTCCGTAATGAAGGAATTTTTTTTATCATGTTTGGCCATCATGATCTGGTTGTATCCAGAAAAAGCATCCATAAAACTAAAAAATTCATGGCCGTTGCTCTCGTTGATTCGCTGATCAATCCTGGGGAGGGGGTAGCTATCCTTCGGGCAAGCTTTGTTCAAGTCGGTGAAGTCCATGCACATTCTCCACTTGCTAGTAGAGAGCACCACATTAGATAACCACTCTGGATATTGGACTTCTTGGATGAAGCCGGCTTTAAGCAATCGGTCAACCTCATCGGTAGCCGCCTTTTGTCTCTTGGAGTTGAGATGTCTTTTCTTTTGCTGAACCGGATTGCTATGTCGGTCGATCAATAGCTCATGGCTTATTACTTCTGGAGGAATCCTCGGCATATCGTCGGGTCCCCAAGCAAAAACATCTGCATTGTTGCGTAAAAAAAACAATAGCTCCTTATTACGGCTCTACGAGTTCTGACCCGATCTTGACCTTCTTGGTTTCATCGGGGCTGATCGATACTTCTTGTAGCCTTTCTACGGGAGTTGTCCTCTCTCGCTCTTCATCTTTTTGTAATCGGGATTCAATCTTTTCGATTGGCAAGGTCTCTAAAACTCCTTTTCTCTTCATCGAGAGTATATAGCACGATCTGGCCCCTCGTTGATTGCTTTCATCATTTGATGGTAAGTGGACGGGATGGCTTGTAAGTTATTCAAGGAGGTTCTCCCAAGAATAACGTTGTAGGCGGATTTCACGTCCATTACAATGAATTGAGCTTGAGTCATAGACTGGCGAGGATATTCGCTGACTACCAGGGGTAGAGTGATTAATCCCTCAGGTTGGACTGAGTGCCCAAAGAACCCAATGAGGAGACTCGGGCAAGGCTTCAGATTTGACTTGCTGATCCCTATTTGGTTGAATGATTCCATAAACAAGATGTCCGCGGAGCTTCCAGTGTCTACCAAGATCCTCTTGATTTGAAAGCATTAATCTCTGTCGATATGATAATGGGGCCATCGTAGGGGGTTTCAACTTCTTTCAGATTAGCGTTGCTGAAGGAAATAGGTTTATCAGTCCTGGATTTCTTCTCACATAGGTTGACTTGCAACGCTTGACGAGCATACTTCTTTCGAGCGTTGTTAGACATCCTTCCTGTCGCCGCACCGCCACTGATGTTGTTGATGGTACCTCGACTGCCTATTTCTCTGGGTTGATCATCCTGTGGATGTTAGCGATGGGGTGACCTTGATTTGGATCTTCTCCTTTCTGGCTTCTCTAGGGCTGGTTCTCCTCTGTCTTGTCAAGAGATAAACTTCTTCATCAATCCCTTCTATATCAGGTCTTCAATGTCTCTTTGGAGAACTTTGTAATTATCAGTGTAGTGACCATGATCTTTATGATATTTGCAATATTGTTTGAGGTCTCTAGACTAAGGGTTCGACTTCATACGAGGGGGTGGAGTGGTTAGGTGCTCTTCTCTCTGAATCAAGTAGAGTGCTCATGAGAGAGAGGTGTTGAGGGGAGTAAGGGTCAGCTTTTTGGCCGCCTAATTCCTCTGGTCCCTCCTGTCGCTCTGTCCAGATTTGGGATCGCCTTTGGGAGGACCATCTTCTATCTTCTTTCTTCGAGAAGATTCTACATCAGCTACCTCTTGTCAGGCTGCCTTTTTGTGGGCTCAACTATCCTCTACATCCATGTGCGATCGAGCTTTGGCCATCAGTTGGTCGAAGTCGGTCACCCGATTTATAATGAGTGAGTCAAAAAACTTTTCATCTTCTAATCCTACAACAATTGAGGCTATGGCGACTATATTGCAAGTATATTCAACTTCTAGCCTCTTGGCGTGGAATCTCTTGAAATAATCTCTGAGACTCTCCCTGGTCTCTGCTTTATCTGCAACAGGACGGAGGAGAGAGCCTTCTAGTTTGTATCAGCCAAGAAATGGTGTACAAACTTTTATCTAAGTTGTTCAAAATTGTAAATGGACTTCTTGTCCAATGAGTTCCACCACATCTTTGCATTGTCAATCAGGGTGATTGGAAAAGCACTACAAATTATTGGATTGCTCATTTGTTGCATGCGCATTTAGTTAGAAAAATTATGTGCTTGCTTCGCTGGATCTGCTTCGCTAGATCTGCTTCGCCTTTGTACTTATCAATGTGAGGCATTTTGAACTTGGTACATGGAGTGTTCATGATCCAATTGGCAAGAGGTGTGTTTCTGCCGATGGCGTTTGTAATGGTGTTTAATGTCCGGTCGTAACCAAAGTCAAAGTTAGTGGTGGAAGGGCCATCCTGCTCTCTAGGCCTGTAGCAGCATGAGGATGCCTGGTGCCACGCGACATTGTCCATGCATCATATTCATGGCCAAGACTGGGACTTTCGCCCGTTGATTCCATGTAATGCTGTGGTTGTCGTGGGTGAGCAATGAAGCAGGCTTGATGGCGAAGCGGTGCAGTAGTAACATTTCTAGTTCACTCCTCTTGCGGTAGTTGCTCAGATTGGTCTCTGGAGGGAGGAGCAGCGAATGGTGGAGGAGGATGTGGAGGAGGAATCTGGCTGAGAAGTTTATTTGTGAAAGAAGCGAACTGTTGTTGAAGAGATTAGACAATTCTTCGAACGGATTCGTCTAGTTGGGCCTGAGTTACATAGCTCGTTTGGTTGTATCTCCAGGATTAGGAATCGACGATCGGTCTGGGTGATCAGAGTTAACCATTTTTCCCAAAGAAGGAAAAGAGGCCCCACGGTGCGCGCTAAACTGTTGATGTAAAACGTTAAATAGTAGGATTTGGGGTTAATTATGAGGAACTTAAGGTCTCTTAATCTCCTTTAATGACTGTTTTCTGAGTGGAAAATTATCTTGCACGCAAGCAACATATTAGAAGATCAGAGTTGAGTTCTCCGATGGTTCCTCCGATAATCAAGTTAGTTGTGATCTCAAAGAGAGAAAAAATAATTTAATTCTCTTAAGCATGCCCAATTTAAAAATAAAATAATTCTCTTAAGTGTGCCCAATTTTGTGTATCTTCATGCAGTAGACAACGTGCCTTTTTACTCGATCTAGAAGGGCATTTGCATAACTTTGGCCGAGTCCAGGCAGTCGGCTTGGTTAGCTGATACTTTACAGGTGTCGGCAGTGGGTGATCCGAGTCATCATTATATTCATTGTGGTGGCGACAGAGGGACTGAGGCGCAAATATGGTTCAATGAGTCATTATGACTCTAGGGAAGGTGCAATGATGGCTTTGACTTTGCATTTAATGCTATAGTGTCTAGCTGTCGTCGATTAGTTCGAGAGGGGATGCCTTTCGTCTCGGTCCTTCGAGAGAGGTCGAATGGAGACGTCTTTCAACTCAGCCTGCTGACCGAGGACGCCTCGAATATTTGAGACAGCTCGAGTGAGGATGTCTTTCGTCTCAGTCCTTCTGGACGAGGATGAGTGAAGACGCCTTTCGAGCCAGCCTTCATAAGACAAGGGTCGGGTTGTTATCCAGTTTATCGAGACAAGTGTTGCTTTCTGGAATGAGGTTTATACTTAGCAATTTCTGTGATATAACAGATTAAAATAGGTTAGTTGGCCAACGTGCTATTTGTTGGTGACACATAAAAAGGTATTAATTCTCTTAAATTGTATAAAAAGATTGCCACCAATTGTTACTCCTGCTCTTGACGAACTAATTTGAAACAACTTATGCTAATTGGTGAACCTAATTGAACTTAAATGATTTGAGGGACTAAAGTTGGAAATAACTTAAGGGAACTTAATAGTAGTCTCAATAAATTGAGGGACTAATTTTAGAATCTTAGCAGTTATTCTTGACTTTTTTTAAGTTTAAACTAACTTTTTGCTGTTTGCATTGATTGAAAATTGTTAGTAAACCACTAGAGATATTCTTTTGCTCAGTGTGATTTCTAGTGATTAAAGTTTTTAGTGTGATATGCTTGTACTTATTTTCACTAATATTGATTCAATGATTTGGATCTAATTGGAGAGGATCCAATTCTCTTAATCCTGATTGTCCATTCCAATTTTGAGGGATGTGATTAAGCCACATAGAATTTCTATTATTGCAAGAGTGGTTTTCAAAGTAGTGGTGTTGTCACTACTGTCATGAAAATTACTATTTTAAAAATCGCTTTTGCAATATTGAAAATCCTACATGGCGTAATCTCTTCCCTCTGAATTGAAATAAACGATCAAGATTAAGATAATTAGATCACTCTCTAGTTACCACCTAATTGGAGATGATTCATATCCTTTAAAATTTGTAGCGATAAATATTACTTTCTCCTATGTAGTTTTTTGTGATGGCCTTCCATAAGACTCTTTTTTTCCTATACAAAAGCAAAAAACCAAAAACGCTTGTACCTTTCCCCCAAAAAAAAGGTACAAGATCTACATATTGTTCTCATTGTAAATAATTTAAAATTAAAAATATTTATAAAATCAATGAATTGATGTGCACTATAGTATAATATAAAGCAATTGTATTATCTATATACATTTTTTTTTGAACAATCAAACATAAACCGGTTCTTCATTACTTTCCTTCAAATTCTACTTTTAATTTTCATCCTAACCAAATATGAAAAAATGATCCATTTCTTTTCCTTTTTCTTTCTCTTTCCTTTCCTTTTCCTTTTTCTTTTCTTTCTTCCATTTCCCCTCAGTCCAAACATAGCGTCCATATCCTCAACTGTGTTATATTTTGCACTATTGTCCATTGCAGCCTTCATTTTTCAGCGCACCTTCAGGATCGTGCCACTTTGCTTTTAATTGTTGGCATTATTATTATGTTTTAAATAAGCTTGATTTGATGATACCTATTCTAGTTCATTCATAATCATTCATGTTCTAAATATAACAAAAAAGATTCAAGTAGAATCAAAATATTTAGAGCCTGTGATTGATGATGAACAGTGATTTTTTGAAAGATAAATTACGGAAAGTATCAATGAATTTAAAATTAGCTCAATCAGTTGCTTTATGAGTGTTCTTGAAAGCTCATTCTCTATACCTTATTGAACGTAATCTACACAACTTACTATAGATTAAATGAATGAATAATCTTGCCTACATGCTAGCTTACATTAATAATTAAGTTTGGATGAATAATTGTGTTTTCAATAATCTTAACTACTTGATTCGCTTCAATAGGTATAAATAAATGAGTAATATATTTTGGAATGTTATTCATTATGATTTTCGTGCCGAAGCTGGATTGAAATCCTATTTCCGCCTCTTATTAAGGTTATGCCCAAATTTTGAATTGTTGCTGAACAAATGCATTAATGTTATACTAGGTTGGATGCACGTGTGTTGCACGTCGTCTAATATCATTATTGTTTCTTTTAGGTTTAGTTCTTTATTATCACTTGATTGCAAAATAGTTTATGTTTACATAAAATATATTACAATAATGCTCCCTGATCTTTACACTTTTATCGGCAAAGTCTACTGATATTGTTACTCCAAAATGTGAAACGACCTAAATAGCCTCTTCAGTTAATAAAATCCCCCAAGCTAATAAAATCTCCCAACCTAAATACCCTGATCTTTACACTTTATGTTCCACTTTTGTTTGAAACCGTAATTTGCTTCTAATAAGCACTATTTTTAGGCAACAGGTTTTGACACTAACTAACTAGATGTTGATTTGATTTAGGAAACTGGGATATCTGCACTAGATTTGTGTAGGAAATTTTGAATTAAGAAGGATCTTTATTTTTCGTTTTATTCCAACGGCCCATGGGCGCTCTAATTAATCCTAAAGTGTCTGGGCTAAATTCCAATTGGGCTTATAAACCTGTCCATTTCCTGGCAGTCTTCGGAGCTTCAATAGGCCTCACTCCGGCCAGCTGCAATCCGGCAAATCCAACTATTGATGGGTTTGGTGGGCTCCATCTAGAAACAATTAAGTGATTCTCATGTATATTATATGTCTTCGGAGCAAGTCAATAATCCTTTTCTGGCTTCCATGTAGGCTTCTAGTGATTCAATTTCATCCCTGCCAGATAATAGGGTGGCTTGAGCTATCCTATGATGTCATCTAATCCTTACCCAGTATTTTGTCCAATTAATGCGACATTGGTTAGGGGCGAAGAAAAATAATGGAAGTAAGAAAACAAATTGAAGGAATGTATCCTCTCTGTTCGTTCATGTCCCTGAGGTGACAAAATCTAAATAAGTATGGTACCATCTTCAACTTGTATTCGATAGCAATCAAATACCCTAAAGTTTACCAAAGTGTCAAGTTAGTAACTCCCATGAGCAACATATTCTAGGAATATTCCCATGTGTTGTCACATGTTCATTTGAGTGACTTGTATACGCTTGACGTTTCATTAATTTACAAATAAAAACTATCAAACACAATTGGAGGAGGTTAATTAAAGGAGGGATTTTGTCAAATCACCGAAAAAGTACCGCCCTTTTTTTATTAATTTTAACGGTTTATATTTGGGTATTTTCTTGCAACCAAGTATAACTATATTAAGTGGGGGGTATATATATATATATCTGAAATGTAGGTGGAGGAACAATGTGGTGTATAAGTGCTATTTATCCTTTATGGAATAAATAAATAAAGTTTGTGATTGTTTTTGAGAAAATAAATTGAAGGAATGTATCCTCTCTGTTTGTTCATGTCCTTGAGGTGACAAAATCTAAATATGTATGGTAACATCATCAACATATTCAAAGAGACACACGGATTACTCGGAGGGACGCACCATCTCCGTTTACTCTTATATTTATGCAACTGCTAAAGAAGTTCGAACTCGTGATTTTAAAAAAGTACCTACTTTTTTAAAAGACCAAAAACTTATAAAAAATAATTTATTTTCTACTTATTAAAAGTAAAAAACAAGTTATATGTTGCATGCAAGTACAACTATATTGTCTCAGTTTCATGCAAGCAACAATTATACTGCTTAACTACAATTGTGCCACATAATTTTTTTAGAAGAAATTGTGCCACATAATTATTTATGCAACTACTAAAAGTTCACTCGTGACTGTGACCTAGCAGCAAGAGCCTCGTGTGAGCTAATGGGGTTCATCCTTCTGCTGGTTTACGGGTAGGAGTGGCCTTATTTTTTTTATCTAGCTCAGCGGGCTTATGTTTGTCTATCTCACTAGAAACAAATAGGTTCCAGCACCTAGCCTTTCCCGTGATTCATCTAATTATTGCTCTTAAATAAATTTTATGTCATGCAAAGTAATAGATCAAGATTCCCTTGATTAACCTGATAATTATTCTTTAGAGTAGAAGGTTTAATCAAAATTTCAATGCAGATAAGATTGAGCAATTTGTAGGATCGAGATAATTAAGCTCTTGTTAGCAATTGACGATTTCCGATTTTGATCTCCGCAATCAGGAGGTCAAACAATAAACTCAGATAGTCAAAATAGCAAGCAAAAAGAAGAAAGACAAGAAGAATACAGAGATTTACATGGTTCGGTCGATCAAGTTCAATCTATATCCACGGAGTAACAGTATGAAAAATTCACTATGAGGAAAAAATTACAAGAGGAATCTCTCAACCTCACTTACACATACATACTCACCATCTCGTATCCTATTCAAAATCATTATCTCATCTAAGATTCTATCACATAAGGGAGACTTATACAAAATTATAACAAGAAATCCTAACGGTGACTTGACGCAGAAGGTCCACAAGGTTCAAAAAGCCATCGGACATATAACATATATGAGTAGGGGGATAGTGGATTGGGTACGTCTAGGATATGATACTCACCATGTCTGCATCTGCTTACAAATCAAGGATGTAGATACGAATATACATGTCTCGGTAATGAAAACTCATACCCATATTTGCTAAAACTAGATATGGAAACAAATATACAAGCGGATATGCTTGCGGATACAAATCGGATATGAGAAAACTAAATAATATCCAAAACGTATAGTTTGTATGATACAAGAGAGCTCATTAATATGTTCGCTATATCTAAAAACTAAGATTATATCTTTTAATCATCAAAATTAGCCTCAAGTCCATTACTCTAAGGATTAAAACAATTACAATTGTATTATCAACATTTATTTGGATATTTCGGATATAGATCTAGATATTTCACTACATAACCGTACCCATAATCATACCCTATCAGTTAAAAATTTTAGTAATAATATTTGTATTTTAACAGGTACGGATACAGATATATCAGCAGATACAAATACTTTTTAGCACCTCTAGACATAAGATATGTCTTAACAGTCTCCGCTTTGACTCGTATCTATTTGATATCCAGTTGGCTTTTGAGCCTGGTGGGCCTTCGGGCCACGTTATTGCTTGGACTTCTTGCTGTCGCTACAGGTAAACGATCCCTAACGACTCTTTATCTGGAAAAGAGGATGCCTTGAATTTTCTCACTTCCCACCTACTTTTGTGGTAGGAAAACTTTGAGAAATATTCAGGTGCTCTTAATCATTTAGTTGATAAAGTTTAGAAGAAATATAATATTTGGCATTTATTTTTAGGATAAATGACATTTGAATACCTACGATTTCCCTTTTATTTCACTTAAATACCTAAAGTTCAAAACCCTTCAGATAGGTACGCAAGGTTTCCTACAGTTAAAAAATAATTAGCCGTTACAAATTAGAGAAAATGACTTAACGCCCCCTCCCCCTTTTTATACACCTACCACAGTTGTACAACAGCGAAATCCCCCAAACTTTCCCGAATTCTACCCAACTTTCCCAAATTCCCCCAAATTGATAGCGAGTTAGGGTAATTTTCAATCTCGAAATGAAAAAGCGAAGGCGCATCCTGGTTTTGGATCACGAAGGAGGAAGATTTTTGGAGAAATTGCGCTGATCTGAGCTAAGGGGGTGTTTGGTTCAATTTCTTATTAAAAAAAAAGGAAAAGCATCAGAAAATTAGTTTCCTTGTATTTCTATAAAAATTATAGGAAATGTTTATAGAATTCAAAAAGTATAACTTTTCTTTTTTCATGTTCTTTCTTTCTTTGGTTCAAAATAAGAAAATGGGCCCATTACTTTATAGAAATAGGTTGTTTTCTTTTTCTTTTGTGTGGTTGCATATGAAAAATTTATAGAAAAGTGTAAATCATACAAGAAACTTTATAGTTGCTAGTTTAACGATATGAAAAATTTATAGAAAAGTGCAAATCATACAAGAAACTTTACAGTTGCTAGTTTAACGGCTAGTTTGTCATCCTCAAATGTTATAAAATCATTCTATCCTCAACTTGCCATGAACACAAAATTTGCCAAGCTAAAAGACATGAGTAAGAATGTTAGAGATATTGGTGAATCTTCATAAGCACCAACTTCAAAGGTAACTATTTTGAAAAAAAAAATTAAAACTCTACTATTTTTCTAATGTCAAATTACTTTGTTTTTTTATCTCAGCGTGCTCGGAAACTACTGTAGAAACGAACCTATGAGGATTTATTTTCATATACAGATGAAGATCGAGATCGTGATGAGAAGTGGGATATAATGGAATTAGCGGAAATAATTCTAAGAGCTAATCTTTTGAAAGTTAGAGACCGAAACGAGTGGTGGAAGTGCCCCTACTGCAAAGATATCCCCTACATAAATTAGAACATGAATGATCTTTTAACTCACGCACATGATGTTTGTTACAATGTGACTCTGCCCGATATGGGTAAGAAGCGGATTGGCCAGTATCGTGGACTAGAAGTTTATTTACTATGGTTAGATCAAAATCAATGATCTAAAAAAATCATGTACAACTTTGATATTTTCATGTCCTACTTTGATATTTTCATGTACTAAGTTGGCTCAGCTATAGGTATTTTGACAAAATTGATTGCCTCAACTAAAACTTACAAGTTCAATGTAGATTGTGTTCTAATAATGTATTGTCTCACCTTAACATTGCACTTGTAATGAAGGTTGCACTTTCCATTAAAGAAGAACGCATCATCTTATTATGAACATTGTAAACTAGTTTGTAATCTTATAAAAAGACCATCATCATTGCCAATAACAAGCTCACACTGAGAAAAAATTAGAGCAAAACAGAGCACAAAAAATAGCTTGCATCAGAAATCCACGTCAACAGCTCAAACTGAGCACAAAAAACACCAAACAAGGCTCAAACTGAGCGCCATAGAGGGCTAAACAGGCTGAAAAATAGTGAGTATCACAAATCTACACCAACAGCTCAAACTGAGCACAAAAAAGACCAAACAAGGCTCGAATCGAGCACCACAGAGAGCTAAACAAGCTCAAAAACAACATATAATAGAAATATGCACCAACAGCTCAAACTGAGCACATAAAACACTAAACAAGGCTCGAACCGAGCACCATCGAGAGCTAAACAAGCTCAAAAATAGTAAGCATCATAAATGTGCACCAACAGCTCAAACTAAAAGCAAAAAATACCAAACAAGGCTCGAACCGAGAGCTAAACAGGCTAAAAACAGCGAGTATCAAAAATCTACACCAACAACAAAGAACACCGAACGAGGCTCGAGCTGAGCACCATAGAGAGCTATACAAGCTCAAAATAGCTTATATAAGAAATCTGCATCAACAGCTCAAATTGAGCACAAAAAACACCAAATAAGGATCGAACCGAGCACCATAGAGAGCTAAACAATATCAAAAATAGTAAGCATTAGAGATGTGCACCAATAGCTCAAACTGAGCGCAAAAAACACCAAACAAGGCTTGAATCGAGAGATAAACAGGCTCAAAAATAGTGAGTATCAAATATTTGCACCAATAACTCAAACTGAGCACAAAAAACACCAAACAAGGGTCGAACATTATGCAACAATGAACAAGCTCTTTTTGTAACCACGGAAGAAATATTTGTATTAGCACACATCCTCTTTATTTGTTCTTCATCTACACCATCCATCTACATTCATTACAAAGCAAAAAATAGTTTAAGACGTTTATGCAACAATGAAGAATGATAAAATTATGAACAATAAACTTATCCACTAAACTCTACCAAATATCTTATGTGTTCAAAAGTAAACCAAGTTATAATTTGGTTTATATATTAAGAACTTCAAATATGGTTTTTAACCGGTTAATTCAACTTTTTACATTATGCAATATATATTGCATTGCTCTTAAATACTGTAAAGCAATAATAATCTTGTCTAGGTTACCATAATTGCATGATTAGTAGCAATTTAGAGGACAAATAATCCAAAATTCAAGAAGAAACCGATGCATTTTAAGTTATGAAACATAAGTTTCTAAATACAACATATTGATATAATCTAAACCTCTTTTATATACCCGCAATTTTGAATAATAATCATGACTGACACAAGACTATACAACTCAACCATAATGATATATAGAAATAGAAAAGAACACAATCTAAATAAATAAATAAATGTAAGAAACCCCAAAAACTAACGATATATCTAACACAATCTAAGTAAATTTAAGAACCCCCACAAATCATCCATAATAGAAGTTATTAAGTGAGTAGATCTTCATACAAAAAGGGCTTTATGGATAGAAAAGAAAATAACACAATCTAAATACATAAATAAATGTAAAAACCCCTAAAACTCAACGAGATATCTAACAAAAACTAAATAAATGTAAGAACCCCCACAAATCAGCCATACTAGAACCCAAAATCAGCCATACTAGAACCAAAATACAAGGCTTGAATTACATGCATGGTGAGTCGTAATTATGCAAGCTCCATTGGTCCTTCAAAACCATAACTTAAGTTTCATGATAAATTTAAGATGATGAAAAGAACCCCCAAATTAGCTATACTCGAACCCAAAATCAGCCATACTAGAACCCACAAATCAGTCATACAAAAAGGGGTTTAGGGTTTTTTTTTTTTACCTCAAATCAGTGCAAAAACATGTTCTTGAGAAATCCGACGAGGTATCGATCGACAAAAATTGATTCTTTAACCCAAAAACTGATTATTCAAGAACCCCCAAATCAACCGCACCACAAAATCTGATTTTTGAGAAAATCGACGAAGATCAAGCTCGATCAAGCAAGAATGGCGTCAAGAACTAAGCACGAGATCTGGAGGAAGAGGAAAATGCGTGAAGTATTTGGTGGGAACCTAGATTTGGGGGCGGGAATGAGAGGGGAGAAAACCCTAGATTTTTCGCTCTCGATCGCCCATGAGAAATTGTAATCAGGCTGGGAAAATGGGTACGAGTAGATGTTAATTAGTTTTAATTGGTTGTGTCAGATTTCTGGGCAATTTCAGCCCATTTTGAGAGGAATTTGATTTCTATAAAATGGGGTACTTTTCTCTGCCTAATAGAAAACTTTTCTATAAAATTATTTTTGAACCAAACACAGTTTATAGAAATCTACAGAAAATTTTTATTTACAGAAACACTACTTGCAGCTATTTTCTATAAAGTTTTCTATGAAACCAGTGAACCAAATACCCCCTAAGGGTGGGTTTTTGTGAAAATTTCCCTTCTTAAGTCCATCAGTTTAAAAACCAAATGAACCCATCATGTTATTTCCTCTCAATCTGACACTAGTGTCAGCTTTCGGATGAAAACAGGTCAATTTGGAGTGAATTCCGAATTCGTGACATTTCATCATTTGTAACGCTACGTCAGCTCAGTTTCATCCTTTTACCGTTGTATCCAAACACTGTAAAAAAGTGAAAACTAAGTAGAGACCCCACATTCTAACACATTTTTGTTGCTTTCCTAAAAAAAACCGCAATCAAACAGGCCCTAAGTGAATAAGTTAAGTGCTTTTTCAATCAAGATATTTCCACTTTGTAAACTCCTTGGGCACTGGTCCATGGAGCTTTCACAAATCCAAGCCCTTATTAGGCTTAAACGCTCCTCTTTCTAGAGATTTTTTTTTTGAAGTAAAAAACATGGCGAGATGCCCTACTCATTTCATTAAGCAGCCAATGAAAATACAGTAAGTAGTTTGGAGAAAAGAGGAAAATATCAGAGCGAATAGAAACAAGAGATTAGGGAGAGGACCTTGTTGTCACCTAATGCATAGTTCCAAACGTTCGATAAGTTCGAACTTTAAACCCTAAACAAAACTAACAACGATTGATTGTTCATACACTAGAACACCTAGCATTGACCATAGATACATCCACAAAATGGAGTTTTGACCCAGCATGAAACAAATAAAAAAACTAAGTTCACCGAAACTGTCAAAGGCTATGGTGCTCGGAGGAAGTTGCCACCAACTGTATCGTCTGCGATGTCCTGTTGTAGAGTATCCACTCCAAATTCCCTGGCAATTCCGCGAACATTCTAAGCCTTTTTGTTGTTTGAGTTCTCTGCCCGGAATAAGTTAGAAGCAAGCTTATGAAATTGAGTCTGTGCTTCATTGAAAATAAGATTGTTACGACTCCTACATATGCACCAACAAAAGGTAAGGAGGAACACTTTCTAGATAAGAAGCTTCGATTCGATGCAAGTAGGATATCAAAATCGTTTGGCCATTGCACTGAGGGGAAGCAGGGGAGAAAGAGAGACCAAACTGCTTTGGTGAATGAGCAAGAGAAGAAAAGATGATTGTCTGATTCAGACTCCAAGTCATAAAAGGAGCATTTTATGTCAACTATCCATTCCTTGTTCGACAAATTTTCTTTGGTTTGGAGTCTCATTTCTGGGAGACTCTTTCTAGAGATTTTATGTGATGATGAGTTAAGTTTTATAGTTTTGAGAAGTTGAGAAGCTCAATCAACTAGTGGAAGGCATTTAATTCTCATTTAATTAGTTTGTTGCATTCTTTAATGGCCTTAATTTATCGGATACCAACCACTATGCAAATAGATACATTCATCTCTGAGAGAATTTTCAACGTTGGATACACTGGCCAGAAGTTCTATGGTGAAATAATTTGAAATGAGTAAATGCTATTAATTATTTCACCAATTCAATTGTATCCATGAAAAGCTTATAGGAGATTGTTATTGTTATTAAAATTCTCTCTCACAGTCCCACTGTCTCACACACTACTCTTTCACTAGTCTGAATATTCTCCTAATTAAAGCTAAATAATTTGAATTTAAAGCATCTCAAAACACAACAATCAACATTGTTTTATAAGGTGAATTTAAACCTCATATTTTGCACTGATCCAAAGATACATGACTAAGAGATAAAAGAGAGTTTCCATAATTCAGTTAACGTCTGCTTCATTAAGAAATCAGATAACTTCCATTAAAAAAGAAAGAAAGAAAGAAAACAGATAACTAGAGTAATTGAACTGACAACTTCTTGTTCTTTATCTCAAATTGCCACCTAGCTTCTATTAACAAAGTAGACATTGTTTGGTTTATAAACCTCTCTACCAAACAACTACTTAATTTGTTCTAACTGTTCATGGCAATGCATTTTAAAAACCTTGTTGTCTTGCAATTTGTCTACAATTCCTCAAAGTTTTAGCGTACAAAGATAACATTTAATGGCCTATTAACATTGGTTGGTGTCTTCGTCCTTGTGGTTGCAGTTGGCATTGGTTCACCTACTAATAAGAGATGACGGATGCATCTTCTCACCCTTTAGAAAAAAATGATTTCCGAAGTAAAGGGAGTTTTTGATAAAATTCTGTCTAAGAACTTAGCGAAGTTGCTAAGGAATTTTATTTGTGACAGAGAGATCATAATTTGAAAAAACATGCAGAAAAAGTATTGAGAGAAGTTTTTTAGGCAAAAACTCTAGTAATTCAAATCCATTGTATGAATGTTGCCCCAGAAGTTTATATTCTTAGATTAGTGCAGTACAGGGAACTTGAAGGTTAATGTATTGACCAAAATATTCACTTCTCTTGGTGCACAATTAATTTGAAAGTGTATGACCTCTGACTATTTTCACAAGTTTGATTGACGGAGTATACGCTTGAAAAATTACAAGGGAGAATGTTTAATTGGTTGCAATTGCAAGGAGTTTAGGAGTTTATCTTAGGTAAGTTGCATATAACCCCCTTCATCTGTACCTTAAGCAGAACTAAACACCTAAAAAACTCAACCATGTTTTTTTTTGGGTTTTGTTTAAAACTCAATCAAGGAGTTTAGGAGTTTATCATGTTTCTTGTTTTTTGTTTTGTTTTGTTCCTTTTTTTTTTTGGGTGGGTGCGTGGCAGCGTGGGGGTGGCTATCTTATCCTTCTAAAAGTAGCAATCTCAGGGTGATTAATGGTAATAAATGAGTTGATTGGGGTTATCTGCAGTTCGCCTTGTTTTTATTTAAAAAAAAAAAGCAAAAACACTATATTCTACTTAAAACTAAGAAAACTTTTAAAAATCTAGGTATGCCTCCCATCTAGACGATGTAGCTTCGCCCTTGATGGATACCTTTCCTTTAGAAAAAAGAAAAGGGAAAAAAGTGGATGTAATAGCACACCTGCCACTATGAACAGTCTATTTTCAACATAGGTTTTTTTTTCCCATCTGCATTTATTAGGCTGCCATAAATGGATATTAACTACCTGTTGGCTTGCTAGACTTTAATTGCACCATAATTGATTGTCAACTGTCAAGCCATAAAAGATAGGTACATGGACCAAACATTGTTTAAAGAAGAAAGGGTAATAACAGAAGCTTAATCCATGCTTAGATCTAGAATTAGTAGGCACTTCAAATGCAATCCTTTTCCAGGCAAATCCATGAAGACTAAGTAATGTTATGGGTGAACTACACTAAACCTCCATGAAATTCCACTGTTTTGAACTTTAAAAATCACACTAAACCCCCAATAACTTATTTGTTTTGCAGAAAACTCCCATTAACTTTTTGCATTTTGCAGATAAACCCCATAAATTAGAACCAGAAAACAACATAATAAGGAATTTTGAAAAGTTCTTGGGTGCTATTTACCCAAAAGGTATTGGGGGTTTTTGCAAAAGTTATTGGGGGTTTAGTGTGATTTTGAAAGTTCATAGAGGTTCACTGCAAAACGCTGAAAGTTCATGGGGCTTTTAGTGTAATTTACCCTAATGTTATTATTTATATATATATA
>JBAKGM010000326.1:37471568-37481832 GCA_037177215.1 Asparagus racemosus
TTGGGGGGGGGGGGTTTTTGGGCCCCCCCCCCCCCCCCCCCCCCCGGTTTTAATGGCAAAAGAGTTGCAAGAGAAAGCTGAGCTTGGCACATGATAAGGTACCAAGAAGACAAAAGGTTAGAATCATGAAAAATAGCTTTTTTTCCCCTGCATTAAAAGGGTAAGGGCTTCATGAATCTCACATCTTTAGACCTTGCAGAATAACTTACGCAATGCAATGCACCCCATAATTAATGTGGTAGCTTATGTAATGATACAATGAACTTGACACATTATCTCATCGCCACGCAAGAACATGAATAGAAAAAGAGATTAATTTCAGATACCTCAAGCACTTACTTGTATATTATTCGTAAGCTTTTTCATTAGCAATTAGATCATCTAATAAAAAAGACAGTTATCTCTAGTATTTGTACATGTACTACATAGGGTATAAGTCCAATACCTATAAGAGAATATGAGGACTCTTTTTTATTACATTGAAATATCAGAATATCACTCATTAATGCCAGATGACACTCATGTGATGTCTACAAATAACAAATAATAAATAAGGGGAAGATCATTACGTTTTGGGTTCAGGAGGTCAAAAGTGGAAATAAAAACCTTTAATATTATTAAGTGGCTGATCTCTCAAAATTTCCATTGTGGTTTAGACAAGGGAAAATTGTGGGGCACAAATTCATGCTAAAACCAATGGTCAAGCCTCATCACTGAATTTCAGGGTAATCTCACACTTAACAATCTATTAGCAATTTCAGGCCTAATTCTTGCCTTCGAGTTTCTATATAAATTTATCCCCCCCTTTTTTTTTCTCTTCTTAAATCTCCTCTTCCCATTTATTCTATTAAGAATAAAAATAAAAAAAATGGCTCAAATGCTAAGTGGTCTAGAGAAGGAGACAGAGCAGGCCCAAAGCTTGAATGATTCAGCCAGCCAGAATGGCCCACTAGAAGCTTCAAAGGTTATCTTACGATTATTGTATTGGATCTTCTTCTCCCTTTTGTTTGTTATTTTGTTTAATTTCTTTTATTTCTATGAAATCATTTTCAAAAGCAAAGTGTTAGTTGATTACATGTGAGCTTGCGCTATTTTAGTTTTTGTCCTTCTTCCATCCATTGTTTCCTTATGTTGTGGACGCCCAACATGATGTTGATTGTACTATGCCAATCATATGTGTTGGTTATGATTTTTTTTTTCACTTTCAAAATACGATGGCAATACACCAACAAAAAAAAAATTGTCAATTAATACATAAACCATCTTTGAAGGGGGGTGTCGATAGCAATCAACCACCTTGATCTATTTCTAATGAAATTTTGACTGAAACCCAAAATCCGTTAAAATCGACATGTGCAAGGCACATGATATGCCTTCTTAACCAAAACATTGTGCTGGTACATGTGGTTTTCAGGGCATTTGGGGATTTTGATCGACATTTCACTGGAAATAAGTCAAGATGTTTGATTGCTACTGAAACCCCTTTAGATATAGTTTCCCTAGTAATTGAATTTTAAAGGTGATTAACGTATTATCACCCTACTTTAAATATGGTTTCTTTGAGGAAACCATTATAATTATTTGTTTTGCCGCAATTGGAGTTCTAAACATGAACAAGTTTTCTTAAAATGAGTTACAATCAAATTGTTCCATAAACTATTTTGTAAAATGGTTTTTTTTTTGTCGCTACCGGTAAAAAAATTACCGTAATTACAACTCAACAAATAGTATTATTGTAACTACATTTTGCTTCATAAACTGCAATTGCAATAAACGTAGTTGTAAATCTCCCTTTGTATTGAATCACAACAATTTGCACCCAGAACTATGGTTACAGTTAAAAAGAAATGTTTCGCCGAATAAATTTAATTCAGTGAAAAAAAATTTACTTTTGTTAATCTCTTTTGGAATATTTGTTACAGACAGGAATTCTTATCCGTAGCCTCCTACATGAACTGTTTTCATTTATGTAACTTCTGTTAGATTTAGAGACATTCTATGTTTTTTAACTACAGTATATTCTAAAAAGAACTTGAGTGAAGAAACTCCAAATAGAGAGTGTAAAAACTGCACACAAGATCTTTTGAATCCAATCATCTATGAACAAGATCTGCCACTTTTGGATCCATGATGTAAAGGTCCCACACGTTTCTCCCATACAAAGTCAGTCTAAAGAAGCTGTCGCTACTAAGATGCGACATTTCTATGTAAAGTTCTGTATTTATAAGAATATACATCTGTTTCCACAAAGATCTCGCATTTGTATGATTTTAAACTTTCATTGATTTCCATCTTCAGTTTAAGAAATATTCAAACACGTCTCATGATCCAAATAATGTTACTTCTCCTCCTATCTCACTTATCGTCGGCGCTATCCACGTCATTATATATATTTTCTCCGTCGCCATAAGATTTTCTGACCATTTGTTTTTGTAATAATTTGGTTGTTTCAGGTAAGCCAACATGATAAGCTCTGTGATTCTATGCATGAGAAGGTTCTCAACTCCGAGTTTGCAGCAAGAAACATCTCCTCTCTCACCTTGCAAGATGGAAGGAGGTACCTCTCAATGCAAGAGCGAGGCAACAAAAACATCAATTTTGCAGGTCTCAAGAGGGACTGAGTTGTTAATAATCAGATCAAGTGTATCTGAGAACCAATTCCTGCAACAATAACTCTATTTACTCGAAAAGATGTCAGTTTGTAATATTTCATTATTTTCTCTTTAGTGAAAAATGTTGCGATCTTGTAATCTTCTTATAAACTCTATGGGCAAATGCATCATCAATCGTAACTAAATATGTTGTGACTATCATTATGAGTTTTAACTAACTTTGAAATCCTTGGTCATAAACTATTGAAACTTTATCTCTAAATTATTATTATTTACTATATGTTGATGATCCATAGAATAAGAGAAACTGTGGCTGTGTAAGGTGGTCCCTAAGGAGATTGTCTTTGTTTTAATGCAATATGTAGATGCATGCACCTGGAAGTATCTGTAGTCATCAGCCTTTTGAAAATGAGGATATGATTGGATTCAGTTCAGATCTTCAGAGATGTGGACTCATAAGTATTTCAAGCATAAAATACAGTAAATTAAGTTAAAACTATTGAAATGTATTATGATAATGCATCTGGATATAGCTAAGATTAAACAGAAGTTTAAGAAACACAGTCGAGTCGTCACAGCTGATTAAGTATTAATCAGATTGATCATAGAATTTGACAACAGATGGAGGATTTGTCAAGGATGAGTCACATTATTCAAAATCAGCCGTGGATAGTGAGAGAACAGGGATTTTATTTTTTTTATTTTAAGAAGAGCACATGAGCACACTGGAATTCAAAGCTTGTGGATTGCAGTGGCCCTACACATTGTCATCAGTCTCTTTCAAAGGCTTCAAGGTTGACACATGCATCATGATAAATGTTTTATTAAAGAAAAAACAAAAGAAAGAAAGAAGCATCAAATTTGATCAATACTGCACTAATTTTTCAAAAATTTCGGTTTTGTACTGTTTTTGCACCACTATTATAATAAATAAATAGATCTTGATATGCCATCTATATGAAGAGAGCAACCATAATGGAATGGAAGAACTCTCGACTTCTTCACCCTCGATTGCAATCTCCATTACTTGAAGGTATGAGTGAGCTTGTACAGTCCTCACAACTTGTTGACTCATTCGGAAATATCACAACTGACATGTTTTCAATTCAAAGGGGCAGACTTAAAAATTATCAGGATGAACACATCATATCTATTGGAGTTATGACTCGATCATCTGCCGCTGCATGGAAGTAGATATCCATGCAAATTTCTAACTATCTTTGACCTGAAAAAGCTATATATACAATGAACAATAATCTTTCTAAAACACTTCATATGGGGATGTCTTTTGAGGATTTTTCTGTTTTTTGTTAACAATCAAGATTCCGGGCTGGACTTCCAAAACATTCTCATCTCTCACTCCCATCAAAAGGAGAGGAGAGCCCACATCATGGAGGGGCTTGGCTCAGTACACTGAGACATAAAAGCCTGCAAGGACCACCAGCACTTTCAAACTCAAAGTAACATGCAGAGATAGGCTCAGCATAAGATAATGTAGATTGAAGTTATCAGAATCAATCATACGAGGGGTCTATTTCTTTCCATAGGGGGTAAGTGTGAGCAGAGGACTCTCAGACGAGGAATAATTTATGCAAGGCTTTTCTGAGCATCACTTGGTCTCATATTTATACTTTTTTTGGGGAAAAGTTGTACTTGCTTCTCACCTGCGGACTGCTCAGTTAACTGCAGACAATAGTCACACAACCAGTCCTTTTAAAAAAATATGCAACTTCAAGGGTATGGGAGCTGATAATATTTAAATTTTGAAAGAGTATCTTCACACAATAGAACTCTCAGAACTTTACTACAAAGGTGATCCTGTTGTTTTTCTCTCAGTTAGTGGGGAGCAACTACAAACAAAAAAATTTAAAATCAGCAAGTAGCCAAGTTGTTGGATTTAAATGAGGAATAATTCAAAATACATGTCCTCTCCTGCAGTTCCATGAAAGGAGAACATGATGATTACACACAATGCAAGAGCATAAACCATAATCAGTTGTAGTTGAAAGATTAAAGATACATAGCCAACAAGATGAAAAACTAATACGAAACTTACTCCCAGATGTGATATGGCCATGAAAAATGAGATTTAACGTACTAATACGCAGACAAGAGATATTCCATTAAAAAAAAATGGATACATAGAGATACAAAAGATTGAAGGCATCCATGAATATACGGATGAAGACTCCAACAAGGAAAAGACCGAAGTAATGCTCTTATAGAGAAGACAGAGTACAATGGCGACGAATTCATAGCCTCGTAAAAAAAGGAGAAAGAAGACCGCGGTAATTTATCTGAAAAAAAATATTTTGATCATTAGAAGTTCACAATATCAGCTCATCTGACATATTTTACGACATTTAACCTTCTCTCAACACATACACGATACACTTGTTCTTGAACTCTAGTCTGAGTATTAGGAGAGCAAAAACGGGAGGCTGTTAATTTCATGTGCTCCAGTCACCACGTTGAATTACCATGTATTAACCTGTATGCCAAGAAAGAGATTCATAAAGTTCAGACATATATATGACTTAACTTGCTTGGCTTATTTCCACTAGAAAATGTGATAAAACTTTAAAAAAGATGGATGTTTATGGGTAAATCAAGGTGATAGGAAAAAGACATATGATGGAAATCAACACGAAGCCATTAATGCCTAGAACTCATTGGTGTTGTAGTTTTAGCTTTAGTCGCTTTCTCTATCATTATTGCCAGATATCAGACCAAGGCAGCAATTTAAGAATAGAATAATAAATTGCAGCATTAAATATATTTCTAACTTTACTGCTGAGAAGAGGTCGACAGGGAATGCAAATGGACTGGTCTATGACTGCTAATAAGAGAAAGGGATGTAAATGTGCACTTCATAGATGCAAATTGGGATGACAACACGAAAAATAGTTCTACAATTTTTACAAGATTAATCCTTGAAAAAAAAAAAACTGGTTTTCATGAGGTATTTAAATTACTCTCAGGAATAATTTGATGAATCAATCTCCAAAGGATACGTTCAATACCACAAATGATACAAATAGTCATTTGGACAAAAGCGTTGAATTACCACAATAATAAAAATTTATCAGACTGTAAGATTCAAAGTTGCTACTTACCACGGTGGCCATTTTCGAAATGAATACCAGATGTCGGCAAGCTATTACTTCCGGAAACCTTTGCTGCCTGATTCTGCTGCAGCATGTGAGATCCATATGAACATAAATTCATGGCCTGCATTATTAAAACTCAGGGCCAAGCTTCACGCAGAAGCATTAAAAAAAATGAAGTAAAGATGCCCTACAAACCTGAGGAGCCAGTTGGGTTTGGGGAAATCCATCGTATAGATCATATGATTCCATATTTTGAGCAGGGAAATTAATTGGATTCATTTGGTTTAATGGCGGGGTTCCAGATAATTGAATTGGTTTATTGATCGAAGGTATTGAAGCACGACCCACATACTGTTGGACACTAGGAAACATCATAGTTGCCATGCCTTTTCCCATCCACATAAACTGATATATTGAAATATATAATACATCTACAAAGGTTAGATTTTGCATGGAAAGATGGTAGTTAAATATGAAGGAGCATATGGTTTTAATACCTGAAGTTGTAGTTGAAGTGATTTCAAGTACTCAATTGCCTCATCTAGCATTGAAGCTTTGTCTGTCTGAAAAGTTAGTAATTACCACAGACTCAGTAGAAAATAAAAAGGTACTGTGTGTAAATAATTTGTTCTAAGCACAAGCTTGATTTCACGATAATCTTTACTTAATTAATTAGTCTGTTATGTCTTCTAATCTTCCCTTTTACTTCCTCCTACTTTGTCCCTCTTTCCCTTCTTCTTCTTCATGTATATTGTGCACCTATATATTCTTTAGTTCGTAAATTCACTGTGCATCTTGCCCCATTTACTCACAAAAAAAGAAAAGGAAAAAAAAAAAAATCTTGTTTCACAATGATTAAGTAGGATATTTCTACAAAAATATAGTTACAATAAAGCAGTCCCAAAGTTGTGATTGCAACCTAATATACTAAATATGTAGTAGATGTACATGGACATTTCACAAGGAGATCAGTAAAATTACCTTGTTGCAATGAGGAATGAGTTCTTGCAATGCTTTCATCTTCTCATTGATTCTGTCCCTTCGTCTCTACATCAAAAGAGACTAATATTAAGATCACTACATAGAACAAATCTAGACACCAATACAAGGCTACTCACAGAATCTTACCCTCTCTGATAGATTATGAACTTCAGCAGCACGACTCTTTCGAGTTGATGCAGGCTGTTGATTTGGCTTGTTCGCCTCAATAAACTCATATTCAGCTTCCTACAAGTTTTATAAGTTAAAATATTTTAGTAACTTGGTTTTGAAGTACAATAAATAGAATGTTTCGAGCTTTTTCAAATAAGTAAGTAACCTCACTATGGCATTCAAATTCATCTCCATCTTTTCTCTTCCTCTTGCTATTCTGATTGCTCATGCTCGGTTTTCCTGACGATGAAGTTGCTATTGTATCAAATCTGTTTTCTTGAACTCCCTGAGGCGAAATTGCGGGATCGCCCTCTTTCACCCCTATTTCAAGAACACATTTTGATGCATTGCTCAAATTGTGCCCTAGCAAGTGAGAAAAGTTTACATGCTCGCCATTTCTCAAGCTAGAAGCTAGTTGAATATCATTGATATGAGGTTCTGGTGGAGGCATTGTGAAAGCATTACTATCTTCTATGACTTCTTTATTTGGCTTATTAGCACCAATGGTCACAAGATTTTGCATTTCATAAAGGACTTGTGGACATAACTCTTTCTCTAATGTGCCGTCAAGGGCATATCGAAACCATGATGCAGTTTCATCTTCATGCACCGAATTGATCGGTTTGAGATCAGATCTCTGAACTTGATTAAGTTGTGGCAATGGTTCGGGATTAGTTTGGCTTTGCATTGAAACATGCCCATTTCTATGTAAGAGCTCCAAGAGCTCATTGTCTGATCTGCAATAATATTGATAATGCGAAAGTTATGAAAAACTAATTAAATTTGTTATTAAAAAAGGAAAAAAAGAAGAGAGTTAGTAGATACTGACCCTGGCATGGGTTTCTTCTCATTTGATTTGGTAAAGAGATGATGAGAATATCTTAAATCATCCTCTGCATTCCAATCAGGGGCACAATGATTCATTTCTCCAGGCTATGAAATAGGAAGCAACAAAGAACTGTGATTTTGAATCAGTTAAAAATTAAAGAAATTCAGAATAAATTTCAAACATTGATGATAGATGAACACAATCTATAGCTCCTAAAAACTAATTATTCTCTACTTAAGGATGACCAAGTAGGACCTAAACACACAAAAGAAAGGAAATACAATGAAAAAAGAAGAGTAAATGATACATAATAGAGAGATGACAGTTGGGAAAAACCATAACTACAATATTTAATAGAAACTAACCCATGAAATAAAATGTCATTTTTAAAATGGAAAAAAACCCATCAACTGAATCAAGAAAAAAAAAAATTTAAGATGAAGAAGACAAGCCCACCAACAAAAAAACAGTAAACTTACAGGCAAAATAAGGAAAAAAAACCTTAAACCCAACAAAAATAAGGCATCACACATGCATAATAGTTTTGAGAACTATCAAGTACCCGAATGAGAAAAATCAAGTATAATAAATAAAAAAGGGAAACAACTAACATTCACAAAGAGGGCTGCTCCTTTCTTCTCCACCAAAATCTCAGCTTGAACAGTAAACGGAAGCTCCAACTGAGACTTCACAATCTACAGTTATTAAAGGGAGAGCTTTTCCTTTTTTTTTTTTTTTTTTTTTTTTTGAGAGAATTAAGGGGAGAGTTGAGTTGAGAGAGCTGGTCTAAAATTTATGACGTTGCTTGTGCTTGTGTTGTAGTACAAATTCTCTGTTCTCTTTGATGGAGCCTCTCTCTCTCTCTCTCTCTCTCTCTCTCTCTGTTCTTTGTAGTCTTGTGGTAGTGGGTTTTGGGTTCGGATTTTATGTTGTGTGCGGATCCGATAGAGGTAGATTTGGACCTCTTGCTCGAGTGCAATAGTAGCGATATTTTAATATCAGTCCTTTAACCACCAATTATATTTTGAATGCGGTCCCTCGAGTCACTGAAATTGCTGTCAGGTCCTCTAATTCTCAAGTTATTTTGAAATTAGTCTATGAAATCATTGAAGTTGATATTAGGCCCCCTCCCAATTCTTTCCCTCAAATCAATGGTATAATTAGCAATTAGAAATACTTATGAGAATTGGGAGAATTGATAGAAATTTTGATGATTCGAGAAGTAATTTCCCACTTCTACTCTTGCTTGGAGAGAACAATTTTCAACAATTTAAGAATTTGAGGAGCTAATAGCAATTTCAATGATTTGAGGGACTAATCCAAAATAACTTAAAATTGAGTACCTAATAATAATTTTAATGATTTCAGGGACTAATAATTTCATAACATGGAAGAGTTAAGGGACTAATATTGAGAAGGGAGAAAAAAAAAAGAAAAAAAAACCACATTTGAGCTATCATAATCAGGACATACTAGAATTTCATTTGAATAAAGCTAATGAGACTATTCTCTTCCAACTTACACCTAGTGTGGAAATAATTCAAAGAGAAGTAGTCTAGTTATCACTAATCTTTTATCTACTAGGAATTAATCAGTGTCTCGATTTATGCTAGCCAACCCTTAAATTTAAGGAGGAAAGAGAGAGATTTATAATTAATTTAGAATGAAAAGCTTTTCCACATGAAACACTTTAATATTTTAAACTAAGTCCCTCAGATTATTGAAAATTAGTATTAGGTTCCTCAATTCTTAAGCTTTTCTAAGATTACTCCTTCATAATATAAAATTGCTATTAGGTACCCTGATTCTTGTAAAATTATTTCTATTTATCCCTTCAATTGTTACTTATACTCTATATTGGAGGGACTAGTTTGAAATTAACTTATGAGAACTGCGGCTCTAATTGCAATTCCAATAATTTGAGAGACTAATGTCAAAATAATTTAAGAATTGAGAACCTAACAACAATTTCAATTATATGAGGTACTAATTTCAAAATATTAACTGTAAGGCACTAATACGACAAAAACCAAATGAAAAATCCCTCCCTCCCCCAAATTATTCCCCGTTCCCGCTTCTCTCCATCCCTTTCGATTTCAGAATTTGGGGAATCCCTTTATCGAGAAGAGAAACCCTATCACTCTCTTTTCTTCTCCCTTCTTCAATTGAAGCATTTAGGGCACAACAGAAGTAGGAAATTGGCAGCCTGCAGGTACAATTTTGAATATTAGGGTTTTTCTCTCCGTAAATATTGCTAGATTTAGATTTTGTTCTTATGATCAATTTTCCTTCAGTAGTTTGTGTTATTAACTGTTTGTTTTTCCATTAACGCAGTTTAGTTTAGGCTCCGTTTGGATACCATGGTGTTTTACTTGTTTCCATGGTATGTTTGTAAAAAACAAAACACCATGCCTTAGGAAACAATAGTGTTTTTTGAGCTAAATTATCCTCAAACTAAAAACATAAAACTTATTTCAAAACACTTTTTAGGTGTTTTAAGTTTGGTGTTTTGGTTTTGAGTTTGAGGATGTGTTAATATAATATCTAACATAATATATTAA
>JBAKGM010000326.1:37495304-37517784 GCA_037177215.1 Asparagus racemosus
CTTCGGCCCTAGGTGCGGCGGCCAAGGCCGCCCCACCTTGGGGTGCGTGCGCGCGCATTTCAGCCCCCCCTCTCTTTGAAAAATCTATAAATAGAGGAGGGTGCACAGTTCAGAGGGTTGGAAAAAATTCTGAAAATCCCGGATCTACGCGAGAGCGCTGCCAAGTTCAACTACAGCCGTCGACGCTCAAGTCCAACGATCTAAGATTAACGAGAATGTCTCCCGCATCTCTTTTTCCCGCGAACAACATGTTTACACGGAGTTAAAAACACACGGTATTATGGTCACACGAAGTTAAGAACGCGCGGTGCTGAAGTCGCGTGGTGCTAAGCTCGTGTAAAACTAACGATGGGTAAACTTTTTGCCAAGCTGACTGTCAAATTGGCGGACAAAACTGCAACAAAGTAGAGGCGTCAGAGCACTACAAGACAAAATCCCTACACAAATTTTACGCGGGGCTACAAAAAGCAACCAATGAGAGCGTTTGCGCGGCATTACCAACACGGCATAAATGACAAAATCTGTAAGAGTTGTTTAAAAGGACGCCACACCGCTATTCGTTCGGCGCCCATACACTAAAAAGCTGCTAGAGTAGCTCTTATAAACCTAGGGGCGCTCAAACTGCCTAACACTACGTAAAGAAGGGTCTTTCTATAAATAGAGATCCTTAGCGTACAACCAAAGGGCTCCAAAATTTTTGCCAAAGCTCCACAGTCTCCTAACTTTTATCTAAGCCTTCTTGCCTGAAGTTTGAGCTCTCCTCTGCTCCGGTAGGGTTGCTCCTCCTCTAGTGAGCTCCTTGGGTTCTCCTTAGTACTTTGAGTCACTCCTCCTCTTGTGAGATCCTTGGGTTCTCCTTAGTCCTTTGAGTCACTTACTTCATCTTCTCTGGGGTTTTCTCATCGGCCTATCACCTCTACACCGAGGTTTTGCTCGTTATGGTTACTATTCACCCAATAGTTACTACCCCCCCCTTCCCCCAAAAAAAAAAGGAGTTCTATCCTCTCATAGAGTTTTGTAGGATATCCAAGAGCAACTTCTCCCATAGCTAAAGTTATCTTCTTCCTACGAGAGGGTTTGCAAACAAACCTAAGTGGGAAAAAGAACAACATTTGGTCTTCATCACTTGAGATCGAGTTACTCTTCCTTCAAGGCGTGAACTTCACAAAGGGGCAACAACAATACCTTCCATCTCGTCATATAGTCCACAGAGATACCGATCTATCTCTATCGGCACATATTCAAGATCCCACCTAAAGAGAAACAAGGAGTAAGCGGACCAGATCTCTTTTCTGCTCGTTCGAAGCCCAAGTCCCGACGATGCCCTCATCCTCCCGATTTGAGCGGAAAACATGCCTCCTGCACTGTCACCTTCAAAGGCGCCATCTCCTTCAACACTGGTTCGAAAAACCATCCCCTTCGATGACACCTGCTCCATCACCGGCCTCATCGCCATCACCATCTAAGAAGCCAGTACCTAAAGTCACGGTTAACAACTGCCTTCAACATTACATATATTTAGAACATTTTACTTTCGCCTCTGGTTCTAGCTCAAGTACCTCCCGCTCAAGTTTCTCCGCCACCATTCTCAACTCCACCACCGTCGTTGGGCAACAACGTGCACGCAGAAACCGATTTCTCCTCCCGTACGACTACTGATACTAACAATATCTCAATAGTAAACACTTGCTATAACAGTTGGCGTGGTAGTCTTGGCAATGCTTTTGGTTTTCTTAGTATTGTTTGCCATTGGACTCTTTTGTTTTCTTCTTTTGAATTAGAGTAGATTAGATAAGTGAGAACAAGTTGCTATATTTTCCTTAAAGTTTGTTATTAGGTGAATTAGTTTAAGAGGATATCATTTAGTTCGTAATGCTTCTTTTTTGCTTTTTTGAAATAAAGGTTATAGATTAATGCAAATTATTTATCTTCATTAATTAGAATTTTTGTGTGATCCTGATGTTATTGGATGAAACAAAAATTACAAATACTAATCTTTATAAATAACTACATTGAACATACTTATAAGTCTGACACTGACCATTGTACTGTTAGAGTCATAAAAAAATAGCAAAGGGTTAATTGCCAATATGTCAACTAAAAGCGGGTTATTAGGGTTTTTAACTTGGATTTGTTTAGAGTGGTGATGTTGGTTGATGGGTTTTTGTTATTTGAGTTTGAAACTTAACAGGTATGTTTTTTGGATGTTAACAAGTAAAATTTGGCTGCTCATCGTTGCATATAAAAATTAAAAGTTTGGCTGTATAAGAACTATTGTGTATTTATCTTGTGACTGATTCTCTCTATTCTCATATGTTTTGAAAGAGATTTGTGAACATTAATTTGTTTTGGCTATGTGTTGATGCTACTAAGTACCAAGTTTGTCCAGAGAAATTAGAATGTGGATCCTGTTCAATCATTGTTTTTTGTAAGGAAGATGGGAAATGAGTTGCCTAGGAAATTTCCTATGAGGGGCTTTCCAAGAATTAAGGGGAACCATACTAATGAGATGTTTCACACCACTTATTTCTCAACATGGTAGTCTACTGCAAAGACAATGACTAAGATTTTGTAAGTGAATAATTTAGTCTTGAACTATCGTATCTGTTTGGATGTAATGCCACGTTTTTTTGGTGATGATGTTTTGTTTGATTCATAAAATTAACAAAAGCACTCTACAGTTTCCATTAAAAAAAAGATTTTGTCAGTGAATAATTTCACAACTCCCACTGAACATCCTCAATCTTCACGTGATCACCAACACAAGCTTCCCCTCTCATTCTCATCTCCAACCTCTCCAAAATCCCACAAATCCCCTCCCACTCTCTATGCACTCTCTCCCCTGCCAAAAAACTATGCACCTCATTACCAACCTCAATCAAACTATACCCAGGATTTTTCCTTAACCCTCTCTCCTTCATCAAGCCTCTAACCTCTGCAGCATCACTCCACATCCCATCAAATGCATACAAATTACTCAACAAATTATAATACCCAGCATGTTTAGGCTTCATATCGAGCAAAATTCTCCCTACCAACTTCCCCGTCTCAACATTTTCATGTACCCTACATCCAGCAAGCAATGCACAAAATACATGAGGCCTTATCGAGCCCAAAGCTTTCTCAACGAGCTCCATTGCTTCGCCAAGCTCTCCATTGCGACCAAGGAGATCAACCATTATTGCATAATGCTCTGAATCAGGACTCAATCCAAAATCATTGCTCATACTATCAAATATCCTTTTCCCTTGGGAAACTAAACCAGAATGACTACAGGCTGATAAGACTGATACAAATGTTACATTATTAGGATTCACTGAAGACTGAATCATATGCTTGAAGGTTTCAATGGCTTTGATACCGAGCCCATGAATGCCATATCCAGCGATCATTGAGCTCCATACCACTACATCTTTCACATTGATGATGTGGAATAGTTTAACAGCTTCATCTAAGCTACCACATTTAGAGTACAAATCTACAAGGGCAGCACCAATGAAGGCTTTATTTTCGAAACCGCTTATGATTGAGTAATTGTGAAAGCAACGAGCTTGACGAAGCACGCCTAATTGTGAGCAAGATGTTAGAGCCTTCACCATTGTTACTGCATCAGGCCCAACTCCATCCGATAGCATGGTAATGAAAAATTTTAAGGATTCATCGGCATAGCCATTTTGAGCACATCCGCTGATGACTGCAGCCCATGAAACTGTATCCTTTTTTGGCATTCGGTTAAAGACACTCATCGCCTCGGTATAACATGAGCATTTCATGTACATATCGATGAGAGAAGTCGAGACTGCAGTATCCAATTCAAAGCCTTTCCGTACTGCAAGCTCGTGCATTTTCCTTCCTTCTTCTAAATTGAGAGCAAGCGTGCATGCTTGAATAACGCTAATTGCAGTAACTTCATTGGGCTCAAATGACTTTTTGATCATTTTTAGATAAATTTCCAATGCTTTAATCGGCTCCCCATTATGTGTACAGCAAGCTATCATTGAGCTCCAACTGATCAAATCTCTCTCCCCCATCTCCTCGAACACTTTCTCTGCACTCCGAACGGCTCCCAGTTTCGAGTACAAATTCAAGAACGAATTCATCAGCGACAAATTCGACACCAGTCTCATCCTAATCACATACCCATGACAGCATTTCGCTGCCCTCAAATCCCCCAATTGCCCAATTGCTGCAACCAAACTTATAACAGTTACAGGATCAGGAATCACTGCATTTTCAACCACCATTAAAGAAAAAAACTTTACAGCCTCTTCAGCATTGCCATTTTGCTGAAACCCGGTAACCACCGAAGTCCAAAGCACAGCATCCGGGTTCATAAACCCATCAAAAACTTCCACAGCATCATCCATCACACCACATTTTGAATAGAAATCAACAAGAGCGGCACCCACAAATACATCAGAGCTAGCAAATGGGGTTTTCATTACCAACCCATGAACAGCTCGGCCGAGGCCGAGATTGTTGAGGTTGGCGCAGGATTTGAGGGCGATGGGGAAAGTGAAGGGGTCGGGTTTGGAAATGCGCGGGAAAAGGAGGAGGGCTTGATGCCATTGGTGGGATTTGGAGTGGGATCGGAGGATGGAGTTGAAGAGGTGAGTGTTTGGGTTGGGAATTTCGTCGAACAGTTTGCGGGCGGTGGAGGGGGAGGTGAGGTTACCGTAGGCCGTGACGAGTTTTGTGGCGAAGAAGCAGTCGGGGGCGGTGAGGGTACCGGTTTTGAGGAGGAAGGAGTGGAGGTTGGATAGGGGTTTGAGGTGAGTGCAGGTTTTTAGGTAGTGGGATAAGTGCTCTCTACTGATTCTCATGAATGCACCGGAGCTTATGATGGTTCTTTACTGATCATCATGAATGGCAATGCAGAGAGAGAGTGTGTGTGTATAAACAAGTATAAGTGCATTCGGACCCGGGTACAAGACATTAAATATACAATAAATAATAACAATTTTTGAATCACTATATTTTAAAATTCATGTCCAGATTCAAGGGTTGACATCCTTTAATGCACATTTAATGCCATGGGTCATCCCTACTTGATACTTTCTCGGCTTGAAACTATTACATCAAAGATATATTTTATTTAAGTTTTAACCAAAATAAAAAGAAGAGGTTTTTGCATATATACCCCTCAAAATTTTCCATATTTACAACATTACCCTTTAAATCTTGGCATTTGCAAAATTTCATTCCATTTCTCTCACATTGATTTTTTTCCCTACCCCTTTCACTTAACAATTTAGTTTTTAAATGGGAAATTGTCGCGAACCTATTGAAAATTATTGAGAATTTTGACATTGCCTTGTTTGAAAAGCAACATTCTTAAGTTAAGAGTAAGAGAAAGACCCAATATGCTAGTTTTGAGGGGTAATTTTGCAAATACCAAGAATTGAGGGGCAAGTTTTTAAACGTTGAAGATTTGAGGGGTATATATGCAAAAACCCCTAAAAAGAAAAACATTCCATTAAATTTGATTTACATTGTAAGGATTCATATTAAATAGATCCTACTATATTTTACATTGTTGTCAACTATCTAACGCAAACCTCCTCCTTTTGATAATCATTTTTTCCTCCTTTATCTAGCTTGGCTTGAAACTTGGTTTTAAAGATATATAAATGTCTAGATTAAAATAAATGTTTCAATAAAATATTTGCATGTCCTTAATTATAGATGTAAGCAAAATAGCATTTTTCGACCATTTATGTTTACTTGACATGTAGGTAAAAATATCAAAAATACTTATCATTGAATTGAGATATTTTAAATAATGAAAATCAAATTTATCTTCTCATAGATTTAAGCAGCAAAGAAATTGTTCGAACAAAACAGCAAGCCAAGTTTTGTTAATTCCGCGTTTCAATAACAGGCTTTTATCTAATATTTCCACCATATCAATTTAGAACTTGGTTCTTACATATATAATAAATCCTTCCGCTCCCAAACACCTGAGAATTTTTTAAATAAATTATCAGAATCTTAGATTTTTACACACTGGTGCCAAAATTTAAATGATCACAGCAAGAGACGTCGCCTCGTCATTGCAATAACTTCTCAGTTTTTCCTGGTTTTATAGAGAACAACTCCTATTAAATGTAATGAAACATATTATATATGTAATCCTCAGTACATGTTGGTATACTGTATGTAAGAAATCCTATCAGAATCATTCAAAAAATATAGACATCACCTTCAATGAATGAGGGGACAGCTTCGTCTGAATTAACAATAATCTCAACCATCCCTCATTTTTTTAAATCTACTCTCTCCAAAATTTGGCACAAATTCCATAGGGGAAAAAATAATTGAGCATGAGGCATTCATCAGACGTTGAATCGGAAGAGCATGACATCCCCCTCCTGTACTATATAATCCTTCCCCTCTGATCTCAACTGCATTGATTTTCAAATTGAACAGTAATAATCCATGCACAATGAAATTTGGTTATCATGCGCATTGTATTGTACCAAAAAAAACTAAGTGCTTAAGAATTGAACTTACAAGTCCTTTCTCCCTTGCAGCTGCTAGAGAACCAGCTGCAACAAAATCATTGTAGGCTACCTGATGAACCATAAACTTATCAGTATCATTCATTCAATAAATAAGAAAAAAAGCATTTGAATTGCCCAGTTATTATCTGATTCAATTCCTTAAGGGTCATTTCAATATTAGTCTTTCGAATCTTTCATATTTTGATATTGGTCCTTCAAATCATTGAAATTGCTATAAGGTCCCCCAGATCATATAAGTCTTTTGACATTAGTCACCTCAGTTAGCACCACTTGAATTTGGGAGAAATATCCCTTCCACTTTTACTGATTGGGCTTGGAATGTTTGTTATACCTTTTTAATACAAACCCAAACTCATATTAGTTTACACCCCCTAACTCTGTTGCAGTAAGCCCATTGAAACTTTCATCTTTCCCAATGGTCTTTAGTGAGAGTAGCTGGGTAATTACTCATCCATGGTTAAGCACTAGCCCGATCATGGTTAACAGAATGGACAGATTTAGTTAAGGAGGACTAATATATTTTGGGTACCTAATAGAAATTTCAATGATTTGGGGGACTAATATCAAAATGTGAAAGATTTGAGGGACTAATATCGGAATAACCCATCCCTTAAACATCTGGTTTCCTAGGGAATTCTAAAATTCATTCAACCTTCAGATCATTTTAAATGCTTGGAGTATTTAGAAATAACAGGCGTTTTTAAAACTAAAACTTAGGTAATGATACTTACAGTCTCTGCTCGAATGAAGCCCTTCTCAAAGTCAGAATGAATAACTCCAGCAGCTTGAGGTGCTGTCATGCCTATTTTGATGGCAACATTTGGTAAGATAAGAGATTGGCTTTGATAAATCACATGAAAATGATACAAATCTTACCTGCATGTATAGTCCATGCCTTTGTTTCCTTGGAAAAACAAGAGAAAGGCAAAATGTGCATGTTAAGAGAACTTAATACTTCACACTGACAGCTGCATTATCGGAAGCAAGTCAAAATGCTTACCTTCTCCCCTGATGTAAAATAAGTACGCAACCCTAAAAGACTATATGTCGCTCTTATTAGATTCCCTAGTCCACTTTCATCTACACCAAGGGACTTTAAGAATTCAGTTCTCTCCTCAGGTGGAAGTTCGGTGAGCTCAGCTTCAACCTGTTTGAAAATTGGTTCTTTAGTTTGTAGTTTAATCATCTGATTAATGATTATTCAGATCAAAGCACATCTCTTTACTAGAGCCAAAAATAAGAAAGTGAAGATATGGAACAGAAAGAACTTCAAGTTAACCTTGGAACTTAGATGGTAAAGTTACAATTATGCTTACATAATGAATTTAACTTCAAAAAAAAAAAAGATTTAGGGCAAAAGTTTAGGGTTTTTGTCATATTAGACCCCCAAATCTTTGTTAATTCTATATTAGACTCTAAAATCTTCATATTTCTAAATTAGCCACCAAATCTTCATATTTGTTTGAAATAGGCATCTTATTTAAAAGAGCTTAATAGATTTGGGGATGTAAATAATATGAGGGTGTTATTTAAAACAACTTAATGGATTTGGGGGGTCTAATTTACAAATATGAAGATTTGGGTTCCTAAATGTCCAATATAGTGTCGACAAAACTTTGGGGGTCTAATATGAGGAAAAGTCAAAAACCCAAAAGGCTGTTTTCCTTGCAAAGGATGTCTACACTTATTGCCTGGAGCAAATTCGAGCATGCATATGCATATTATGCAAACTATGTGGATTTTGCTGGTGAGAATAAACAAGCTGATTCATAGTATTAGTATACAATAAAGTTATAAACATATAAAAGTGATATTAGCCATTATGCCATTTTCCATGAAGCTAGCAACCTTACTGCAAAGTCTTGAAGTTCCTTCAGTGACCAGCTTATTACTCAAGAAAATAAATGCACAAATAGTGACAACATAGCAAAAACATCACCGAGCAATCATTGATACAAGTTATGCATGACAAAAGTAATTAAGATAAAACAATTATCCAACTGATATTTCTTAACTGACAGAGGTATAAAGCACCAAGCTCTGTTTAACCACATATGAATATATTTTGTGAAGTTTATATAATTACGTAGATTAGTTATTAATATCCTATTCTAGATACTAGTGGAGTATCATACCTGTGCTGAAACTGTAACCATCCCAGATTGCAATTCAGATGCAAGATTGATCACTTCTTTGACGTGTGGATTATCACTAGGGTCAGCAAGTTCAGACTCAGCCACATTAGCTACATATATTACAGGTTTCATTGTGAGCAGACAGAGCTGACGTATAGAATCTTTCTCCAAATCTGTTAATGAAACAGATCTTGCAGGTTTTCCATCCATAAGTGCCTTCTGAATACTTTCTAAAGCAGACCTTTCTGCTTCCTCCTGGAATAAGAGTATTAAAAAATAAAATAAAAAAGAGTACATGCCACGTTTGAATATGCATAACTCAACCGTCAGCAAATTGGACCTTCACTTTTGTTTGTGAATCCTTTGATTTGCTTTTCTTGAGTTTCTCTAGCCTTTTCTCTATCTGCATTGCTTATAGAAATACAACCTAGTCCCATTAGCTCACGATGTTAACAGCAATTATCATCATACGCAAACAAATGCATTGCTGATAAGCAACTTGTTCTATATCTTAGCACACGAAGAACAACAATTACAGAATTTATCTTAATTGTTTACCTGGTCAAGATCTGAGAAAACCAGCTCCAAGTTAATGACATCAATATCTGATTTCGGGTTAACTTTTCCATTCACATGAACAATATCATTGTCCTCAAAGCAGCGTACAACCTAAGCACCACATGCATAAAAAAATTGTTAAATACCTTGGAAATCCTTCATAGCTATTCTCTCAAATCATACAATCTTCTAAATGAAGCAAAATTACAAATTGTGACTGTGAGTTCAGAAAATAATAAGAAATTAAGAAACATATTACTAAATAGATAACAGAGGGACAAAAATACCAATGAAAAGATAAATAGATCTACTAATACACAAATCTAATGTCATGTTGGTGCAATAATTAATCAAATATAACAAACAACCCAAGCCTTTTTTCCCTACTACAGATAAATAGGCAATAATCAGATAAGCAGTTAGTAAAGAACCTAAAATGAACAAGAAGAGACTCATGTTGTACATGTATATTACCCAAGCATTCATTTGGAAAAAAAATAATAAAAGAAGAAAAAGATACAGAGCTTTCACAGAGGTTGGCAGTCAATAACAATAAACACTTGGTATTGGATGAATCTCATTCTCCATTTCTATAAGTGAATCAAATATTGATGCACAGCCTTCAAATCCCAATAAAACAAACAGTATCCTAGCATAACTCCAGTTTGACTATAGAATAGTTATTCCCAGACGTGGATAAATACCTATTTAACTCTAATAAAACAAACAGTCATGGAACACTTGCTTGCTGCCAGCTACAGCTTGTTGTCCATAACTGCAAGTACCCATTCCAATTTTCATTTAAAATACAAAAAGTACAACAATTTCTTAGTAGAAAGGAATACAGGCATGAGATTCTGATGAAAAGGCTATATGCCTCTTCCACAAGGTTCTCATATGGAGATTGCTACCCAATTTTAAGATACTTGAAGAGCTTGATGGTTGTTAGCAACCTATTATCACCTGAGGTAGGTAGATAATAGATAGTAACATGCTAATTCTGTGCATTGTTTTAAATATCCCTAACATGGCCTGATATATCGCTCGATATATCCTTTTACACAGCTTGCTACAACCGATATGGTCTCTAAATATCTTTTACTGCTTTTTGACTATTGTGGTTGATTTATTCCCGATATGGCCGATATATCAGTCGATATGTTGATGATGTATCCTTTTATATGGCTTGTCGCAAAATAATATTGCGTTTGGCAATATTTGGGCAAGATATCATGATTTTCCCATTATATTAAATGATATGTTGGCTAAAAAAATCAGACGAAATGTTGCAATGTTGATTTGTAGTTTTGTTTGTCTTACAGGGTTGATTAGTGATCCTAAACATATATTATTTACATTTTGTATACTTAGTTTTCAGTAAGTATGTTGAGATTACATTTTAGTGCATTATACTATATATGCAAACATCAGTTATGACATTCTGATATTTACCACATATCCTCAATATTTCCCCTATATCTGGAATCCAATATGAATATTGGTCATCCGATGTGTCCCCTATATCCGATATTTAAAGCCTTGATTGTGCATTATGTCTCAAAAATAAAATAAAACAAAAAGGGTCCTAGTTGCACAATATTGGTTGTCATCTGTCAATATTACGCTCCTCGTGTTATAGTATTTTTGGTGAAAATTTAGTGATTTTCTAGAACACAGATTCTTCTATCACAACATAAAATATTATGCCAAGATTACAATGATGTTGCAGTGCGATATCAGCATTACTTGTGACCCTTCTGTATAAGCATTGTCACTTCACTAGGGAATGAATTGTTTCCGGAGGGCCATAAGTTCCTAATGCTCTTCAGCTGCATTGTGTTCTCAACTTCTAATAGAATACTCAGCCTTGACTTCTGTCCATCTTGACCAAATCAAATATGGTTACCACCTAGAGAGTGTTAGATTCTACGAGATAAAAGACCTGGTAGGTGATATTGATAATTTGACAAAGTACAATAAAAAATTTAAATGATAGGATAGATCTACAACTATTAAGATATTGCAGCATGACTTCTTCAAACCCTTTCCTCCAACTGTTAACAACATGTGACAAGAGCACTGAGTAAAGAAAAATAAACGTCTTGGATTCGATGTAGCCTAAATATCATTTTGGTTATTGTTTTTCCAGTGTGAAATGGCATAGTCTTGAGGAGTGTGATAAAGATAAGATTGAACTCAAAAAAAATCAACACAGCTACGAACCTGAAGTATGGAATCCACTTCGCGAATGTGCGAAAGAAACTTATTCCCCAATCCCTGTAATGTTAAAGCACATAAAGATTTAGTAGCCAGTAAATACCTCCTGCTTAGAACTAGTCACATTTGACAGAAAAGAACACTTTGAAATAAAACAATTTTTACCATTTACTTATTCAACTACCACAAAAAGTATTTGTTAGGTAAACATTCAAGTAGACTAAATTTACATATATACTCTTGAAAAAAATTTCAATTCTCAACGAAAGGAGAAATGACTTGTAACTGTTTTGTACATCAAATCATAAACTGCAGCCTTTTCTGAATTCTTCAACAGATTCCCAGATAAATTTCATTTATTATGATGTTTCTGGAAGGACACTCATGTTCAATTGCAGACTCAGACCCAATGAAAACTATAGAAGATACATCCATTAATAACATAATAAATCTTCAATCATGACTTCAATTCGCAAATCAAACGTAAAATGAAACGAAGACCGTCACCTCTCCTTGACTGGCTCCTTTCACTAAACCAGCGATGTCCACAAACTCTATAGACGCCGGCACCGACTTCTGTGATTTACTAAGACCAGAGAGCACACTCAATCTCGGATCCGGAACCGCCACAATCCCCACATTCGGCTCAATCGTACAGAAGGGAAAGTTCGCAGCCTGAGCCTTTCCATTCTCAACCTTAACTCAAGAAAGGATTCAAAGACATTAAATCAAACACTTTGCTCGCAGCAACTACTGCATAACGTAAACCACCCAATTACAATGGATTTGGGGATTAGGGTTTTGGTTGGGAACTTACGACGGCGTTGAATAGGGTGGACTTGCCGACGTTGGGGAGGCCGACGATGCCGGCCTTGAGGCTCATGCTAATCCTCGAGCCTGAGGAGTAGAGGCGTCGCCATTGATGAGGGAGGAGGAGAGGAGAGGAGGAAATGGAGCAAGAGGAGGTAAACCCTAGTGTAAGAGTAGAGGTCAAAACCCTAGAGATGGCCATTGAGATTCTTCAGGTAGGGAGGATAGAGAGAGAGGAGGGAGAGGGAACTGGATATTGGCGTCGAATATAAACCAGTGAAGAAATTCACAGCACTTTTTTGGATTTTTTTGCATATATATCCCTTTAAACGTTCCTATTATGGACAAAAGTGTAAGGGTTGTTTTGTGAATTTTTTTAAGTGCGGTTACCCGCAAATATTTGCAAGTTCGCACTTAAATATTTGGGTTTTCTTAAAAGATTTTAGTGGCTTAAATCTTCAATAATTCCATAGAATTTTTAAAAATGGATCTTCATGTTAAATCATGTTCGATTCGAGAAAAATGTTCCCTTTTTTAATGGGTTTAAGCTTGATACACACTTTAAAAATCCAAACTCACTTGATTTCTTTTTCTCCAATGGTTAGAAAAGAACCCTAACGCAACAGTGAGCTTCACAAATGTTTAAAATATCAGAGAGTGGAATAGTTTAGTGATTATAGATGTTAGATTAGGGTAGGACTACCCATTCATGATTGGATTTTTTAATTGCAATACTGATAGAGGGACCATTTTGCAAAACTCTATAAGATTTGAGGGTGTAATACACAATTTTCAAGATTTAAGGAACTAATATGCAATTAGTGAAGATTAAGGAAGTAATATGTAAAAAAAAAGCCTAAATATTTTCATAATTTCCCTGTTTTGCATTATACACTTCTGTGTTTTCGACAGCATCTCAAGCGCCCTAAAATTTTCTAAAATTTACGCTTGAATATCTTTTATTATGCAATATGATAATATTATCTTAAATATTTTTATATTACAGTCACAACTAATATTAGAACATTTACTCTTTAATATTTGTTAAATTTAATGTTAAATTTAAGGAAAAATTGTGTCTAGGCCCCAAAATGAAACTTGATGTGCACCACTCCCCCGTATTATTTCTAATGTGTATTGGCCCTAAATATTGTATTTTGCCCTGGTTTCTAATTTTACCTTCTCTACTCACTAAAAATCTCATCTACTCCTCCCTCCTCTTCTCCTTTCTCTCATAATCCACTTCATAGCTGCTCCTCCCTCATTTCCTCCTCTTCTTCTCTGTCTCTTCATGGCTGCTCCTCTATCATCTCCTCCTCTCCTTCTCTGTCTCCTAACCCACTTCATGGATGCTCCTCTATCCTCTTCTCCTACTCTCTCCATCATCAAAGTCATCCCCTCCTCTCCTTCTCTCTCTCCTAACCCACTTCATAGATGCTCCTCCTTCCTCTCCTCCTCTTCTCCTACTCTCTCCATCATCAAAAAGCACGTCCTCCTCCCCTAGCTCCATTTCATGTGCTAGCGCTACTCCTCCTCCTTCTCGTCCTCCTTCCCCTTCCTAAACACTAACATCGACATCTCCTTGGCACCCTTATTGTATGTAGTACCGACGATAAGGGAGGTGAAGCCCATTGAGGGGGAATGAGTTCGTTGGAAAAGAGGGAGGAGAAGTAGGAAGAGTAGGCTTTGAGGAGAAGCTACTGGATCATGTTTGGATTTAGGTTTGTGTTTGGATTTGAAGCATGGAGCAGTAGAGGGAGAAGACTTTGAATTTGTGTACGGATTTGATTGAGGATTTAGGCATGGAATTGATTAAAGTGGTTGTGAATGAGCTTGTGAAGAAGTAAATTTAGCATTTAGGCTAGTTCATATCAAGAATTTGCAAGTTAGTGTTGCAGAGTTCATCGGTTTATTAACCATATTTGTAATTTTGGGGGGGGGGAGAGAATTTACAATTCTAACTTTTATTTTTGGTATGTTTGTTCTTTGGTCTTTTCTTCATCATGGGAGCATGAGTTTGTTTGATATTTCTCTTTTTTGCTTGAGTTTTAAGAATAAAATGATGATCCTCTTTTGCACTTGTTTGAAATTTGTGTTTGCTAAGAGTTGGCGGCCATGGCCGAAGCTCGAGAGTAAAAGAGTATAGTATAGAGAGAGTGATTGTGGATCGCGAGAGAGTATGCAATGATAACAGGTCATGTATAAAGATAATATAATAGACATATCGGCTTGTAGTTCTGTGTATGTAAACATCAAAGCTACACAAACTTATAATTGTATGAGTTGATTGTGAACTATGAAAGATTAGATGTGAATTTTAGCTAGTTGATGTTAACTTTACTCATTATATGTTAAGTTTATAGTACAACCGTTAAGTATGTACTACAAATGTTAATTTTGAACATTGGATATTAAGTTTAAGCATTGACCATTAAGTTTACCCATTAGCCGTTAACTATATTCCGTACATGTTAACTTTATTCGTTACCTTTTAGTTTTAGTCAATATCTATTAACTATATCCAGTACCTATTTAGCTAATACTTGTCAATTTTATCTACTACTTATTAACTTTAGCTAGTACAGATTAACTGATATTGGATATAGTTAACACATATTGGCTAAAATTAACATATACTAAATATAGTTACCAGGTTATGGCTAAAGTATAGTTAACAAATACTGGTTAAAGTTAAGAGGCGCATAATATAGTTAACATGTAGTTTTTAGAGTTAACATGTACATGCTAAAATTAGCAAGTATTGGATATAGTTTATATTTTTTCTTTAAAGTAATTTTTTCGTCTTTATTTGGTTAAAATAAAGAATGTATTGTCTAATTGAACACAATTGTGCATTGAAAATTAGAACTTTGTAATCTTATTATGAAAATCATGAAATTGTTTATATCTATACAAATGAAACAAAATTGAAGTAGAACTCAATTGAGATGACTGTCTAATGACCTCATTTGCTATGTTTTGGGTCGTCGTAACTAGTACCTGTTAATTACATTTGATACTTGTTAACTTTAAACAGTACCTCTTAATTATACACTTTACCTATTAATTATACCCAATACTTGTTAACTATATCCACTACCTATTAACTTTAGCCAGTACATGTTAACTATTTCTAGTACAAATATGATTTTATAAGCAGATTTTACTCATTTTTAAGCAAAAGAAGACAATATAAGTCACATTCAGAATTGAAACTTTGTACTCTGTACCTGTTAATTATAACTGGTTCTTATTAAATATCACATGCATATGTTAATTATTACAGGTATATGTTAACTATAAACTGTTCTGGTTAAGTATCATATACAACTGTTAACTATAATCGATACAAGTTAAAACTAACTTATAATTCATATATTGGAAAATTTTTCATCATCTGCTAATTAATAAACAAATAGATATTAGAGATAACATGACCGTATATACAAGTATTGAACAGTTATTGAATATAGTTAACAGATACTGACTAAAGTTAACATATGCTGGGTATAGTTAACATGTAGTGGGTATAGTTAACATGTAACAACTAAAATTAATATGTATTAATAGGTACTGGTTAAAGTTAATATGTACTGGGTATGACGACACAAAACGTAATAAATGAGGTCAATGGACAGTCATCTCAATTGAGTTCTACTTCAATTTTGTTTCATTTGTATAGATATAAACAATTCCACGTTTTTTATTTGGAATCATTGTAGGTGAGGTTCACTACCATCGTATTCTTCTTCAATGTTTCTGAGCGAACTTGACTATTCATATGATTATTTCATGCGACTTCAAAATCTGTGGCTCATGATAAATTAAAGATTTTAAACAATTCATATGTATATGCAAAATATGAGCTCCATGGAAGTAAAAAGAAAATCCCATCTACTCTTCTATATAACTCTACATTAATTTCATGATTTCTTTTATCCCCCCTAAACAAGTGACCATTTTCATTTCTCAAATTGAAATGTTAACCAAAAATAAACATACCTCACTCCTAAAAAAAAAAGAAGAAAAAACACATTATTTAAATATAAAAATTACGCATGTATAGACAACCATTTCTTTCCTCAAATTTAAACCATCTAAACAAAAGCGGCAATAAAACAAAATGAATCCCATACCTGTGGTCGTTTCAAAGATCGCCGGAGCACTCGCCCCACCCTTCTTCCACACGCTCACAGTCCTCCTCCCGCTACCTCCTTCTCCTCCCATCACCAACTGCACGTGCGATCCTAGCCTCATGGAATATGATAACCTTTGCAGGAACACCAGAACACCTCTCCAACCGCCTCAACATCAAACCACATCGTCATCGCCGCCCTCAATTGCCAGATCGTAATTTCCCTCGTTGTTCTCGTCGCCATCTCAGCCCTACCTCGCCTTCCCTCTTTTTATCCCCATCACCTCTCCAACCTCGACCCTCTTTTTATCCCCATCGCCTCCCCCCAACCCTCAACGCCGAAGAGGAGGAGAGGAGGAAGTTATGGTCTCCATGAGAAGAAAAGATTGAAGAAGAAGAAGAAGAAGAAGAAGAAGAAGAAGAGGGGTAGTTTTGGGGGTTTTTTGGATTTTTTTTCTCTTGGGAAGTGTAAATAGGGGCTGAATCACATATACCCCATATATTTGGGGCTAATACACATTAGAAATAATACAGGGGGCTAGGACACATCAAGTTCACAATTTTGGGGTCTTGACACAATTTTTCCTAAATTTAAAATAAAGTTTTTAAAATATAATTAAGATATAAAATTAGCTTGTGAATGCCACATTAGAATATCAAGAGAACTATTCCTACATTTGTAAAACAGAAAGTATTAATAAATTCAAATTTTTAGAAACTTCAGTATTTATAGCCGCTATAAAGATCAGTGAAATTATGTATGTGCACAAGAGTAGAAAACTAGAAGGTATTAAAGTGCTAACGAGAGTAGGAAAAAATTCAAGTAAGGGTGTAGAAGTGCAAATAAGGACGAAGATGACAAAAATTATCTCGGGATCCAAATTTTGCAATTTCCAACTAAATTACAATTAATTGCGCCACAAGCTATTCATAAAATAAATATAAAACCCCACCGTCTTTTTTCTGAGCTGATAGATAGAAAGGGAACACCGAGAGAGAGAGAGGGGGGTGGAAATAAATTAGTCAAACCGAACAGAACCTCATCTCTCTCTCTCTCTCTCTCTCTCTCTCTCTCTCAATAATTTCTCCTTCAATTTTTTTTTCTATTTTCCCTTTATTTTTCTCATAATTATCCTGTTGGTGTTGTTGTTGATCGATTTCCAAGTGTCAGTGGATCGAGACTACCGAGCTCCATTCTCTGCTTGGCTCTGCTCTTAGAATCTTAGTTCAGTAGAAGCCCTAACCCTAGAATTAGATAGAAAAGGGGTTTATTGCAGTGAAAAATCGCTGCTTGTTACTTTGTTTGATTCAGTAACCCTAACCCTAGGTTAGATGATGGGAATCGAGGAAGATGGCGGGGGCTTTGGGAACCCTAATCCCGCCGTTGGTAAGGAACTAGGGGGTAGCAGTGGAGGTGAGCTTGTCATATTTATTCTTTTTTTTTTTAAGGAATTATGAGTATTGGTTGTTTCTTGATCAGTAGATCTAGTACTGTTTGTGCTTTGATAAGAACAGTGGATTTAGTGCGAATTTACTGTTGGATCGATCTGTTTGATTTTAAGTTAGTGAGGGTTTCATGGAGTTTGGATGATAGTGACAATATGGGATGATGTTGTATGATTATAAAGATGATTTTATATCTGAGAGGTGTTTGAGCTGGATTGACTCTTTTTTTTTTATAACTTGGATATTTGCTTGCATGGCTATGTAATCCTTTTTTTTGGGGGGGGGGGGGGGGGGGGGGGGGATTGCATTATGTTCTGCTTTTTAAGACATTAATGCAGTAACAATTGTCTTGATATTGCCGGTATTCCATAATTTAATATAAATTATTTGTGTTTTCTTCTCCGTGCTTTTCCATTATATCTTAATCCACAAGCTTGGTGCAAGTGCACCTTAGATTAACATAGTACTTGGAGGTTTTTTTTCATATTTAAGTGGAACTTGAAATAATATTTTGAGTCCTAGGTATTTTTAATGGAGTTTAATCTGGTAGATTAGTTTATCCTGTTATGTTGTCTTAAGGTTTATTATGAAGCTTCGTACCTTATGTTTAAGTATCTACATTAGTAGTGTATTCTCATATTGATGCATTTGGGTGTAGACTGTGCTTTTTGGTAATGTAAGTTGGCTTGTGGGTGTTATGCAGATAATGCTTTCTTTGATGCTTCACAATATGCATTTTTTGGTGGTAAAAGCATTCTGGAGGAAGTCGAGTTAGGCGGATTAGAAGATGACGAAGATGGTAATGGCTCTGGACTAGTTGGGCCCTATGACGAGGACTATCATTTTCCCTCTATCGAAGATAGGGAGGAGGTAAAAGATGTTTTTATCAAATTCACACCTTGTTGCTCTATTTTTCTAAACCTTAAATTTACTGTTGTTGTCATTATTTGTAAATTCTCTGCTATTGTACTTTGAATGTAGTCATTATCTCTCCTCTTCAACATATTTTCTTCAAAGTAATTTGCATTAACATTGTATTTTTTTCTGATACATAACAAACAGTGAGGTAAAACACCGATTATGCGGCTTCATAATTCTTTAATGCACAGCCTATATAAATTTCGCCAAATATGTCATGACTTCATAATTGTTGAATTTACAACCTATCTGAATCTCTCTATATATGTTACAGTTCACATATATCCTCCCTCTTTCTCTTTCAGTGTATAATACATATGTAAATGGGAGGTTAGTAGCTTTAGGAGGAACTTTTTCCTATGGATATCTAGTATTCCAATCCCTTGACTACTATTTCATGATCCAACCATTCATTTATGATGTTCAGGGGCTAAAACATGTGTATCAAAAATCATGTGATCTAGACTTTATTTGCCTCTGAATCTAATGTTTACATTCCATTATGTGGATGAGCACCATATGTCTTGTGACTACGTAATGCATGGATAGGAGGCATTAATAGCTCGTGAACTTTTCTCTAAATATGTTTCCTAAGGCACGGAGATTACTTCAAGTGCTATCGACTGTGTGTGTTTCATACTGGAAACTCCTATACTATCAGTAGAGATTTCGTTATGTACTCTTCCATTCTCTCCTTTGCGGTCCTTTCTTCCTGAATACTGCATCCTGTTTGATTATTGTGCAAATTATGCTGTTCTTCTTGCATAGTTTTTGGTTTTATTGGTAAATCTAACTTCTTAAGGTGCTGCTACTTCAAAAGTTGTTATTTCATATGCTTAGTAATATTTGGTAACATATGCAGTTACATATAGCTACATCTGGCTTGTCAAACTTTCTTTGCATAGTTAGTCTTCTTCTCAGTTCTGAAAAAAGGTTCATGTTCTTGTGACATGTCTATTAAAATAAATTTTTTTTTATGGTCATGCAAGGCATGGCCAAGTGCTGCAAAAAATGGCTAAAACATAGCATTTGAACTCTCTTCTTTTATCGTTTTTGGTATGTTCCAGCATTTATTGTTTCTAATTTTCAAGTCCAAGAGTTACAAAAAATGGCTGAAACATGGCATTTGAACTCTGTTCTTTTATTTTGGTGTGTTACAGCATTTGTTGTTTCTAATTTTTAAGCAGTTACTTCGCCAAAGGCTCTGTAGGCCTTTGCTTTCCTTGCCCTGTTGCTCCTGCACCTGATGCACTAGTTTTGATCTTGGCCTTGGATGTTGCTTATGTCTGGAGCATATTTGTTATTGGCTGTTTTTCTAGATTCTCTTACTTTCTAATAGTTTTTAGATTGACATGTTGTACTGTCTAAAGGTTCTTATTCTCATCTAGGTTGAAGAACTTTAATATTTGTTATGGATTCTTACATGTGATAGATGATATCATGGTATCTATTTCTAAGCATTTGATGAATGTTCTTAATATAAACCATTTTGTCACTCTTGCAGGAGGAGATTCTAGGATCACTATCTGATATCGATGACCTCGCAAGCACTTTTGCAAAGGTTTGTTTTTCTCTGTGCCTTAAGACAGAATTTGGAATTATGTGGATATTGACCCTCCTTCCTAATTTTCATCATTGTGTTGTTACAAATTCACAACAGATTAATATATGTTTTGCTTAGTTCTTTGTATTGTATTTATCTATTCAATGGATGTTTGTGCATGTTTCATTTATCCTTTCATTACATTCAATTGGTTCCGACATTGAATTTTTAAATTTGTACTCTTCAATTATGAGTTCTTGGCCAACCTTGCTAAGGTGACTTAGGCTTTTTCAATTTTCTACTTTAGGAGGATGGTTCTTAAGGAAATGCACTAATTCTGTTTGTGTTGTTGGAACTATAACCCCCCCCCCCCCCCACCAAAAAAAACCAATTACATGTGGAGTTATTTAAGAACTTTTTAGGCTAATGTTGTGGTGCGCTCAGCTAGTCTGAGCCAATGCCAAATAGTTAGTCTCATTCCATGTTTTGGAGATTTATTTTGATAATTATTTAGTGGGGGACATAGTTTGTTTGTCTGGTTGTGTTTCTGCCAACTCTAAGAAAATTTTGGGCAATGTTATGGAGCTTCACAGGTGAAAAAAAAATTCCTAATTCTGAGCCTTGTTAAAAGTTCAAACTTCATGCGTACATCATGTTGCAAGATATTTTACTAATCATACGATGTACTACAATACCGATACTACAGCGCCTGACCAGTCCCATCAGAGGTGTGTTTTTGGTCTAAGTTATGTGGTTTGCCAGTTCTTTTAATGAGATCTTAGTTATTTTTTTGGTGAACCATATTGATGGATAATGGTACAATCTATCAAAATTGATAGGTTGATCAGTTGATTCTTTGATTTGTCAATATTCCTAGATGCAACAAAGGATATCATTTATACTACTAAACTGGTGTCAGCTAGTTGTTTAGCAACTTATATTAAAAAGGTTGCTGCCTTTTACCTATTTAAACATGCGATCAGGGTCAGTCAAACTTGATGGGAAGAGATAATGATCTCTAGTGGCTGGTTTTATATTTAGGATCTTTGGATTTTGCACAACGTTTACATTCAAGATTTTTTCGGTTACATGACCTTGACTTGATAGTCTTAGGCTTTACTTTTTAGATTACAGTCATGGAGTATTTTAATAGACTTCTGCAGAAGTGGGGTAGAGGACTCTTGTTTTTGGTCATAATAGCTTGTTCTTATGTTTTCAAGAGTGAATTTGAAATGCTTTTCCTTAGTAAATAGCTTTTTATCTGATTTTTCTTGATCTCCAAGAGATGTGTTCACTTGGTACAAAACTCTGCTAGTGCAGGTTTCTTTTTGGTCATAATAGCTTGTTCTTATGTTGTCAAGAGTAAATTTGAAATGCTTTTCCTTAGTAAATAGCTTTTTATTTGATTTTTTCTTGATCTCCGAGAGATGTGTTTACTTGGTACAAAACAGTGTTGTCAATGCGCGAGGCGCAATTTGGGGCGCAAAGCATCTTTACGCACACATGCTCAAGGTACAACGCGATGCGCGAGCCCGAGTGATGTGAGGCGCACACTGCACACATAATTTTTCAAGATATATAATCAAGCACGAAAGAACATGTTTAGGAATTCACATAAAAAATATGTCAGGATAAATAATATCTTACTACAAAATCACAATATAAGGTCTTAATTTTAATGCTAACACCCAACATAGTAGCAAATTTCATAAATTTTCAAATCAAATGTCAAATCAAGACTAATATCCAAGCAAAGGATAGTTATGGTTTTCAATTGAAGGCCACTAAAAAGGCTTAATGGATTTATTACTTTTTGGGATATTGATTATCGAGTATAAAGACTCGATTGAAATGTTAACAAACAAAACTATATGAGGGTATGTACTATATGCACCCTGCGCAAAGTCAGGATGTATGCGAGGTGCAAAATGCACTACTGTATCAGATGTGGGGCACTTCGCCACTGTCCGGCATTGCAAGGCGCATGAGACGTAGTGAGGCGCACGCCTTTGAAAACACTGGTACAAAATTCTGCTGGTGTAGGTTTAAGTGCACCATATCATGGTCAAAGAAGTACATAGGTTTTAAGGTTTGAATTCAATAATGCTAATCTAGGTAGCACGGATATGGGTGCGGACACGGACACCAATTCGGACATGGTACACGACAAATTTGTAAAAAGGGACACTACTAT
>JBAKGM010000326.1:37538925-37551180 GCA_037177215.1 Asparagus racemosus
GTCCTCTGAGATCTGGACTTCATTGGTGCTTGCCTATGCGTCTCCTTCGAATACAAGAGTTCTTCACCTACACTCTCTGCAACCAAGTCGCTACTCATTCACCCTCTATTACTCATCTAGTTGAACGGACCTCATCTGATATCTGGCACTAGCGTCTAGGTCAGCCGCATAGCTAACTAGTTAGGACTATAATAAAAAGACATTGTCTTCCTTGTTCTTCTTTGAAATTTACTTTTCTATGTATGGCTTGCCAACTTGGCAAATCCTCTAGGTTATCTTTGCCAGTTTCACAAAATAAATGCAACTCTTTCCTTGAACTTATTTTTAGTGATGTTTGGGGGGCCTTCTCCTACTATGTCTTCTGATGATCATTGTTATTTTGTTCTATTTGTTGATGCATATTCGCAGTACATGCGGATTTTCCCAATTTCTCAAAAATCTGAGGGATTTACTATCTTTCTTAAGTTTTTGGCAATGCTTGAACGTCAATTCAACAAGAAACTCAAATCTATTCAAACTGATTAGGGTCGGAAATTTCACAAATTAACTCCATATTTTTCTAACTTGGGGATTGTTCATCGCGTCTCTTGCCCTCATACTCACAAACAAAATGGTATTGTTGAACTTCGCAACCATCATGTAGTTAAAACTGACCTTTCTTTATTAGCTCACTCTTCTGTCCCTCAAAAATATTAGCATTATGCCTTGAAAGTACCGTCTACCTCATCAATCGCCTGTCATCCAAAGTGTCCTCAAATCAATCACCCTTTAGTGTCTTTTTCGTTCTTCCCCAGATTATCTATTTTTAAAGGTCTTTGGGTGCCTCTGTTTTCCATATCTTAGGCCCTACAACTCCCATAAAATGGATTTCTGGTCATCTCCATGCGTGTATCTAGGTTATAGTCCTACCTATCATGGCTATCGGTGTCTTGAGCTACACACGCGACACCTTTATATTGTGAGGCATGTTCGGTTAGATGCACTTCAGTTCCCGTTCCGTACCATGAGACCCTACTCGTCTCTCGGCCCTAGCAAACCCCCTGTCGAACCACCTTCTACCTTTCCCCATCCTGTTTATACTCCTCCATTAAACACAACCCTGCCCGCTTACTCTCTCCAACCTAGTCCTGTAGTTCATCCTCCTCCCTGTACTGTCCCCTCCCAGCCTCCCTCTCCTCTGAGTACCCCCTTAGCTACTCTGTCACCACCTCCACTGGTTTCCACCTCTCCTTTATAGTCACCAACCCCTAGTGTCACCCCATCACCACCCCACCGCACTCATACTATGCACCTGCGCCCTAACCCGAAACCTAGATTTCTATTTTCTTCTCCAACATCCACATGCACTACTATCATGCCCACACCACTTATTGAACCAACATGCTTTACCATTGCTAATAAGGATGATAAGTGGCGCATGGCTATGGCTGATGAGTTCAATGCCCTTCTTCAGAATGGCACTTGGTCACTTGTTCCGGTATCTGCAACCATGAATGTGGTTGGATGCAAGTGGGTCTTCAAGATCAAGAGGCGGGCAGATGGGTTGATTGAGCGATATAAGGCTCGTCTGGTCGCTAAGGGATTCAACCAACAACCAGGTGTGGACTACGAGGAGACTTTTAGTCCGATCGTCAAGCCCACAACAATCCACACTATCATTGCCCTGGCTGTATCGCATGGATGGTCTATGCGCCAGCTCGATGTTCTCCACGGCACTCTCACAGAGACCGTCTATATGCCTCAGCCTCCTGATTTCGTCAATTCATCACGTCCGAATCACGTCTGTCTTCTTCATCGGTCTCTATACGGTCTCAAACAGGCCCCCCGAGCTTGGTTCCATCGGCTTTCTCAGGCACTAGTTAGTATTGGAGTTACGGGATCCAAAACTGACACTTCCTTCTTTTTCTACTCGAATGGCGAGATTTAGTTATTTGTTCTTGTCTATGTGGATGATATTATTGTGACAGGTAATGATTCGACATTTATATCTCGCCTCATCAACTCGTTGTTGACTGATTTCTCTCTTAAGGATTTGGGGCCTCTACATTATTTCCTCGGCATAGATGTGGTTCCTCAGTCCTTGGGTCTCCTCTCTCAGCGGACATATATTTCTGAGCTTCTTCAGAAAGTGGGTCTCTCCGATTCCAAAACCTGTCACCACTCCACTCTCTACATCCACAGTTCTCACTAAACTCTCTGGTACTCTCTTCCCCGACCAGACCAAGTACCGACAGATTGTGGGTGCTCTTCAGTCTATCACTCTTTCCCGTTCTTGTCTCGTGGATGTCTCAAGCAACGTACTGTTTCTCGTTCTTCCACCGAATCAGAGTACAAGGCCCTTGCCGACATGTCGGCTGAGCTGACCTGGCTTCACTCGCTCTTCTCAAAAATCGGTATTCCTCTCCATTCTCCTCCCGTGCTTTGGTGTGACAATTTGGGGGCCACCTACCTGTCCGCGAATCCGGTTTTTCAAGCATGGACGAAGCACGTTGAGATCGACTTTCACTTTGTCCGTGGCAAGGTTGCTCGTCGAGACCTTCAGGTGCAATTTATTAGCATGTAGGATCAACTCGCGGATATAATGACCATGCCGTTAGCCAAGACCCTCTTCGAGTTCCTATGGTCCAAGCCCTTTGCTTGCGGGGCCGTATTGAAAATATTATTAGATACTGATACTTGTAGAAATTCAGTTAGATACTTGACAATATCTGTAGAGATTTAATTGATACTTTCCATCTCTTGTAACCTCTCTATATATACACATATGTATAGTAATCAATACAACACACAGAGATTTAACTTTTCTCCAAAGTAATAACGTCAGCTCTTTATAATTGTTGCGAGCCAAAATAAATTGATAGAAGAATTAGATAGAGGACAAATGGAGAGATTCACCTCAATTGATTGATTCTGATGACTGTCCCGCCGCATGAAAAATTGCGGCTTCAACTACCTACCTGAATAAAGTTGATTCTGATGATTGTCCAGCTGCAAGAAAATTTCAGAACGTAGAAATTAGAACACCAGTAAATAAAATCTATTGCAAACTGTCTACTGTCTTTAAAAAGAATATTCAGCTTCAACTACATACCTCAATGTTATAATAGTTCTCTGATTATTCTGTATATTCCCACAGCTGCAAATTGCAATATCACAGACAAACAAGGACTAAGATGATGAAATAGAGGTAACTCGTCCAATATACAAGCTTAAGATCTTAACAGCACTCAGTGAAGAAACAGCCATGTGCATGAGAATGCTAATAGCTGCCTCGAGCAGGTAGATAGAAGGACGATACCAGTACTTTTGTTTTCCACACGCAACACACACGCACGCGCACACGCACACACTTTTTATCATATCCCTCCTTGATATAAAAGAGAAATTGGTGAACTATTCGTAGAGGTACAAAATGTCGTGTGTAAAAAAATCTATCATGTGTCCATCTATCCTATCAAAAGCTCACATGTGTACACATAATCTTATTTTTACTTAAGAATACCTATCAAATTAAAACATCAATAACTAGAAAATTATAATCATTAAAGCTCTACATTCTAATCTTATCTTCACCTAAGGAATATCATCAAATTAAAATTATCCAAAATTAAAAAAATCAAAAATTCCAAATAGGTCCGTAAAAAATCAGTTAAGATTAAAAAATTACAAATAAACTCCTAAAAAATACAAAAATTACAAATAGCACCATACAGTACGAAAATTATTAACTGCGCCTTTTAAAATCTAAAAGTTACAAACAATCCCCAGAAAATATGAAAAATACATGTGGTCTTCTAAAAAGTTTTAAAATTACAAATTGCCCCCTAAAATTTATGAACAACCCCCTAAAATTTTTAAAGACCAACCCCTTGAAAGTTTCAAAAATTACAAATATTCCCTTGAAAATTTTACAACTAATCCTTTGAAAACTTTGCAACTAGCCCCACAAAAGTTGTGAAAATAACAAACAGATTGTTGAAAATTTCTAAATATTACAAATAACTCTTTAAAAACTTTATAAACAACCCGTTGAAAATTTCAAAAATAACCTTTCAAAAAATTCAAAAATTATAAACAGCCTAATGAAAGTTGCAACCAATTTTTTAAGATTCAAAAATTACAAATAAACCCCTTAAATAACAAATATTACAAATGACACCTTAAAATTCAGAAAATTATAAACTGGCACCTTTAAAATCCAAAGATTACAAACAATTCTTGGGAAATTTAAAAATTACAAACAATACTCTAAAATGTTTAAAAATTACAAATAGCTCCCCAATATTTTACAAACAACACCCCCCCCCCCCCCCCCCCCCCCCAAAAGAAAATTTTAGTCACTTGACAGTTTCAAAAATTACAAACTTCCCTTAGAAATTTTACCAGTAGTCCTTTAACAATTTTACAACTAACCTCATGAAACTTGTGAAAATAATAGGCACTTCGCTGAAAATTTTGATATACTACAAAGAACTCCTTTAAAACTTTACAAACAACCTCTTGAAGGTTTCAAAATTAAAAACACCCCCGGAAGAATTTACAAAAAACCTCCTAAAAGTTTTGAGAATTACAATTAACCATATGGAAATTTGTAAAACAGCATCCTGAAAACTTTACAACCATCCCCCTTAGAAGTTTGAAAAATTAAGAACCATCGCCAAAACTTTGGAAAACTACAAGCAGCCCCCAGTAGCTGCAAAAACCACAAACATCCCTCTGAAATTTTCAAAATTAATAAAAAACACCCCAAAAAATTCTAAAAATTACAAATGGCAGTCTAATGTAACATTTTTTGTTATGATATTATAATATATCATTGGTGTGGAGAAGACATAAGGTGGCTGGGTATAGTGGTCCTAGAAGTCACATGTTCTTAATATTAGAGGATGATGGAACTTCCAACTACCAGATTTGGAGTTTAGAGGGAAGTCCTAATCCCATCTGTGTCCTAATCCCGAATAAAGCAAACATGAGACTTGGTTGAAATTTCAGGACATTGAAATCACACTCCCTTTCCCACAGAGAACCAAGCACTGCCTATGTTCGTTTCCAATTAAACCTCTATTCTACAAAATATCAAATATCATCGTATAATCCTATTTTTTAGTTTTTAAAAATCATAAATTGTTATTTACATTTGTAAAGGAGGGGGGGGGGGGGGGGTTGATGGTGAGGCTATCTAAATTGAATTTCAAAATTAAGATTTTAATTTATCTAAGAAAAACTCTATCACTCAAACTAGTTAATTACCTTAATTGATTAAAAAAAAAGTATCTATTCTCTTCTTCTCATAACATAACAAAAAGAAATACTCATAGTCTCTTCCTTCATAAGCATTTAATGTATTAGTTAATAGATGATCTGTAAGTTATAGTCCACAAAGAAATATAATCAATCATTTCTCTTATTACACTAGGTTAGGTTAACATATTCGAAGAGTGTACAAACCAAAATATATATACCAAAGAAATCAAAACAGTTTGTGTGAGCACGGGCATAATAATTGTGACATGAATGTGGATGTTGTTAGAATGGGGAACACAAGACAAATTCAGAATAAGATGACGCTATTCATTTGCTTTGTATATATTTGACAATCCATCCAGCATTATAGCTATCTTAGTTTCTTACTTATCCGTGGTGTGCACTTTTTTCTGCTTAAGCCACGAAGGCATGCATCAGTTTAATTTGCTGTTGCTGACACGTTTAGAGAGGGGCCATGCCAACAGTTGGAGAACTTTTTTAAAAAGACTATTGAAAAATAATAAGCAAAACCAAACCTTTCTATGAAAATATTAGCAAAATCGACATCTTTTTGGCCAAGTGGCTAAAAAGAGGTCGATTTTGCAAAATACTGACTTTAAAATACACAGGGCTAGTAGTCCCGTGTAACTAGTGGTCATTAATTACGATTAATCTGAAATGGTCATCTCGTGTAGTTTGTGCTAAAATACTTAATGTTTAATTAATGAGAACTAAATACACGGGACTATTAGTCCCGTGTATTTTAAAGCTGAATTTTTGTAAAGTTGACCTCTTATTAAAACAGAGGTCAATTTTGCTAATTATTTTCAGAAATGGTCTTTTTTAAGAGTTCACCTTCCAACGAGTCCATGATTATTCTCTGTACGTCTCCACACAAACTCACAATGCGCTTTTGCATATGCTTTGTGATATATCCAAAAGCCTGCACCCAGTTGACAGCACCGAACCAAAAAAAAAAAGAAACGAAAAATGATAAACATCAGGATGAGAAAACGACTTGCACCAAAACACAAAACACTGGCCCTCGGCCGCTTTGTACGATCACGTTTGCTTCCAAATATACAGCCAAGTCATCAGCAACATCTAGCATTGTTGGCGATGAAATACTACAAAATAGAAAACTCCTTTGCTGGCCATTAACAGTGTATAGCATTCATAATCCTAATCAAAATCAATGAAGCAACAACTCCTTTTTTTTTTTTTTTCAGTTGGTAAGTAACCTATCAAGGACCAAGGACAGTATGCCATCATTTGACTCATTTTATACAACATTATGTTGACATGAACCCTGTGGCTTAATTTAGACAGGAAGAACAATAGAATGCCAGAATCAACATGAACTGATGTAATGACAGTTGAAACGTTGCAATCTTCGAGAGAATAAGGAAAGTTGTTGGAACAGGAGTATGGAAGCAAAAATGCCTCCATACTTGTGTAATCTATATATGAATATGAGACTAGCGAGAATGTCAATCTTTTCTTACTGTAGCTCTAGCTGCCAGAAAAACAACGAGAACAGAGATAACGTCAATATTTTCTTATCATTGCAAGCCAAATCGAGAGATTCGCCTGAATTAAACGATTCCAACGGTTGTCTAGTTACATCCATGTAGGAACTTAAAAAGAGTACCAGTAAACAAAATCGACTGAAAACCATCTAATGCCTGCAGAAGAGAATATTCAGCTTCAAGCAGCTAACTGAATGCTAATACAATCCTCTTTATCATCTATGCAGATTCACAAAATTACAGTAGACGAGACAGGAAAAAAAAAAGATGATGCAACAGGCCACAAATTATCTAATATATAAGTCTACCATTTAGTGAAGAAAGAACCATGTGAAATACACGTTACCGATAACTTCCTCAAGCAAATAGATAAAAAGATAGAATCAATACTTCTTTTATTTTCCATACCAGAAAATATACTTAAACAGATAAAAAGATAGAATCAATACTTCTTTTATTTTCCATACCAGAAAATATACTTAAGCATATCACATGACATGAGTGAAGATCTTAGAACAGGAACTACAAGGAAGAGAGTAGAATGAAGCTGTTCATATTTTCTGTTTATGGCAAATCACGGTTGCTGCGGTTATTAAGTGGTTACTCTGGGAACTCAGATTCCGTAGCATAGCTCATTGAATACCAACAAATAGTAAGTCTCCTCCTTCACAGGATTATTTCTAACATGTGGGATAATAAGCGGGAGAAAATCCTTTCAACAGAAAACATGGGAAACGTTATATCATATCTTTGTAATTAGTTCAAACTAATACCATCAAATTCCAATTAATGAGTATGCAACTGAAGACAGGATAAATAATGACAACACTCGAGCTCCAAAATATCCAAGGAATTAATATTTGATGCTTGTCATAATCCTCTGCATCAAGTCAAGTATCGAATGTATGCACAAACCTGGAAGCTGCATATTGCGCCAAATTCACAAAACTAATCACTGTATGCCTTAGTATTCGCCCACGTGTGTGGTTATTGGTAAATCTACCTAAAAGCTATGTTATATACAAAAAGTAGAACACTAAAAAGATACTTTTATCTAATTTAGTCAAAATTTAACTTTATCTCTCACGGGCTTAACAAAGTGAAATCAATCATACAAATATCCATTTATTCTAAGTTGCTGCCACATATTCCCTGAATATAATATTTAAAGAAGTCAGTGTGAGATAAATATCTGAGGTAATACAGGACTGAAATTTTCAATCTCATGTTCACCAGAAAAAGAAGCGACCTCAGCATCGAATTTCTTAAAAAGCCTAGATTCGTACGAAAGCCAAGCTACATAAAGGGCTAATAGCAATAAACCACATATAAAATCTTCAGCTAACAACAGAAGGGGGAAAAAAATGATAGAGTGCAATATCAATCATCAATGTCAGAAATGGCGACATTAATCAACTTAGTGTTGGTACAGACTTGACAAAAATGACGATACTACTTCGAAAGCAAAACTAATAATATTTGTGCAAATATCAATCTAGTCAAAGAAGCATAACTTTAGCGAAAACGTAAAATAGATAAGCAGCCAGACAGAGGTATTGAAAGTCCACCAAAATGAAAGCAACAGATCTTGCTGGAAATTCACTAAAAGCCTTTGGGTTTTCAGGCTCACTAATTATGTAAACCATACTAAAGTGCAAAACCTTGATGACCCCTCATCGATAGAACATCTCAAGGTGGTTCCTAAATGCATAGGGGCTTCTGATGTCGAAATATTCAATGAACAGAACAAAAGAAGTACTAAAATGAAAGCAACAGATCTTGCTGGAAATTATTTCTAAATGATAATCTCAAGTAAATATCTCCAAATTTTGCACTAATACACTCGAGAAAATAGCTTGATGCTTCAGCGTAGAAACTATCAAAATTCTTCTTTTCCAAAAACCGTTACCACAGATGTGCTAACTCAGCCAAAATGAAAAAGAAAACACAGAAATATTACTGGGTCACTAACTTGTGGGTGATACAACTCAATACCCATGAACAGCTTTCGACATCTACGTTTTGAGCAAAAGCCAACTAATACACTAAAATAACTTGAGTACCAAAAGTGAGAGTTCAAGTTTATCACCAAGTCTCCTCTGATTCATGCCTTCTGGTAATGATGCAACTTGTACAGCAAAACCTCGCCTGCTGCATTTCCGAAGGCCATAAAACCACCACCCTGACTGAAATCCAAACATCGTGGATGCTGCAAGCTGAATCTCGGAGCAGGCCAGTTTGAAAAAAACACTAAAAGAAGGAATATGAACCAGTTTCAAACTGTTCTTCATCATGTTTGAACAAAATAGCCAAGATTTGAGCATCATGGTTAAATTTCATAAAATTGATTGCTGCCGTTAGAATCTCTATAGTCTTCAATGGCTTCCTCTTACCCCCAAGAAACTCTTCCCTCCTCTGGGTATTCACGATTCCACTGTTAGATCCAGCAGCGAAAAAAGTACTGTCGGGTGAAGCACATAAAGCCGAACCAGTGATGCAAACTTCATCAACTGCCTTATGAATGCACCTCCTCATTCTAAGATCCCAACGATAGACCTGCCCATGTCCACCGCTACTCATTAACTGCTGCCCACCTTCAACAAAAGCCAAAGACCGAGCAGTTCCGTTCATTTTCAAAGTCCCTATAAGCTCCTTGGTTCTAGGAGAAACCAAAGGGATACACCTCAAATGTTTCTAAGCTCCTCTCTACCCGTTAAGGGACCAATCTTATCAACCGCCGCCTTAACCAGATCAAAACTGTAAAACAACTTTCTTCTACCCGATAAAATCAGCTGAGACCCATCGGGCAAGAACGAAGCTTTGTGTATGGGGCAGTCCTCAATGAACATACTCTGAACTTTGGTGTTCTTTTTCCATCCACCTGAGAAAAATCTCAACTTATTGTCTAACCCAGCAGCGAGTAGCATGTTGCAGTGGAGGGGCTTCACAGACACAAAAGATGTCTATACAAAGTGGATAATAACAATACTGAACATGCACAGTGAACACAAAAAAAAAAACAGCACACAAGGATTTAACGTGGTTCGGTCAGTATGACCTACGTTCACGGGCGAGAACAACAGAGAACTTTCACTAATCAGAAGAAGATTACAAACATGAGACCACTCTAATATCTCCCCGAACTCTCAAGGAGAATAACACTCAGACTTTCTCTTCTCTCCTTTTTCTTTTCCTTCCTCTCTATCTCTCTCTTTTCTTTCTCTGTCTGATGCTTTAAACCCTCTCCCCTCACCCACTTATATAACCACAAGAAAATAATAAAAAAATAAAAAATGGTTGTTGAAATAATAGAGGGTTAGGTAAGTAGATTTAAAGTCAAATAATTACATGGCAATTGCCCATTTCTATGAAAATGGACCGAGTTGATAGGACCATTTGAGAGCTCTTCGCCATTCGCATCCATCAACCTCGAGTACTCCAATAAACCAGGGAGCAGCTTCACATTACTCCTCACCACAAGCTCCTCATTGTCACGAAGAACATCATCGCCAACAGTGACGCCACTTTCACCATCAGACCCATCATCAGAATCGGCGACATTATCAGGCATTCGATCAATTTGTGCCCCATTCGGTTCCGGGGTTCAACTTCGCATGCTGCGCACGTAACCTAGCGACATAATCGTTACCCGAGATCAAATTCTCCTCAGCTTCTGGTCTCAGTTTCCTCAGCCTTCTAACCTTCATTATATTAACCTCCGCCTTCTCCTCCTCGTCATCGACCCAAACCGGCTTTCTCTCATCTTTAACATCTTCTTCTTCTTCTTCGATTTGAGCATCCAATATCTTTTTACACACAACCATCTCGATCAATTTCCATTTTCCCACCATCTTCAGCTTCCTTTCCAAACTCTGGAAGAGAATACAGAGCTCCAAACAGAGAGCTTTCTCGCCTCTTCATCTCCTTCTCCTGCTCCATTCTCGAATTTCTCGTCAATCTCTCTGTTCCCCTTCTTCTTCTCATCGGCTGGTTCTTCATCCCGCTTCTCTTTCTTGTTGATAAAGGTCGCGTTTTGAGAAATCAGACTCATTTTTTTCTACACAAAACTGCATGAAAGAAGCAATAGAAATAACCTATTTTGTCAGTCAAATATAAAAAAATTTGATCTTTCTGTGAGAAACCAAGAGAAGGATCAACTGCTTGCTGTTAAATCGAATGCAATCAATTCCAGGGTTTTGAAAACTTACACCGTCGCTATTTGCGAAGCGCTTGTGGGTTTGGGCTTGGAAGAATACGAGTTTATAAAAGACTAAATATCAGAAACACCCCTTAACATTTGAATTTTATCAACTAATTCCTCATAACTTTCAAAATTTTAGAAAGCCACCCTAAAATTTCGGTGTTCTTTTTCTGCGTCAGTAACCCTCAGAGTAAAACTCTCTATCTTTCTCTCTCTCTCTCTCTCCTCTCTCTTTGTGAAATCAATGGAGTTGTCACTCACACACTCGAGGGGAATCTCCAGTCTCTATTCCTCTGGTACGTTCTCTAATTTATAATCTTTCGAATCCAATGCGAAACTAGAGATTCCTGTATCTATCGCCCAATTAATTGGTCAAGTTCTGAACTTTTGCCCTAAAAATCCCATCTTTTTAATAGATTCATATCGATGGAGGCAAAAAATCAAGTGCAAGTGTTCTCCGTGGTCTCCGGCCTGTTTGGCAACAAAGTCAACCAAATCGTTTTCAGGTCGTATTTGGTCTCTAAATGCGAAGCAGAAGCAAAACAATCAGATGGTGAATATTTTCATTTTGATTCTATTTCATTTGCATATAAAATGTTTGTCTAGTTTCTTATATATATATATATTTTTGTCAGGTTTTATGTGGTCGGAAGCAAGAGATTCCAGTGCTAGAAGCCAGGTATCGTGTCGATGTTGATATTGTAAGAGCAAGTTACACATTGCAAAGAGTTGAGCATTTCATTTAATTTGAGAAACTTAGAATATTAAGCGAAAAATTATACTTGGTCTTGATTTTGGATAGATTGCTTATGTATTTGTTTTTCGCTTTGCGCTTTAAGGTCCATTGAAGAAATATATGACTCTCTTGCCGAACACCTTCTCCCTAAAGTAGCACTTTTGGCGGAATCCGACAATCTCAAGTCCAAGTATGTTTGCTAATATCACGTATGAAGTTTTGGAGTGGTATGAAGCCCTCAGAAGGAATTTTGCAATAGAAGTGCTCACCACAATACCTGCTAATTTACATCATTAGACTTTCTCTAAATTTGACTAACTGTAATGCCATGATGCTAACATTATTTTATTTGTCCAATGCACGGGTTAAGTGCAGATAGACCCCATGTAGTGTTGCCCAATTGCAGATAGACACCCTATAGTTCTTCTTGTGTGGATAGACCCCTGAGTGATTTTTTTTTTTGCAAAGGATGGTGGGGGGGGGGGGGGGGGGGGGGGGGGGGGGGGGGGGGGGGGGGGGGGGGGGGGGGGGGGGGGGGGGGGGGG
>JBAKGM010000326.1:37620117-37630824 GCA_037177215.1 Asparagus racemosus
TTTGGGTTAGTTTGATCATGCATGAACTCTAGTTGAGGAATTAATGCTTGCATGTGGAGTATAGATGGATATTCACTTTTCCATGTCACTTTAAAGTATTAAAGATATGATCTTTATGCTTGTAATTCATAAAAATATAATCTTTCTTGTATTATTACCCTTAAATATGGTAGATGGTGAGTGCATGCCTCTAGTTATAATTTTATAACATTCTTGCATGTATACATGACTTGCAAGTTGATATTTAGACCCCCAATCTCGTGCAGAAGATTTCCTACAAGACACCGTATTGATTTTTTACCATAACTCACTCTACAGATGTCCATTTCTAGTAATACTTTCTATTTTAAGAACTAGACTCTTGTATCTTTTATTTAAAAATCTATTTTTATTCAATTCTGAGATTATTTTCTAGTTTGAATATGTGGTTAAATTCAATATATGTGCATAGGATATGAAATCTGCATTCCTTAGATATTTTGCATGTATCTCAATTTTTGCTTATGGTTGAGTAAAGAAAATTTTGGATTTTGAAACAAGGTTTATCAAGGAACCTATATCATAATTAATATTATAATTTGATGATACTTGGCACCTGGGAGAGTTAGATAGATATGTGGGTGTTTTCTATTTAGCATGAGTCTGGAATCCTAACCCCTTTAAATTGTAAGAGTATAATTCTCCCTAGGAAGCTTTCATTCATAAAATTATTTTTGTTTCTAAAATTAGACTTGTATAGAAATAATCTGAACCCTATTTCACTAATTTTGAATATCTTTTGTCCCCTCAATTATTCACTTGAATCTGGTAACATGATCTGCACATACAGTTTTTATATGTCATGCATGTTCTAAGTATAACTTGAGCTATATACATTTTTTTATAAATCACATGTTATTCTGAAAACTAGACATATGTAGGAGTTACATGACACTAGTTTCATACATTTCATATATCTTTTGGACTCTAAAATAGTCCCATGTATCTTTTAATGCGAGTTGTACTCTAGTTCGTGCATGTCATGTATCTGTGTATATAACTTTATTTTTGGTCACCTAATTGATGCCAAGCCCGATGTTTTAGGAAGTACATTTATATACAAGTAAAATGCCCTATGTTTATACAATTTGGACCATATTTAACTAACCGTTTTGCCATCACAAGTCTTGACACAAACTGTTGAATTTGCTAATCATTCATGATCATACATTGCATATAGCATCATGTGCATCTTTGTCAAGCATGTATATAACCTAGTCGTGTAGAGACTTACATAGATGTACATATGCGTATATAAGAGCAAGACTTTGGATTTGTTCATCGATATGGAGGAACCCGACATGAATGGTAGGTAACCTTTCATTGTTTCCTCTCAATTCTTTGAGAGTTCGATTAATTATTTTATTGAACTTCCTACGAGTTGCTCAACACTCGTCTCGCAATCTTTCAAGCTCACGTATATAATTAACTCTTATACTCTTTGCAAAGCCCTTTCTTGACAATCTTTTGGACCGATAGAGATTGTGAACTCCCAATCTTGCAATCTTTTACACAGATAAAGATTATGAAATCCTCTTCTCTCACACATTATTCTTGAATCTCATTTATGCCCTCTGTTGACCTAGATTACAAGAATAGCAGCTACCTCCTTCTCTCCAAGATTTTTCTACAATAATAGAAGACTATATAGGGAAACCAAAACCCCATCCGTAGCCTATCATCTTAATTAAAATAGGATATAAACTTCTTATCATGATGAAACTCAATCTCCTAATCATGATAGACCTCTAACTCTATCTAGTTCTCATGAAGTTATCCAAAGAATCAAAGACAAAATTCTAACAATCTTCACATTGAATTTAATTCTCAAACCACCTTGAAGATATATCATTTGCTGTCTTGAAACTTTGTCTCTCCCACCAGTGTCTTCTATAGCTTTGCACTTCAGACCGAAATGCTTACATTGCTAACCTGAGCACCCGCACCTCAACTGGAATGCCCCGTGACCCTTGACATCACCTGCCTTGCGTGGCGCCTCCACTTCTCTTGTGCGCCAAGAGATCTCTACCATAGTACATAAAGTAAATCAGACATTCTTCACTCCCTAACTGAGTCTAATAGTAGCCTTCTGCTTGTTGTCTTCATGATCCACCTGTATCGCTCGATTGGGACTATATCGGTGCACCTATCCTACTCCACCCTACGAGCCTAATTCTATAATCTCCTCCATTGCTCGGCTTAGATCAAACATGACCGCTCGTTGTCCTACATCTCCTCTAAATCCAATGCCATCATCTCCTCCTCCATGTGTGTTGATCATCATATTTTATTACACTTTTTATACCCTTATTATCTATTTTATTTGAATAAATCTATTTGTAAAAGGTTTTTTATATTAATTTGTAGGAAATGAAGAATTAATGAACAAGAGCCCAAAAAAAATTAAATTCTCTTATTTTTCTACCACTTATTGAAGCCTAAGATCAAGCCAAGAGGAGGCCCACAAAAGCCCAATGAACCAAAAAAAATCGGGTATAATAAGTGGGCCTCCTCTTATTTTTCTACCACTTATTTTTCTACCACTTATTGATTGCTATAGGCTATAAATAGGGTAGAGGGTGAGATGTTTGAGTGGGAAAAATTTTATACACTACTTTTTGGAGAGGAGGACCTTTAATTAGATCTTCTAATTTGTAAACTTTTTAAGTTTGCAATAAATTAAATTTTTTTCTTCTTTTAAGTTTTTTTCTTCTTCTTCTTTGCTAATGAAAATAAAAATGAGGATTTACTTTCAAAGGGCCAACCCCTTGCAATGTAAGTTTTTATTTTCTTATTTTAGAAATTCATGCGTTAGGATTCTAATTTTTAATTTTTATGTTGGTAGATTAGGTTTATTTCATGCCTTATAGTGTACATTTATTTTCAAGTTTTTTTTATTATTTTATTACTTGTAGAATTTTTTTTCTTGAATTGTTTTGTAGTGTAGATTTACTTTTATGCAATTTTATTTTCGTTTGTTTGATTTCCTTTATACTCATAGTTTAGGTCTTCATTTCCTTTTTTTGTTCTTATTTTTATAGTTAGTTTGTATTTTTCTTATAATTCTGATCCCCTTCTTTTATGCTTTCTAGTCTAGATTTTATTTCCTTATTTTAATTTTGTGAAATGAGTAACTATATATTTAGGAGATCTAGGATTACATGAAATTAGTTTAATTTCTTTTATGGTTTGTGGATTGCTCTCATTATGATCATCTTTAGGATAATCAATTAGAAAACTAATTGATAGAAATTTTTTTGATAATCTATGCTTATTTTGAATTGTTTGATAGGTTATGCTTATAAATTTTAGAATTATTACCTAGTTGTTGTTCTTTTTATGAATGAAGTTTTACTTGAATGATAATTTGATAGGTTATATTTTTTTAGTAGTTTAATAATCTATACTTAGTAAACCTAAAGTAAAATATGATAAAAGAGAGTAGTTCATAATTCCAAATGAAATTAACTAGTGGATTCAATTCTAGATTCATATCTTCTCTACTTGATTCCCTCCATTTTTTACTTGTTTTGATTTTCATCTTTTAGATTATTTTTTCTCTTATTGATTTTGTTCTTTCGTATTTTCTTTATTTCTCCTCCTTATTCATTGTTTGTTTTCTTTTATTTGTTCACTCTCTTTTCCCTTATTGTTCTAATTTTCTTTTATTTGTAAATAGTTACTTACTCTCTATATCTCTTCACTTTCACTCTTTTTTGTCCACACACATTGTTAGGATTCAATTTAAAATTTTTCCTACACACCTTTCTCGTGGGATCGATATTATAACTATAATATAACTTGATAGTTATCCTCTTGTAACTTTAGTGCATGTTTATTACACCCCTATCAAGTTTTATCACCGTTTTTAGGGAAGGTGCTTGTAATTAGAATTTTTCTATTTTGATTCTTTGATTTGTATGTTTAACTAAGAAGGAACAAATTTGAAGAAGAAGATTAAGGATTAAAGATTGAAGGTTGAACATTTACTTGAAAATGTGAGTCCTCTTTTTAGTATTTCCAATTTCACTCTGTAGTTAGTTTCTCACAATTAGAGACAATTAGGAGCTAATAAAAAAATTTCTCTTGTCAACCCTAATAAAATCCACCCTCCACTTAAACTACTACTAACAAGATAATAAATTGAAACAAGAGCTCTTATTATCACATTTGTTTAATTGTTAACCATAATTAAACAAATAAAAATATTTTCTTTTTGCATCCTTTTGTAGTTACTTTTAATTCTTAGGGGTTTATTGTATATAGTTAGTGGAATTCACCAAAGTGATTTGAGCATTTTAATTTGAGCACTCACTTGAAAAAATTCTTAAGGGCAAAACCCCCTAATCAATATAATGTTAGAGATTTCATCACCCTTTTTTTAACCTACAAATCACTAATTTCTTACTACACAAACCTAAGCCTTCTAAAATTCATTAGACGGGCTTCAAAGGACTTAAGCTCATTAAGAAACAAGAAATCCTTAAATGAACCAGTTTAAGTGTACTTGAATTTGTTAGTGTCTAAGGTAATATTTAGGGGTTGCATAAAGCATTCTGCAAGGAAAGAGGTATTTAATTGGTCCTTGACCTCACTCTAGTACTATCTTTACCTGGCTAACTGACCAAATAAACTTTAATCTTTTCACTCAAGAAGTTTTTGGTTAGGAGCTGACCTAGTTAAGTTTAGGCTTAACCCTAGAATTAAAGATGATTGTTTCAAAGTGATTGCTCTTGATTTATTTAGTTAGGCTTTTCTTTTATACTTCTTCTTTTATTTCTAATTTTTTAGGTCTCTTAGTTTTGCCTTAAAACAAGAACAAAATAAAAAAACTTTTGTTTGTTTTAGATCTTTTTTGTAATTTCCTTTTAGTTAAAAAATAATTAAAAAATTATAAAAATTTTGTTTTAGTATATACAAGTTTGTATTAGGGATAATACCAATCAAATAATCCATGTTAAACCAATTTTTAAAACCAGAGAAATGGAAAATCTTAATTCACCCATTCTTCAAGACATTTGTTATCCTACTAGGACTGCAATCCCATCTTACATTAGGCTACCCGATATTAATGGAGCTAATTTTGAGCTTAGACTGCACTTTATAAACATGCTTCTAAATTTTTTAGGAAATGAATCTGAAGATGCTTGGGCTATGTTTGGTAACCAGGGTGTTTGTGGCGTTTCTATTTTGTTTCTGCTAAAACAGAAACAAAACACGTTTGGGAACTGATCCGTTTTCCTATGCTGAAACGCAACTAACCCAAAATTTCAACGGCTTTCTCAAAATAACAAAAAGTTGTTTTAAGCCTAGTGTTTTAGTTTCCCCTAAGCTATCGACCCCCAACTTCAAAACCTATTCTCCACACCCTCTCCAAATTGCCGCCTCGCTGTCAGGAAGTCGCCGTCACCTTTGCCATCGTCATCTCATCCAACTCGATTGCGGCCACCAGCGCTACCACAAACTGATCGCTGTCGCTGTCGTCACCTCCTCCCAGTAGATCACCTCTGCTATTGCTCCTAGGAAGTCACCATCGCCGTCACCGTCGCCGTTGCCATCTATTCCCAGCAGATCACCGCCGCCATCGTTACGACGAGTCACCGACCGCTGTCGACCTTGTTGTTTGTCAAATCTCTGTCGAAAGGTAACTCCTCTTGTCCTATTATTCTATTTTATCTTTGATTAATTACTTCTACAAAGATGGTTCTTTTTTATTAATCAACATCATGAATCAATGAGAATGATTTTTTTGGGGGATGAAAGTAACAAACGCAGAAAGATGATACATTTTATTCTTGAGACGGCTAGTTTCTAGCTCATTTCCTTTTATGTGTGACCATCTTTGTCAATTTGGTTGACTTTTTGGTGCTCAAACTTCTTTTGTTTTCCATATTGAATGATGCCTAAATCAACAATTGAGCATTACATTACATGTTCTGAATTCAAAATCGATGTATCCTTGGCTATTTCTTCAAGTAAGCATGTATGTATGATTCAAAATTCTCATTTGTGATTCAAAATTCGCATTTGCTTACAACTCCTGATAATTTAATAAGGCAAATGCAACTGATATCTAATTTTGGTTGTTTACTTTTACTTTTTGTTGTTTTGGAATCTATAATGATCTCTAAATGGATTTTGCTGTTCGGAGCCCTTTAGCTACATTGGTTGCCTATAAATTTATGTCAAGGAAAAGAAAAGATAGGATTAATAATATGAATTGATTTTACATTCCGTTTTATACTCATTCAATAGTTGAAAAAGTTGTATTATATTGACTAATCACAATAGATGATAAAATTGTGTACTATATATTGAGAACTTAATATATGTTATATTATTAATATGCTTTGAGATTGATCTATACGTCATTAATATCATTGAACTAGGTTGAACTGTTTGTTAAAATTATTTTCTTTTTCCATTTTTTTGGGATCAATAATGAAAGGGAAACAATCATGTGGTGATAGCGATATCGACAGTGCATCGGCTAGTTGTCGCCGGTGACATCGTCAACACCAGGTGGTTTCACTGGTAATGGTGGTGGCGGTGATGGTAGCGGCGGGAAGGATATTAATGTTGATAAGGATTTGAACTAGTGTTTGAGGATATTTGAAAAACACTTTTAAAAACCACAAAGGTGTTTTCAAAACACTTCCGGAGTAAAAGCACAAAACTAAGGTGTTTTTCTTGAAAAACACAACAAGAAAACACCTTGATAGCTAATCAAAGCCTTATATTTTTATATCTGAGTTTGAGAAAGTTTGTCTTATGATTAAGATTATGGAATTATCTGACAGTGCAATTAAGCTTAGATATATCCCGTTTGCTCTTAAGGACAAAACCAAGAAATTAATGTGTAGTTTTCCCACAAATTCTATCTCAACATGGGATGAATTTGTTACCATTTTCCTAAAATTTTTTCTCCTTTCATAAAATAGTATAACTTAGAAACAACATTCAGAATTTCAAGGTAGTCCTAGGGAGCTATTCTTGAAATATTTTGATAGGTTTAAGGATCTTCTTATTCAACGTTCTCACTATAGTCTAGAAAAGTGACGGTTTTGGCAAATCTTCTATGAATGATTGAATTATCCTTCAAAGATATCTTTAGAATCTGTGTCAAAGGGATTTCATGAAGAAATATGCCATCGAAGCTTGAAAATTTATAGAAAGTTTGTCTTAAAAAACCATGCAGTGGAAACAATATGATTTAAGAGTTTCCATCAATTCCCCCAACCAAATCTAGTGGTCCTTCTGTAGAGTCAAACATTGACTCAAAAGCATAGATAGCTACAATCCTGCGTAGGTTAGAGGCCTTAGAAATCAAAGAACGACCCAGCTGAAATCAATCAAGTTTCGGCCCCAGGATGTCACAATTGCCTATCTCGAACCCATATTTCAGAGAAATGTCATCTCTTAGATAACAATCAACCAATAGGTCATGTAGACGCTGCATTCCAGTGTCCTGTGAATGATCTATTTTCTCCAACCTACAACCCAGATTGGAGAAATCATCTAAATTTTTGTATGGAATTAGGAAAACTTCTTTGGAAATCTAAATTTCACTCCCTCTTCAACTCCAACATTTCTTAGAGAAAACACAATTCCATTTAACATACCGAATAACGTTTTACAACCCAATCATGCATACTAGAATAAGTCTCTTCTAAATCAACCAGTAAATCTAATTCATCAGAGTCCTAATCATGAGAAACAGTTTAGTGTCTTAGAAAAAGGTTTAAATGCCATGATAAAAGCTTCCACACAAACCATCAATATGTCGACTCAGTCATCCAACATTGTGAATATTTTCATGCAGATAACTGGTCAAGTACTCAATTCTAACACTCAAGCTATAGTCAGGTTAGAAACCCAACTTGGTCAACTAGCTAGTGTCATGAGTGAAAGACAGAAAAAAATTCCCGAGCCAACTTGTTACGAACCCTAAAGGCACTAGATCAAGTTTAACCTACCAAGCTCAAGTGAATGCAATCCATTCACTATGGTCAGGAAAAGAGGTTAATAATTGAGTTAGAATGCCTCCAGATCAAACTCCTTCTTCCTCTTCTCCTATTCAAAATATTATTCTTAAACAAACTCTCTCTTTCTAATAACTCTGTTTAACAATCACCCCTTCCGATGACCAAGAGCCTAAAAGCGAACCTGAGCTCAATTTTGATAGATTTAAACCCGTTGCTCCCTTTTCAGATAGACTCAGGCCTAGAAAAAACTCTCTCTAGTTAGAGAATATCCTAAAACATTTTAAGCAGGCCAAGGTCAACATTCCTCTCTTAGATGCAGTCGAACAAATTCTCTCTTATGCAAAATTTTTGAAGGATTTGTGCACTAAGAAAAGAACCACTAATGTTCATAATAAAGTCTTACTCGCTGCCAATATCATTGACATGCTCTCAAAGCCCATGCCTTTGAAACATAAGGACCCCGGTTGTCTAAGGAAGCACTTTTATTGATAAGTCACTTTTAGACTTGGGAACTAGTTTGAATCTTCTTCCTTATTCAAATTTTCAACATCTAGAGGTAAGGAATTAAAGCCAACCAGATGTAAGCTCTAGCTAGTCGATAGATCTATAAAAATTCCTAAGAGAGATAGTTTCTGATCAAGGTAGGGGAGTTTATTTTTTCATTGATTTCATAGTCTTGAAGACATAGATCGTTTTCAATCTCAGAGGTCAGACACCTATCATTTTTGGAAGATAATTCTTATCAACTTTCAATGCTCTAATCAACTGTAGTATTGGTCATATGAAGCTATCTTTTGAGAATATGACTGTTGATCTTAATATTTTTAATCTAGGGAACCAGTCGACTAATTCATCAAATCAACTCCTAGAAGTAAACTACATCAAGAAAAATTCAAATAAAAAGTTAAAAGAGGAGCGTGAGAAAGACCTGAGTTTTGAGGAGATCTTTGGTGATGAGATCAAGATATTAGAGGAATTTGATTAGAACTAAAGTTCAAATCTAAGACTTGCTTTCTGTTTGATCAATACCACAAATTTAAAATGCATAACCCTTTACCTACATGCCTTCAAATGCTATAGAAATCTTTAAAATTCGAGATAGAATTTTTAGCATTGTATGGAACTTAAGCACATTATTGAGTTTATCATTCTAGACTTATTTAAAATTCGAGATAGAATTTTTAGCAACAAGGTAGGATTTGATATAGGACTCGAGCTTTTCACCTTAAAAGTTTTATTCTACATATTTATTCTTCTCTCCTTTAAGAGTTTCTTGCTCTTTTCCCAAAAAAAAGAGAAAAGAATAAATCGTAATAGGAGCAAAAAGTAAAATGAAAAAAGTGAAAAAGAAACTTTTTACTACATGCCCATCATACCAAAGGTAATTATAGATTTTTATCAATTTATCAATGTTCAAGGTCGACCGAATAAATGTAAGTACTTCATTTCCTATCTACTTTACTTTATGCATTATAGAGTTTGCATTGAGGAAAATGTAAAATTTAGGTGTGGGGGTGGGGACTAGTCATCTTTTCTCTTTATTTTACAATTTTCTTCTTTTTATTTCATAGTTTTTTCTTTTCTTTCTCTAAAAAATGTTATCACTTGCCAAACTGATGGAGTTAATTAATAACTGAGCTACTTACAAATTTTAAACTTTCTAATTCTTAGTTAGTTTTATACTCGAGTTAACTTTTTATGATATCTCTAAATAAATCTCTTAATAAATGATTTTTAAAGTAGTATACTTCACTAAAGTTCTGGCTTAGACTTTTCATTGAAGTAATAAAATTTTTGCATGCTTAGCTTAGAGAGGAAAACTTATTTTTAAGTTCCTTAATATATGTTTTCAAGATACAAACACACACACACCCCCCACACACCAACGTGGACAAGCTCACAATCTCTTTACGTATGCCAAAATGCATATGATATGGTGTTTGAGGAAACTAATCACATTTCTAGTTTTGATCTCCTTCAACGGCACTTCTTCTGTCTATTTTGAGAAGTAATCAGTTATGGCTAAGATGAACCGATGCCCTCTGGTGGATGGTGGGCTGGTTGGACCAACAATATACATGCTCTGTGTCTCAAAAAGCAATGAAGATATAGTTAGATGGATATATTCTGGTACCCGATGGATGAAATTGGTGCGATATTAATAACTAATGCATCACCTCATGTGTTCCATCACATCGGTGGCTATCATTGGCCAATAGTATCCCAAACATCAAAGTTGCTCATGAAGTTTAGTACCTGGTTGATGAGCCCCACAAATGCCCCCATGGGCTTCCTTCACTGCTTTTTTGGCTTCTGTCTAAACATACATCGTAGAAGTACTTCATCAAATGAGCAATGATAAAATGTCTTTATGCTAGAATTGTGTAAGGTCCCCTCCAAGTCATATCGAGGCGGGACTCAAGGGATACATAAAAATTAGACATGACCTGACTATTGTAGGCGTTGAAAATCGCTTATCAGCGCCCGAATCAGACTCGTGAAGGTTGGTTCGCAACCGACGAACCGTCAACCGACATAACCGACGAACCGTCAACCGACGAGTCGTCAACCGACGCAACCGACGAACCGTCAGCCGATGAACCGTCAGCTGACACAACGAAACAGCTGACGGCGTAGTAACGTCGCGAACGCATGAAGCGGGTCGACGGACGCCCAAACCAAG
>JBAKGM010000326.1:37630924-37652219 GCA_037177215.1 Asparagus racemosus
CCTTTATTACTATTGCAAGTACTTTCTTATTTTACAAGCATATTTCTTAAAAGTTGTCACATCTCATAGGCATGTAGCAGCAGAATATTTATGCAAAGCATACATGAACCTTGGAAAAGAATGCATGAATATCTTAACTGAAGAGAACCAAGAAGATTTCGGTATCTCAACTAAAACAACTCATCCTATGCAGTTGCTTATCAATTCATTCAATCCATTGTATCCACTAAAAATTAGATTGCACTTAAACACGCACGCACGCAGCACGCACATGCGCTGGCGCATACGCACACACAACTAGTACCACATGGTTAATTTGTTGATTCAGTTTTAGTTGACAGTCTAAAGACTCTAAACGCAGTTCACGCAGGGACATCCTAGGCTTCTCCCATCAAAATTATAAAGGTTATGCGATAAATTCAGCTTCCACTTGTCACACAGTTCACAAAGAGAAAATTCCATATCTACTTCCATCACGGGCAGTAATTAATCAATTTGTTTTCCTATAGATGGAATTGATTGAAAATAAATCAAATGAAGAACTGCAACACCCAGAAGGGGGCAATACTGTAGCACAGTTCCCGAAAGAAGAAGGAAAAAAAAACTCTTAAAATCACTCTAAGCGACTACTTGCAACTTTTTTGGCAAGCCCGTTGATAAGCTGAAAATCATATGATAGTTTGCAAAGAAAGAGGAAAAAAACTAATGGGAGTTCAAGGTTAAAATGACCATCCTTCAAAAGGAAATTGTATGCCCATAACACAGGAAATAAACAAGAATGAAATCGATGTTAGCCAATAACATGATAAATACTAAAAATAGTGAAATTATAATCCATCCACAATATGACAAGTAAAATATTGCAGTTCACATAATCAAAATCATCACACAAGAATGAATCAGTAGCGACAAAAAGTTCATCTCCACAATAAAAAAAAAAATCATTTTTTTATGATAACAAATGGCAAGGGCACAACAATAACCAAACAAGATCAGAAAGAGAAAAATTGTTGAAAACTCACCAATATCATCTCCAAGCACTCCAAGGTCCTCTTGACCTCCAGTCTCCCAGCGATAAAACCGAATCTTCTCACAATTGATGTGGAGATCCCTCGGATGGATCTCAAAACCAACAGATGCTGCACCCCCAAAAAAAAACACCCTAAAACCCTAAATCAAGTGAAAGTAATATAAAAAGAACAAGATCAAGCCATCTCAGTTGATCTCGAACTTGAAGCTAGGGTAATCCATCGAACACGAAACCCTAACCCTAACGAGCGATCGATAAACTCTAGAGAAAATTAAAAAATGCCACCGAAATGGGTGCTAATGTTTTGATTGAGAGAGATTTTGGCGGGAGGAAATTTTTCGAGGTCCCACATAATCACAATGAATTTTTTTTTTTTTTTTCAAAGTGAAGTGCGTTCCTGAGGCCTGTGTACACTGGTTTAGCATTTGTGTAATTTTTAAAATATTTACATTTGTATTTTTAGGGGTTTTTGTTTACTAACCCAAAGGTTTACCCTCACTTATTTAACAACCCACCAAGTTCTATAAACACCCAGACACCCAAAATAATCTCATCACTTATTTTTAAACACATTCTCTCAAGTATTGTCTACTTGTATACGGTATTTAGTAAAATAAAACAAGGTTCCATTACTTACTTTTTTTCCATTACTTATTTTTAAACCCAAACGAAAACAAAATTTCAAAAACACCCTTCACTAAATTATAACTCCTCTTCAACATAACAAGTTATAATCGATCCTAAAGTTTAGTAAACCCTGACCACTTCTGAGTTCGTCGGAAACCTTACAGACTTCTAACGACCTCTTGCCTTTGTTTGAGAGCAGAAGAAATCCCCAAAAATCCAATCGAAAGCTAAAGAAATCTCAATCTCTGGAACATTTGTTATTGAAAAATAAATATTTAGCTTGTGGATGATCGACATCAAGGGGTTTTTCCAAACTGAATTAATCTACTTCATAAATACATTGTTTTAAGTGATAAGTAATGTCTGTAGTTTTATGATAAATAGTTCTCCACATAGTTTTGATATTAGAGTTCAAGCTTGATATTAGTTGATCAGATGCTTCTAAAATGTTATAAGTAGACGCCTGCTCTTGTAGGTGTGATCATGCACTTTTACATTATATGTATTGTGATCTTAATTTTGTTTGAATGTTATTTCTTCATGCAGGAGCTTAGATTACAGTGTTTTTATGATGGAATATGTACATAGCATCGGTGAAGGATTATTGTAAGACATGACTATGCAAAGTATAGAGTCATGTATCGTGCTGAGCTTTTATACGTGTCAAAACCATCATTGGTACCCTTACTAATGTTATTTGGTTCTTTAGATATCAAGGAAAAAATGTATAGACAATGTGAATGTTATGATGTGTATGTTTCAGCTTGAGCTCCATTTGCACTGTACTCACTTTACTATGTTTGGACTTTGGACTTCTTTTAAGTTCTTATTAAATGTCATTAATTTGTGGGTTGAGCTCTGTTTAAGCTTTTTATTAAGGTTTTTCTATGGATGTTCGTGTTATATATGTACTGGTTTCAGTTGGTATGTATCTATAGCTTTGTTTCAGTTTGTATAAATTTATGACATATTGTGGCTCTTAATGACATATTGTAGCTCTTTATATAGAAAATATAGCTTTTTAATGCAAAGTGTAGCTCATTATACGAAAAGTATAACTCCTTATCAGCGAAGGATAGCATTTTATGGGTTGTTGTCACCTTAAGAAAGAAATTATAAAAGTGTGGCATATACCTGCAAGAAAATGTGTAGGTATAAGAAGAAAAATGTACTGGCGTGTAGACGTAACTATAATAAGAATTTGAAAGTTTAATATATTCTATTTTTTACTGATCAAATTCTAACTCTTTATAGTACATTGTAGCTCCTTATACCCGAAGTATAGCTTTTTAATTTAAAGTGTAGCTTCTTATGAGTGCGGTATATCTCTTTATGAATGAAATATAACTCTTATGGTTTCTGTCACTTGAATAAAGAAATTAAAAGTGTGAAATATATGTGCAAAGAAATATCTTGCTACAAAAAGAAAAAGCCGCTATATGTTTAGATGCAACTATAATGAAAATATGGAAGTTTATTATGTTCTCATTTTACTAATCAAATTCTACATATTGTAGCTCTTTATATAAGAAGTTTAGCTCTTTAATGCAAAGTGTAGCGTCTTATGGACAAAGTTTAACACTTTATATGGCAAACTATAGCTCTTTATGGATTCTGTCACTCCTAGAAAGAAATTAGAAGTGAGAAATATATGTGCAAGAAAATGTTTGGGTACAATAAGAAAAATGTACTAATGTGTATATCCTTATTTGAACCGATCAAATTCTAACTCTTTATGATATATTGTAGCTTCTTATACCCAAAGTATAGCTCTTTAATTCACAGTGTAGCTTCTTATGAGCGTGATATAGCTCTTTATGAACAGAATATAACTCTTTATGGTTTCTATCACTCGAATAAGACATCAAAAGTGTGAAATATATGTGCAAAGAAATTTCTTGTTACCACAAGAAAAAGCCACTATATGTTTAGACACAACTATAATAAAAATATAGAAGTTTATTATGTTCTCTTTTTATAGATCAAATTCTACATATTGTAGTTCTTTATATAAGAAGTATAGCTCTTTTAACACAAAGTATAGCTTCTTATGGACAAAGTATAACTAGTTATGAGCAAACTATAGCTCTTGACAAACTTTGCCACTCCTAGAAAGAAACTAAAAGTGAGGAAGATATGTGCAAGAAAATATTTGGGTACAATAAGAAAAAATGTACTAATGTGTAGATGCCTATTTTAACTGATCAAATTCTAACTCTTTATAATATATTATAGCTCCTTATACCCGAAGTGTATCTCTTTAATTCACAGTGTAGCTTCTTATGAGCGTGGTATATCTCTTTATGGTTGTTGTCACTCGAACAAGGAAATCAAAAGTGTGAAATATACGTGCAAAGAAATATCTTGTTACCGCAAGAAAAAGCCACTATATGTTTAGATGCAACTATAATAAAAATATGAAAGTTATTATGTTCTCTTTTTACAGATCAAATTCTACATATTGTAGCTCTTTATATCAGAAGTATGGCTCCTTAATGCAAAGTGTAGCTTCTTATGTGCAAAGTATAACTCTTTATGGGTAAACTATAACTCTTCGCGGACTTTGTCACTGTTAAAAAGAAATTAAAAGTGAGGAATATATGTGCAATAAAATTTTTGGGTATAATAAGAAAACTGTACTAATGTGTAGATGTCTATTTTAACTGATCACATTCTAACTCTTTATTACTTTGTAGCTCTCTATACCAGAGTGTAGCTCTTTATACTACCTGAACAAATTCTAATTTATTATTACATTGTAGCTCTTTATCCTAGAGTATATCTCTTTAATGCAAAGTGTAGCTTCTTATGGCAAAATATATATCTTTATTGATAAAATATAGCTCTTTATGAGTTATGTTACTCCAAGAAAGAAACTAAAGGTGTGGAACATATGTTAAGAATATATAATAAGAAAAATGCACTATATTTGTAGATGCAACTATAGCATAAATATGAAAATTTAATATGTCATTTCTTTAATGGATCACATTCTAGCTCTTTATGGTAGATTGTATCTCCTTATACCGAAAGTATAGCTTTTTAAAGCAAACTGGAGCTAATTATGGGTACAATATAACTTTTTATTGGCAAAGTATAGCACTTTATGTAGTAAGGAGGTGTGCTTTTCTCCATGTTCATCATTCAAACTTTCACCAATAATAACTAAAATCTTACAAGACTCATACAAACACGACAACTTGAAACCTTACAAACACTATTTTAAACCACATAACATGAACAACACGATACAATATATAGTTGATGATACAATATATACAAGCGAAAAACCTACAATACATAATATCTGAAACACAAATAGTATATGAAACCATACAAACAACCATCAGTTCGCTGCCTTTAGTGTTGTTGCCACTGTTTGGATAGCCATCACTTGTTTAGATGCATCAGAAAGCATGTCTAGCGAAGCCTTTTGCACAATGTAGGTAAAGAACAAGAGCCATTGGCCAGAGTCTAGAATTGAGAAAAGAATTCTTTCACATTCATTGAACCATGCATGTGGAAGTGAGAGGGGGTAAATAAAATAAAGTTTTAAGTGCACAACTATCAAGTTATAGTATAGAAAGATGTTGATCCCTCGACGAAGGTGTGTATGGATAATTCTAAAATGGTTCCTCGAGTTGTGTGTGGACAATTAGGAGTGCAAGTGTGAGTGTCGAGAGATATGAGGAAAGTGTGTGATTATTTCCAAACTAGAAAAAAAGGAGAAAAAGAGAGTGACCAAATAAATGAGAAGCAAAGAAATAACAAGAAAATAGAGAAGAACAAAATTAGAAGAAAATTCAAAAAGAGGAAAAAGAAAAAGGGAACAAAGAGGAAATAAAAAGACATAGAATCAAGAACTAAAAATAAAAATAAAATAAGAAAAGAGGTATCAAGTGAGAAATTAATCTAAAAATGGGTGAGAAAATCAAGTGGATAAGATAGGAATCTAGAATTGAATGCACTAATTTGCTTTATTTAGAATTTATAAACTATTCTATTTTTATCATATTTTACTTTAGATTTACTAAACATAGACTATCAAATCATTTCAGGAAAATATAACCTATCATATTATCATCCAAGTAAAATTAATATTCATAAAAAGTCTAACAACTAGATAGTAATTATAGAATTCATAAGCATAACCTATCAAATCATTCAAGATAAGCATAGATTATCAAATTCTTCTTCTACCAATTAGTTCTCTATTTGGTTATCCTAAACATGATCATTTTAAGCTCAAGATAATAATCTACAAATTATAAAAGAGATCAAATAGTTTCATACAATTCTAGAATTCCTACAAGAATTAGTTCCACATCTTAGAAAATAAAAACGAAGAAAGAAATAAAAAAAGAGAAAAAACTAATTACAAAGAGGGTTCTAACCTCTTAAAACTAATGCAAGAAAATAAATCTGTACTACCAAATAAATGCAAGAAAGTAATGCAAGAAAATAAAAACATAGAAATAAATCTACTCTACAAAGCAATAAATCTAATTCAAGAGGGTTTTAGCCTCATAAATATTTAACAAGAAGAAAAGAAAATATTACAAGAAATTAAAAGATAAAAGAGAAAATTTACATTCTATGTGGGTTCTCGCCTCTTGAAGAAGGCAAATCTTCATCTTGATCTTCATCTTCCCCTTATCTTCATCTTCATGATCAAATAAAGAGAAGAAAAGAAAAATGAAGAGGTGAAAAAAATTTTTTTATTAATTATAACAAAAAGTTACAAATTTGGAAGGTCTTCTCAATTAAGAGTAACACTCCTCTCCAAAAAGAGTTTTTACAAAATTTTTCACACTCAAACACCTCACCCTCTACCCCTATTTATAGCCTATGGCAGTGAAGGAGAGCTCTTGGATGAAACTTGGGCTCCAAGGAGTTGAAATCAGCCTTTGATTCGAATCCGGTGAAAATCAATCGGTTGGCAAATCGGTTGGCCAACTAATTGACCAATCGGTCGGCCGACCGATTGGTCTGCAGTCAGAATTTATTTTTACATTATTTTCTTACACGATTTCTTCATGGATCCTTGGGTCTTCATGGGCCTTCTTTAGTCTTCATACTTGGGCTTCAATAATAGGTAGAAAATAAGAGAATTGAGTAGATTGGATTTTTATTCATTATTTTCACCATTAACATGCAAAATAAGATAAAAATAATTATTAGTGGTATATTTATTCATATAAAGTGGATAATGAGAGTATTAAATTATAATTAAAATGTAATTATCAGGTCATCACGAACGTGGATGCACCGTCTTCGGAAGTGGATGACTCAGTCCACTTGAGGAGATGCGGGCGGGTTTCATTAATGAACCTCACTATTGGGCTCGAATTTAACACAGAATTCGGCTCTTGGCGGGGCTCGCTTAGGTGACATTCGCTGTAGTCCATTGTGGGCTTAATTTTGAGCCTGTTCGAAGTGTTTAGCCCATGGGCGTTCACTTCTTGGATCCAAGTTAATCATCGGCCTTAGTGAAAATATATTTTGACCGCCTATAGGGAGAATGAAGAACAAACTTCTCGATGATAATCTTGAAAGATTTGAACCACAATATAAAGAAGCTCTGGATTATAGGCTTGTCTGACAGTGTTTAAAATAATTTTAAATGGTTCTCAAGACACTATTAATTGTTGTAAATATTATGCTTGTAAATATTTATTTTTTTATAACCTAACGTAAGTAAGTTTATGGTTAGTTGTTAATGGTTAAGTGTAGGTTGTGAAGTGTTACTATAAAGTTGTTAATGTTTGTTGTTAAGGTTATCCATTGGTTGTTATTTTTGCACCTTATTTAAGGTTATAGCTTAGTTTAAAGGGTTACAGCGCAGTTGTTAAGCGTAGTTATTAAAGTTACAGTTTAGTTGTTAAGATTACAGCTTAGTTATTAAGATCACGACTTAGTTGTTAAGTTAACAACTAAGTTGTGAAGGTTAAGTGTTAGCTGTCCAGGATATTAATTAGTTGTGAATATCCTGGACATCTAACACTTAACCTTCACAACTTAAGCTGTAACCTTAATAGCTAAGTTGCAAGTAAGCTGTAACCTTAACAACTAAGCTGCAACTAAGCGGTAACCTTAACAGCTAAGCCAAGTCGTAACCTTAACAACCAAGCTATAACCTTAACCACTAAGCTGTAACCTTAACAACTACGCTGTAACCTTAACACCTAAGTTGTAAACTTAACAACTAAGTCGTAACTTTAACAATTAAGCTATAACCTTAACAACTAAACTGCAACTTTAATAACTAAACTGTAACTAACTACTAAGCTGTAACCTTAACAACTTAGCACTAAACTTCACAACTTATGGATTGGTTGTTGAGTTTAGGGATTTGTTGATAAGTTTACAGTTAAGTTGTTAACCGTACATACTAGCTGTTAAGGTTACAGTTAGTTGTTAAGTTTACACCTTAGTTGTTAAGGTTACAATTTAGTTGTTATGTTTACTGCATATTATTAATTCATGTATTCTTTGATCAAAATTATGCATAACATTAATAGCCAATCCAAAAGGGTAGCATCCAATACAAATGGTTAGCTGTTAATACAAAAGGTTAGCATTTAATATATATGGTTAGCAACTAGATAGGCTTGTTACATGTTGCTCAATTGTGACCTTCCATGTGGCATTGGGAGCACTTAACAGGTCGGGTATTCAGCGACTTTTTGTTCTTTCATCTAGTACATGGTCTTCCACGTCTTTTTTTGTAAGGGAAGGCCTTAACCGACGGTCTTTTGGTGGTACAATGCACTTCTCGTAATCTGGAATAGGAAAGATAATTGGTTCATAACTACTTCTGAATGCTTCAACATTCATAAACCAATCACAATAATGATAAATATCTGGTCTCATCCAAATAATTGCAGCACAAGCGTGCTTACAAGGAATGCGTGTGACATCCCAAAACCTACTTGAACATGTCCATTTCTTCAAATCTACATGGCAAGTTTTATTAGATTCAACCTCCACAATATTTTTTGTCAAATTTTTAACATGTAAGCAGCTTTCTTGATAAATATTATTACTCAATACTCTCTCAGCTTTTGGACATAAGTATCCAGTCCATTTCACTGTCATAAGCCTTCTATCATGTATGCGCTCCATGATTTGCTTTCGTATTGTCTCCTCCAAAGATAAGATTCGTAATATTCATATCTTTCTTATCCAACTGTTGAAGGACTCAGCAACATTTGAAGTAACATGGCTATACCTATAAATCACATGAAAAAACTCATAAGTTTGACAAATAAACTGTAACCTTAACAACAAAGATGCAACCTTAACAACCAAGATGTGATCTTAACAAATAAGGTGTAACCTCAACAACTAAACTATAACCTTAACAGCCAAGCAGTAACATTAACAACTACTTCGTATACTTAATAACTACACTGTAAACTTGACACCTACTCTGTAAACTTAACAACTGTGATGTAACATTAATAACTACGTTGTAACCTTAACAACTGCGAAGTAAACTTAACAACTACAGTGTAAATTTAACAACTATGCTGTAAACTTAACAACTAACCTACATGATTAACAACAAAAATTTAACCTTAATAACTAACCAAAAACTGAGCAACAAATTAAATTAAACAATAATATCATACCTTGTACCAAGAAAATAAGTGTTTGCCCATCTCTTTGGGGAGTAATTCATTGCAGTAACATAAGCCCTTACATCTGTCAAGGCCAATTCTTTCATGCAATCATCGCATTTGGCAATTGTAAACTTATAAGCTGCAGGTTGTAACAAGCCACCCAATATTTGAGTGATATTTGCTTTATGACCCAACTCCATCTTTTTTTTTTTTTGAAATTATCCACTAGATGGAGAACACACCTAGAATGTAATAAATTTGAAAAGAATTCTTCGACTGCTACTCTAATACCCTTGTCGGCATTACAAATCATGACCAGTTGATGTGGGGGATTGTAAGGATTTTCCCTATCATATAGTATGGACCACACTCATTGTAAAAACCATTTTTAATTTCCTTATTCTTCTGGTCGCATACGCAATAAGCAAGAGGAAATATTCATTGGTTGTCGTCATATACTGTGGCACTAAGTAATATACATATGTAGTGATCTTTAAGAAATGTTCCATCCAAAAATAACAGAGGCATACAACTAGCAATGAACCCTTCAATACAAGCATTATAACTTATGAACAAACGCCTAAACCTGTCGTCAAAATCATCAATGGCAATACGGTTTCCTAGATTAGTGGCTAGAATCATGGTTTCATACCTGTATAAATACAACAAATAATCATTAATATTACCCTCTAAATTGTAGCCTTAACAACTAAACTATATACTTAACAACTAAGACGTATACTTAACAACTAAATTATAAAGTAAACAACTAAAGTTTACACTTAACAACTATACAGTATACTTAACAATTAGTGCGAAAACATAACAATTAATCCGTAACATTAACAACAAACATGTACACTTGACAACTAAGCTGTAAACTTAACAATTGCGATATAAGCTTAACAACAAATCTGTATACACAATTAAGGAAGAAACTTGACAACTAACACAGGCATGACAACTAAGGTATATGTATTTATTTAATCAGATAAGTTTTACCATCTTTGTGAATGATAAGCCTCATCATCATTACCAAATAGGTCCTTTTGTGCTCTCTCTTTGCTTTGCCACGCTATGCTGTAATTAATCTTGATGCCGAACTCTAAGAGTAAGTTGTTCTTAATATCAATTGGTCGAGCTCTGGCCTAACCTTCATAACAGATTGTATTTGACTTGCAATAGTTTGCGTGATGCGCTTGATTTACTAGCATTAGCTCCATGTTGACAGCAAGTGTGAGTAGCGTGGAATTTCTTTATAGTCATAATTGAGCAATTTCAGAGTGGGGAAGCAAACAACAGCTTAGGGCATTTCTGCATTTCCTTATATCAGCAATGCACTTTTATATGTTTTTGTTCATTATGGTAAAAATCATACTCGAACCTTTTTACAATTGAATAGTATTGAAGTGCTAATCTAACTTCAGCAGCATTATTAAATTTTTATCCCTCTGCACGTATGGTTGTGTGCCACTTAGCTGGAATGTTGGTTTGGTTGTTAACCATGTCTTCTATCATCATGATAAAGTCGCCAATATGATTGTCTTTTAGGAATGCACTCATCATTACATGGTTGATGAGCATAGCAGCTTTGCATAGGGATTTTCTGTCAGGATTGTCCTGTAAAAGTGAGAAAACACTTGAATACATAACAATTAACTATAAACGTTAGCAACTAACTACTAAGTTAGACAACCAACTCATAAGGCTAACAACCAATTTATAATCTTAACAACTAATTACTTCTAGCAATCATCTACTAAGGTTAACAACCAACTCACAACTATCTATTAAGCTTAACAACCAACTCATAAGTTTAACAACCAACTCACAACTATCTATTAAACTTAACAACCAACTCATAAGATTAACAAAAAACAACCAACCCATAAGATTAACAATAAACTCATAACCTTAACAACTAATAGATAAGGTTAACAAGCAACTCAAAACCTTAACAACTAATCATTATGGTTAACAACTAAGTATAATATACACAACTATCTCGTAAGGTTAACAAACGACTAAAACCTTAACAACTAACATATAAGGTTAACAACCAACTGCTAACAATCAAATCCTACCTAATTTCACAAATAAAGTGACGGAAATTCTTTGGGAAAATAAAGTGTTTAAAATACTTGCACATTTTCTAGAGAAGTTTGGGAGTTCTGAAAAGTTGAGGTATCCGCAGTTGAGATAGCATATAAGTTTATGTCTGTAAATATATTACGACGACAATACGCGAACATCAAACTCAAGTCGTCGCCATTTTCAATTGCAAAACTGAACCTTTTTCCCTTTCGGATATGAATTTCAGTGAAAGAGATTGCAATGAGAGTTTAAGCCTTTGGGACACTTGATACTTCAAGCTAATGATTTCTGTAGAGTCATTGATAACTACAAAAACACCCTCACATTCTTCGTTGTTTTTTGTGTTTGTAACCATGCAAAGGAGGGATCTTTCCATCATTATGAAGAAAAGTAGTTGAAAAAGCAAAGAGGATTTATGGAGGAGAATTAAACAGTCAGGAGAGAGTAGTTGAAGAAGTAAAGAGGATCTATGGAGAGAATTTAGTGGCCATGAGAGAGATTAAGAGAGAGAGGGAGGTAGAAGATTATTATAATTTGGAGGGATCTATGGTTTTCCCCCCCTCCAGAACCCCTTTCTAATCATCATTAAATGAACCTACAATGAGACCTCACCTTCTCCGACAACCGCATCCCCTCTCCGGACCCCTAGAAAAATCCAAAAACGTATTTGGTCTAGCCATGTTTGTAAAGTACACATGAAGGTTCAATTTAAGCTGGAGGGGGGCTAATCACTTTAGGGAATTTTTGGAGCCTTGAAAAAATCTTGAGAATGGGAGGAATAAATCTTGTTAAATTGGGGGCTAAAAACAATTTTCCCAAACGTAGAACAAGTAGTCATAGTTATCACTACTCTCTATGAAAAATTATCACGAATATACTCTTCACTGCCATCTATCTCACAAGTAGTCTAGATATCGCTACTCCCTGAAAAGTTTTCATCAATATATTCTTCACTGCCATCAATCTCACAATTTGTCACATCACGAAGAAAATCTCTGAAACACCCATGCCTTCAAGATCAGTTTCCAGGTTGCCAGTTCATCTTCCACTTTGTCACATAAAGAACAATCCACAACGCAATATTATTCTTATTCAGCCCAAGCATAACATCTCACCAACAAGATCAAATTCAACGTTCAAAAATCAGTGATATTCCCAACACAAGAATTACAGTTCCCAGCAACCAGTCTTCAAGAAAACTACAGGACAACACAGAGCTAAGAGAAATAACTGAATTTAAAAAACACTAATAAACTAGTTCAGCAAACAAACTCATTTTAATCCGAACAATAGACAGAATCTGCTTAACGGGCTCGAAATAACAAAGCCTATGCAATATCTTGAGCCAGGGTAACAATCCTAAAGTCCACAAACAAAGTTTTCAGATAAGAAAAGGCGACAAAACTGAAGTTTCAGACAAAATGCTTCTAATACTTCAACGGGGCTAGAATCTCAAGCTGAGGACCGAGCTTTTCTTCTGCAACCTTCTCTGCCTTCACACGAAGCTTCGCCAGCTGCTTCCTCCTCTCATAGGCAACTTGTGCCCTCTGCTTTCTCTTCTCCTCCAATTCCTGAAAAACATGCAGATATAAATTAATAATATAGGAAACAAAGATGGGTAATTAACAAAATAAGAAGTAAATGAACACCAGATTATTCTCGATGAAAACATATTTCACGTCATTTCTAGCCATCACTGTGCAAAAAGATGGATACATGAAAAAGCATCACATTACAGAAGTATACTACTCAACCACAGGAAGTACGGAAACAATTTGCCAAGCTTAAGTTAAGCTGCTACCAGCATAATTCAATGCCTCGAGACACTTCAGACATTGAAACTTTTGAAGGGAAAACAAAAGTCCAAATATAAATGCTATGAGATGCAAATAGTGGAAATACCAGCATCTCCACATCAGAGTTTTAATCCCCTTGGAATATAGAGATAGAAATGAGGAAAACGCTTGATACATAAACAGCAATGTGGAGAGAACTAGGAAAAAGCGTCGTGTTTGGAACAACTCAGAAGGGGGACATGAAATAAAAAGCGTCATGTGCCTGGAACAACTCAGAAGGACATGAGATAAAATGGGTGCACCTTAAAGTTTACTGCAGAGCTTTTCTCTAGATGTAGTAATGCACTATACAGAAAGAGCCATGATTGAGAAAATTATAATCATGTCAAACAAAAACATGCAAAACCCCAATTATAGCTCTTCAGTACGTAGATCCTATGAGAAGTGGAAGCAAAATCTTTTCATTTATAAAATAAGAATCGTTACCCCCCCCCTCCCCGGCGCCCACCCCCACCCTCCAATATGCAAACAACATGAGTAAAGGATGAATGCCTCTCGTATGAGAAGTGGAATACACATAAATGGTACAAACAACATGAGATGAAACAACATTCACAATCATGTCACATTTGTTATGCCTCAATATAAAATGATTTCAGCAAGAAGAAAAGTATTGAAAGGTCACCTTGATGGTATCATAGTGGTTCCATCCAACCTCCTTGGATAGATTACCCAAAAGGCAGTACTTGTGACCAGCCTGAAGCCTCAGAACCCTATAAACAATGTTCAGGACAATCAGTATACAATCACACTTCATAAAAGTGATTTGACTTGTAATTATGAGAAAATAGATTTGGGTTATAGCAAGTTTGAGTAAGATCAATATAGAGTCCCACAAGGTATGAAAACCCAAAAGTGGCACAACATTGGAAAACTCCATTTATGCTAACTAAACATTTGATTTTGATAATCCGTGAAATCAAAGCAGCTAAAATTGACAAACAACATATCACAAATTCCATTACTGAAATAGACCCACTCAACATACAGAAAGAGAAACATACTTGAGAGCATCAGGAATGACCATCCTCTTCACTTTGTCATAGGGAGGTGGGACTCCCTCGTAGGTTTTGAGCCTTGCAAGTGCTGCAGCTCCACGCTTTGTTTTGTGAGGGATCATGCTGCAAGTTAAGCAAGTAAGGACACACTCAAAATACGTCCGCTATGAGAAATAGCATCATTCAAATTGACGAACAAAATGGTTTGAAATTCCAATATATAGAAGAAACATACATGTACATATATACATACATGATAGAATATCAATATCTTGAAGCATGCATATTTAAAGCATTACAATTAGAAGAGAAAAATTATAGTCTAAATGACATGTAGAAACACTAGTTTATAATCAACAGCTCATAAACAATTGTTGCAACAAGCTGAAAATACTAACAAAATTACTTGCAAAACTTTTTAATAGCATGGGAATGATTTTTTTACAAGAAAACAGCATATTGATTTTCAGAAAGCCAGCGCAACAGATTATAAAATTTGTGAAGCATTAACTACAAAATACAAGACTTGTAAGATTTTCGGACTGTTCCAAAAAATCATTCAAAATTAATGAAATATTCAGTTATAGACGATAAATATTCAATAAATTCAGAACAACTCACACACAGTATTGGCAACATAAACTATGCAATAAAAGCAATAGCAAACAACCCAGCGTATTTTTCTTAATATATCCAAGGCATACACATTAGGACGTCTCCTACTCATTCCTCAAAGAATTAATCTATCATTCAACGATGGACATTAAAGAAGAATTCAAACTAATCACATTACTAGCACACTAACTTAATTATTAGCCGACAGTTCAAACACCAATCCAAATAATTAACCAATCCAATAAACCTTATCAAAATGAAAGGCCTAAACGTATTAAGAGGGAAAATAAGATCTACAAGATTGGAGCTTTAAACAGTGAGTTTACCCTCGGATGGTCCTCCAAAGGATCTTAGCGGGAGCTCTGAAATGAATCGGCCCATGAGAGGGCTTGGTGTTCATCCTCTTCCTCAAGAACCGCAGGTACTTCATCTTCTGGCGAACGAGGCCACCAGACAACGCGATCTCCTCGCAACGGACGACGACGACTCGCTGGCCGTTGAGGAGCTCCTTGGCGATGATCGACGACAGTCGACCCAGCATGTGGTGGCGGGCGTCGACCACCACGCGACGAGTGCAGAGCCCAGATCCAGACACCATTGCTGCCGCCGCCCACGACTATAGGGTTAGGGTTTGGGTTTTTGAGGGTCGGGACGAAATCAAAAATGTAGAGGCTAGGGTTTCTTTTGGTAGAGGGCTTTTATAGGTGTGCGTTTCGGATAAATTTGGGCCGGGCTACTTGATTGGGCTGGTTTTCATTTGTTGATGAGAGAGATCTGATTAAATGAAATCAGAGTATGTACTCAATTAAATGGGCTGGACCTAGGCTATATTGGGGACAAACGGGTTCCAATATAATAAGTGACTTAATATACCTAACTACTATTTTTTTTAAAACTCATTTTCCTATCCCTTAAAAGAAAATAAAAAATAAATAAATAAGAGTAAAACCCTTAAGTCTATGAACATTAATGAAAACCTTCCATTATGTCTTCAAACGTCTACATGCAGGATTCTATGTTATAATGATAAAAGCTTATTATTATTATTATTATTATTATTATTATTTACTTAACCCAAATACTTAGGTTTTCAAAAAAACAAATAAATAAAACCTTCCATTATGTCTTCAAATTATCCGTATTTTCCTTCCTTACAACTCCCAACTTTTATGAATCTTGAAATGTTGACATTCGCCTTAATGTATAATGTTTATCGATATGCCTAATTAAGCGGACATATCTGCCGAGATGCTCGAATAACAAAATTCTGCAATAAAATTAATAGTTTCACTAACGGTCCTAGATAGAGGTGATTTTGTTGAAGTTTTGGCCAAGAGCAAGAGGTTTCTTCAAAACCAACAAGAGTTTAGATAAAATGAGTTTCATGGAATGTTTTATTTATTTAAAAATCTATTTAATCTTAGGCATCCACCATCTATATGTTCTAAATCCTTCAAAGATTTGGTTGTTTATGTATTCACTTCTTTTGAGTTTTATTCCTTGATAGCAAACTACTTAGTACACTTGCTACCTATCCAGCGATCTGGTTGATGTTTTTCTCATGCGCCCAAGATACCTTGTTTTGACTTAAAAATTACAATAGATCTAAACAATGACGAATCCAGAAAAATCATCTTTGAGGGGCGGATGACAAGTAACTATTTATCTTAATATAAAAGCATAATATTAAAAAACTAAAATACATGATGGGAATATACTTGGCACACTTTAATAGTGAGGGATTGCGCCGAGATGGATGATGGAATTAGGGTTCGGGTTTTGCAATTGGGATCATTGGTCGAAGAGAAAGAGACGTAGGGTGTTTTGGGTTTTTAGTGTTGATTTTGGGCTTTAATATATGGGCTCACCTAATCGTTTGAAATATGAATTTGCTTCTAACTTCTAATGCGCTAATGCAAATACCTACAGCAAAGTGCAAATTGTTCAAATCCAAGGGGGCAGATTGGAATCACTAAAAGGCATCAAATGCAATTTTGCAAATTTTTATGAGTGCAACTGTACCTCTTAGTAGGTACATTGACCGCCCCTGGATCTAAATATGACACTTGAATCAGAATCAAATTACAAGCAAGAGTTGAGGGATGTATATTATCTATAAATGATATTATCTATAAAGGACAAATGAATAAATTTAGATTTTCTCTGAACAAACGTTTTACTTATTTGCCAATTGGTCTTCTTCTTCTTCTTCTTCTTCTTCTTCTTCTTCTTCTTCTTTTTTATTGTATTTATTTATTTATTTATTTATTGGTTTGGGAGGAGGGGATTAATTATCTTTCGGATATGGCAATATGTGATAGAAGGACTTAAAGTAAATGTTTTATTAAAAAAATGAAAGTATTTTCGTGAATAATTAAACGATTTCAATATATGCACTCATCGTTGAGTCAATATCCTTTTTAATCTTCTAAAGTCTCTTTTGATTCCTTAACCATAAACTGCAAAATTGTAATCCTTTTGAATCGACAACTTAACAATACACTATAAATAATACCATTAAACTTGTTTTAAAAACAATAATAAGATATAAAATATTTTTAATTATCAAATTTATAAAATATTATTGAAGTACATGTCATTAAAAAAAAGAAGTACAAGAACATAGAAAAATTATTTCACATATCTATTTCGATAACATAAAACTTTATAAAATTGGAAGAAAAAAAACCCATTTCACAATTCGATAAAAAAACTGTAGAACCACATGAAAATATGAAGCTCATTTCGAAGTTATACTATTAAATGTAAAATTACAAGGAAATCGAAACCTAGTTTTCCTGTTATACTTGAAATGTAAAGAAAACTACATGAAAAGATGATGTGTGCGTATAAGAATTTTTTTTAATATTAGTAAATATAAAAAGGGTAATTTCAGACACATTAAAGATTTGAGGGACTAATCACGTTAAATGGAGATTTTGGGGACTAATTCAGATACTAAAGGTTTTAGGGATTAATTTCAAATATGAAAGGTTTGGCGATCACTATCAAACAAGAAAAGATTGGAGGGACAATCGCGGGAAAAATCTCACATGAAGCCTTGTAACTAAAAAGCCAGGGGGGTGGGTGGATGGCCACCCCTGCCGACGGTCCGCCGTTGGTGATCTGAATCACTTAGGGGGTTTTCTGAAATTACCATTTAAAATATTTGGATGGTGAGAGAGGCGCATCCAAATAGTTAGACTGTGAGGGGGTTAATACCGCTGATTTGTTGGAACTGCGATGCAAGCCTAGAGGATGGTGATTAGGATTGCTACAATTTTTTGACAAAACTCAGAATATGCAGCGGAAATAAAATATGTAAAAAACTAAAAGCAACCAACACAGAAACACATGAAATTTTTTATACTAATTCAGATTAAAATCCTACGTCCACTCCTCCTTCTCGCGAAGGGCCTTCCTCCCAAATCACAGCCTGCTTTGGTAGACTTTATAGATATGACCATGAAATCTACCCAAAACTAGTTGAAATACCTAACCCCTCACAATGACCAGAAGAAACCTAGCCCTAGTTAGTCACCATTAATTCACCTGACTTGAGTACGCCAACCGTCAATTACTATGGCTTGAGTACGCCGTCAAATTCACAAGTTTGAAATATAAAACCAACCGAAAAACATATAAAGCGCAATTAAAAAGATATTACAGCCCTTTAAATAAATCGCTCTCTAAAACATTGATGTTGAATATATGTGAAGTAGTGATGTTGTAGTGGAACGTAAATGGCACTTCCTCTCGCTGAAACAATCCTCCGATGTTGAGCCAATGAGAAGAAGTTGAACGAGGCTCAATGGGTTAAATTCTCAAATCAAAACTCTCACAAAACCCTAGAATAGATCTCTCCTTTTACTTCGTTCTCTTTGTTGTTTATTATGCTTTCTCTCTCCTCTTAAATAGGCCTTGATAGAACAGGAAAGAGATACTCAAATCAGAGTCCAACTTGGAGATCAAACAAGTCAATGAACTGCTGAGATTAAATCTAGAAATTTGCCAAAACCCATCGTGACCATCGATAGTTGATCACAGTCATCGATGGTGGATGATGATCATCGATGGTTGCCTGTAGTTCATCGATTGTGTAAATTCTGAATTCTGAATTTCAGCGATTGTTGACTGTAGTCCATCGATGATCCATGCGATCATCAATGGTTGACTGTAGACCATCGACGATTCGATTTCTGATTTTTAGAAACTACAGTTTGTTTCCTGTAGTCCATCGATGACTTGACGTGACCATCGATGGTGCCTCATGACATGGATGGTTCAAGGCTGAAATCAAATATAGTGTTGATTTTTGCATCGTTTTGAACCGTGACTTATTCGTACCTATTTATTCCTAAAACATATCATCTCACAAACTAATCAGTAGCAAATGAGAGTTTGTTATTAATCGAATAAGAGATAATGAGATATTGCATGAACAACGTTGCACCCTAAACAATTTTCTAACAATCTCCCCATTTTGATAATTAAAAAAACTCAAAATTTGAAATACAAAGATTAAAAACATGGTGGATTAAAATCATGGTGAGATATATATTCAGAACATAACAAACTCATAACATGTATGATATGCAATGTAAAGCTCTCCCTTTAAAAATGCATACATGAAAAAAATACAGGTATTCTAAAAACTTCTAAAAACTCCTCCTGAAACAAAAAACTCAAAACTCCCCCTGAAAAAGTACAGGTAAAACTCCTCCTGAAACAAAGTACTCAAAGTTTCAAAAAACTTTTCAAAATCATCATGAAGTCATCAAACCATTTTCAAATTTCACCTTTTCTCCGCCCCTTTTTGTTGTTATCAAAAGGAAAAACACACCTAGGATATACAATATACCTGAAAATTCAAAACAAAAATTATCCAAATGTGAAAGGAAGAGAAATACATGCTGGTTCCCAAAAGAATTTTATAAAAAATAGCACAAGAGATACATATTTAACTTCAAAACATGTGAATTACGATGATACATCATATTAAACTTCACACACAAACTATGAAGATATCAATGAAAAGTTCGTAAAAATAACAATAAAAGTAATTATATTAGTTCATAAAATAAATTCAGATATATATTATCTAGTTTGAGCTTAGTCCTTGTTACACAACTTGAATTATCTCAACCTTTAAAAAAGGTTCAAAATCTCGATCTATCACCTCAACCATATAGGAATTTTTAAGAGGGAGAACGATAGTGTTTGGAAGGTGATATACACCATCTCTAAATATAGAAAATATATAGTGTAGGATGGATATCCTTGAGATATTGCATGATTATATCCACGAGAGTGGGTCTTTGACCATCTTTTAACGACTACACTCAAATTTTTCTGTGGACTTATAGAGTGTGGGTCTTTGACCATCTTTTTCCCGAATACACTCTTATTCTTGATGTTATATAGCTCATATGTACTTTGTACATTAATAAAAAATTTAGTGCTTTATTCAAGTGCAGCTTAAGCTCAAAACTATTTGATATATCTAAGAATACTTTATGAACAACATATAAAAACCTTTATTCTTACTTTTACAAGACTAAACACGATAAGATAATATTAAGGTGTGAAAAGTAATATGAAACATATCGTGAATCATCATGTTTATCAATCAAATATGTATAACTATGTGTGCATATATAATATATATAGATGTGAAAAATATGTGAACCAATATAATTAACTCCTGCTTATATACCAACAGATATTTGAATATTTCATGTAAAAGTATATACATAGGCATGTTTAAGCTTTTTTTATATATTATTTTTTTTAAAAATAAAAAATAAAGAATTTTTTCATAAGAAAACTAAAAGAAAGAAAGAGAAATTTTATTTTATTTTCAATATATAAAAATAACCAAAAAATAAGAAAAATCAAGTAAAAACCAAAAATCAAGAAAAATCAAGAAAACTAAACATCAATAAAAATAAAGAAAAACTAAAAATATGTACATACAAGAGGTTAGTCAACATACTAGATATCAAGATATAATATGCTTAAATCTTGTCTCAACCCAGTGAAATGATTTTTAGGCAAAGATTTTATAAAAATATTAGCAAGTTGGTTAGATGTAGAGACAAATTCAATTTGAATATTTTCTTTAACAATATGGTCCCAAACAAAATGATAACGAACATCTATATGTTTTGTGTGTGAGTGATAAACTGGATTATTGCTCAAATCAATAGCACTTTTATTATGACATCTAAGAGTAGTTTTCTTAATGGTAATGTCATAATCCTGAAGAGTCAAAGACATCCGTAGGGCTTATGAACAACAACTACCTAATGCAATCTACTCGGCTTCCGTAGATGACAAAGCTATGCAGTTTTATTTCCTACTAGACCAAGACACTACAAATTATCCTAAAAAATGAACAATACCACTAGTGCTTTTCCTATCAGTATGACAACCAGTATAATCACTATT